>CM073732.1:56908715-57315984 GCA_037113605.1 Calophaca sinica | reverse complement strand
TTAGAAAGTTATTAGATTTAAGCTTAATCTTTTCATCCTGCTGCATGCGAGAGATTATTTTGATTGTTATCAAAATCATAATCTCTTTATAAAATTGTAAATTGGCCTAGTTTGGAATTTTAAGGAGTTCCTCAAAGGCTCATTTGCATCTTGTGAGTCGTTTTGAGAAGTTGAGGAGTATTGTCAAGTTTGTGAAGAGAATACTCTTGAGAACTATGTCAGTTGATTATATGGTGGGAAAATCCTTGAGCAGCAGAAGGGACTAGAGCGTTAATTCCGAGTTTATTAGTGAAGCTAGTATAAATTTACGTATCTCTTGCTTTCTTTGCATTTCTATTTATCTTTACTCTTGTTTTGTTAAAAAACAAGTTCTCCTATTTACTTTTTCCAGGCCCGTCAGGTTTGATTTCCATTGTCCTGAAATACGAAACAATTTTTGAAAAACACGTGTTCTAAGTGTTTTTAACTTAAAGTTTGCGAAAAGTTTTCCAACACAATTCAACCCTCACTTCTTGTGTTCATGTTCAAATCCCCTGAGCCATTAGTATGTCAGATGCATTATTCCCGCTTGGATTTCTAGAAAGCGTTATTGCCGAGGATGCCATCAATGATTGAGAAAGCAGCGATCGTAGGCATGCCGAAGAATCATCACGAGTATTATTTTCCTGGTTGATGGTGGTGTTTGGTTGCTTGCATATAATATCTTACATTTTTCCATCTCTTGTTTCTATATCTATGTTTGTCTTGACTCTTATTATAATATAATAAATACACAAAAAGGATAACAAGATATGTAAGCAAGTGGTATGTATTTGTATTGAGTTGACGATGTCTTCACTTCCCTAGGGGATCCACAAAACCCTTGGAAATTTCATCAAGGTTAGGTTTTCATTTTCTTAGTTCTTATTTTGTTTTAATTTCTTATATATATTGATTTATGCAAATTATTATATTTTATGCATCCTATGCAATGTGTCTTTTATTAATACTGTCACATGTCTTTTTACTTTTTGATTAACTTACTAATATTTTTTACTACTTTATCGGTAATGGATTTTGTTTCTCTATTTGATTGAATTATTCATGGTATCATGAATCATTTTATGTTGAATTGCAATGTATAGTATATTTGGTTGAGGATGTGAATTGGATTTAGATAATTTACAAGTTTATTTTATGACTACTTTTGTTACTATTTATTTATGATTTGTCTCTGTGTGTGTCCATAATGCCTTGTATGTTTCTGAGCTACTTTTGGTATACATTGAAAACCTCCCAGGTTTCTAACCCAGTGCTGGAAGGACACTCGTTTCTCCAAATCTCCATTCCAAGAGTACATTGATTTATTGGCGAAGCCAAGCTGGAAAAACTTTGATCCTTGAGGAGGAAAAAGTGGAAGCTTGAGGTTGCGATTTTTGGGTCATGGGCTGATAGTATTGAGGAATGATTGTGCTTCTTTCATTATATTTTTCTTCATGTTTTGTTGATTGGATGTTTCTTGAGTTTTGAATACCAAAAGTCTTGTGTTCAATTGGATGTTTCTTGTGCTTTGATTGGATGTTTCTTGTGCTTGAATTAACATGGCTTTCTTGTGTTCAATTGGATGTTTCTTGAGTTTTGAATACCAAAATTCTTGCAAATAGGATGTTTATAGCTTCTTTGTTGTGTCTCATGTGAGGTAGTTGTAATGCCATGGTCTTAATATTTTGTGCAAAAACCTTTAATAATATTCTTTTCTTAGTTTCTTATCCTTTATATTCTCTGAGTTCTTTATTTGCAAAAGATTTTATTTTATTTTATTTTATTTTATTTTTTTACTCATTGAACACCGCTAATTTTTTTTTTTTTTGGAACATTACGTGGTTCTAAACTGTCCCTAATTTTTATTATTTTTTGGAACATTGTGGCCGGTTCTAATTGCCCTAATTTTTAACGTTTTTATTTGACCATTCGCGGTGGTTCCAAAGCTGCGCTAAGCATCAACAACTGCGGCGATTATTCCGATGGTTGTCAAAACCAGCCGTAAAATGACCTTCCGACCGTGGAAACTCGGCGGTTGTTGAATTGCCACAGCGATTTAAGCGGCGTTTAAGCGCGCATAAAGTACCTTGAAGCTGCCCGCAATTTACCTTTTTTCTTGTAGTAGGCCAAAATCAATGCTTTCCATTGGATCGCGATCACCTTTACCTATGAAGAAACTTCTACTTTTGCAAATTGGTGGCCATCCTGACTACCAATATGTTTCCAGATAAATTGAAAAGTATATCTGAGGCTTGTTATCAGCGACGAGGACCAAGAAAAAGAAGAACCTAGGCGGCCATAGGCCTAAAGTACTCCTGCCAGGCCAGGCCTCGGAGTTTACAAGAGGTCATCTTCCGAATCGAACTCTAGCTACACCACCTGTAAGTATCTTGACCTCAACTCTTCCATTTTATGGTTATTCTCCTCAAACCTATCTCATAGTTTACCCATTTATCTCTTGTGACTAAAATAGCACCAAGGTAATCATCGTTGAGGATAAAGCTACCACTCCACTTTCGAGAAGGGTCAAGAGGTCCTCGCATTACCGTAGAAGAGCCAACTTAAGTTCCTACCAAGTCCGAGAATCCCTTAAGGCTCGTTCGGGTGACAAAGGCAAGCGACCCAAGGTAAATTATTCCTTACACCTTCTCTGGATCTTTTTCCTTTTATAAGCTTTGAATCTAATTATTCCTAATAATTTTAGAAGCCACAAATTTAGTTTAAGTAAAGCAATCAAAAAGCTATTGAATTAGCTAAATAAGCGGTACAAAGGAGTTCAAGTACAAATTAGGGGCGTGTCGGCGGAAAAGAAATTACCGCGTGTCGAATATGGCTCGGAAGGTAGGGTTCCTTTACAAACCATTCGAGCTAAAATTGATTATTGGTCTATCTTGATTCGAACTCTTTCATGGGGAATTAGGGATCAAAGTTTGGATATTTCTAAACAAAGAATAAGAAACTTTTCCTTATCTTTAACATTCCATCTTTGTAGTGCTTCCTCTCCTGGCATCCCAGAAATACTTTCATGGCACGATTCTCGTGCTTCCCAAGCGATCTGATAGATTTCCTTTTTCTTTGATGCACAATTTGACTACTTGTTTATCGGTAACCCTATATTGGAATGCTCGGGTTCCTAAGTCCTCATTTGTTCCACTTCCTGCTTACGAGCGTGCTCGCGACACTCTCTCTGTATCATCTCCACCTAAAGCCCCATTAATCAAAGTGTGCGAAGAGGAGTTGTCTAAATCTTTGTACCTCGGCTGACCCTTCCAATGGTTTCTTCTCAGTATCAATCATTTGGAGAGAGTCAATTCGGCATTGATGGGAGAAATTCCCAACCAATAGGGATCGGGTTGCATCTCTGAGAACTTCATTCTTCAAGTTGGCGGTCGGTGACATCCACTGCGGCTGGCGGGAGGTATACAACACCGTAGCTCTTTAACTCAGTGATCGGCTCACGAGTATGATCGCTCTAAGAAGATCCATGACAATTCCTCCTTCTACCTCAAAGAGGTGAGAGAGCTTCAGAAGAAGTCTCAATTCGGGCCTCTATTAAGCCCTTGGCGGAACCGAAGCTTTGGCTCATACAAGGCTATAGATGATCATTGGCTATGTTAATAGCTGAACTCGATCAGTGAAGAAGGATATGGGAGGCGGGCCCCCAAATCGGCTACCTTGTCCTAACTTGACTAGACACCTATTGACTAGCGCCTTGCCTTGTATTCTCAGTCACTTCTCTACAGTGAGATAGTGGTGTTATTCTCTCAAAAGGCTGGTTTAGAAAAGGACATCAAAGCGGGAGTGATGGCTAGCAAGCCAACAAGACTTGGGATTCCTTAAAGCGGTGTTAGAAGAATCAATGAGGACGAGACCCTCTGCGACTAATAATTCCACCAATCGATGAAGAGCCGATTGATCCCGTTGTGCACTGTTATAGAGGCTCTTTGTTGATCCTACCCTTGAAGTTGCTACCCGCTTGGCTATAAGCGGTCATTACAGTAACTCACGAGATCCTTCTACAGCGAACAAGGATCCAATCCACCAGAGGAAACTTCTGGTGGTTACTTTGAGTGCGATAATTGCTTAACCTTTTGAACTTTTCTTTTGTTTTAAGTATTTTAGGCTGGGTGGCGGCTTTGTAGTCACCATGACATTATCTTTTGAATTAATTGCCTTTTATTAGTGCTATATACCTTGCCATATATTAGGGTAGTATATTTTAAGGTATTTTCCATTTATACTTCTATTCAATTCTTACGCCTTGCATGTTATCCGATCGATAAACACCACCATTATAAGCCTTACTAACAATAAATGGCCTTTCCCAATTTGGTGACCATTTTTAAACTTAGGATCTTTAATCCCGATAGGTAATATGGTTTTCTAAAAGGTATCCTTCAACAAACTTTTTCTTTTTACTCGTTTATTATAGGCACAGCCATCTTACATTTCTTTGCGTTCAATGCGATTGAAAGCCATGAGTCGATCTTTATCATTGAATCTAGCTCCATAAGCATGACTTTCTTGGTACTCATCTAGGCTTAGTAGGTCTTATTTTGCTACTCTTATTGAACTTACATTTATTTCTAATGGCAACCTTGTATCTTGTCCATATGTTGGCCGATAAGCAATGAATCGATCGCGTTGCACTTGGAATTCCTTACTGACCCATGTCGTCATTTAGTGTTTCATGCCATTTCCTGGGCTTATCTTCCAATATTCTTCTTGATTAGGTCAATCGAGAATTTTATTGGTAGCCTCTGCTTACCCGTTAACTTTGTGCATAATAAGGGGATGAATGACTCATCTTAATCTCAGGTGTGTACAAAGGCCACCACTTTTTCCCCGATTGAACATAGTATCTTAGTCTATAGTAATGGTTTCAAGAATACTAAACACTGTAAATGATTTGGCATTGTATAAACCTAATTACATCATCATGCGTCACATTCACTATAAGTGCGCTTCTACCTATTTGGTGAAGTAGTGGAGTCCATGACTATGATAAGCATGACTCTTGGTAGAAGGGTGAATTTTACTATCGGGTCCATTGCCCGACGCCTAAATGGACAAGGTTTTATCATTGGATGCAAATTCTCGGCTGGAACCCTATGTATTCGGCCAGTGGGTGACAAGCTTCACACCTTTTGCATATTGATAACAATCAGGCTGTAATAGTGGGCCAATAATACCCGTACGTATATTAGCCACTTTATGATAGGTCGACCTATACATGAGAAGCCATAAATTCCTTAGTGTACTTCCCCTTAACCTTTATGGATTCATCTTTATTGATGCATCTAAGTAGCACTCCATTGATAGTCCTCTATAGAGCTCGTCATACGACCAAAGCATACTTAAATGTTATGCTGCTTAAGTTTGAAGTCGATCTTACTTGAAGGGCCGCTTTAGATAGTCGATTAACTCTTTCTTCCAAAAGTCAATCGTATCTCTGGGAGACACATTCCTATAATGGATACTTCTCATGTTTCACTTACTATCATATCTTTGTATCATAAGACACTGTTGAGCTAAGTCGTTAGCTCTTCATTTTCTTCCACAGGAATGTGACACAATATGGCATCGACAAGCAGGCCTGATAGCCTACTAGTCATTTCATAGCATTCTTTCAAGTTGAGATTATTGCATTTGTATTCCCTAATTAGTGTTTTATGACTATTCATGAATCTCCCATATCTTGAACATAGTTTGCTTTCATGGTTGCCGAGAATCCTAAGCCCCAAAATCAAGGCCTCATACTTTGCTTGATTGTTAGAACAATCGAATCTGAGTGACAAATGAATTTCCAACACCTTCTTGTCGGACTCATAATAATTATACCAGCACCTACCCCTCTTTGAGTCATTGACACTTTGTCAGAACATCAAAACACAAGGTTTCCAAGTTGGTACCTGCACCTTGACTTGGTCGACTAAGTCACTCACCTCGACATAAAGGGTGCTAAGCCTAGAAATGCTGCTACCACTTAATCCTTCATTGCTCTTAATAGAACATATTTTAATGCAGAAGAACTTAGAAATTAATGACCAGCCACTTCATTAGTCGATCTTGCAAGATAGGCACTATTAAGCAAATAGCAGCGATATCAATTTTGCACAAAACCAATATTTTTCAGGCAACAAATAATATTCTAGTTTTGTACAAACATGAAACGATGATAAACATAACTTCTCGATAGGGGTATATCTAGTTTTGTATCATTCAATATTAGAATTTGAGAAAATACCACGACTCTTTCTGTCAAAATCCTTGATCGGCATCACCTGCACCAATAAGCGACCAATTAATTCTTTCTCTTGCTATGTATAGTTTGGCGGCCTTCTGGCATTGGGGGTGTTAGCACCTGAAGGATTGACCAACATCACCTTAATACTGCTCAAATGCTTGTTCTTTATTCTTTTCCCCGTATCATTGCACCAAAATCCTTTAGCCTCGATAGAAGGAAAAAATCATTCATCTTCCCGGTGAATTAGCTATGAACCTTCTTAGGAAATTGATTTTACCTACTAAACTTTAAAGTTCTTTCTTGTTCCTAGGAGGTCTAGCTTCCAAGATAGCTTTCACCTTGTTTTATGTCTACTTGATCCCTTGATGGTGGACCAGGAATCCTAGGAAATTGCGGTGCAACTCTAAAGACACACTTAGCGGGATTCATCTTACGACATGGATCCACATCCTCTTGAGCTGCTCTAATTCTACCAAATGGCATTCAAAGTCCTTGGACTTGACAACCACATCATCATAGTCTTACCAATCAAGTCATGGAAAATGGTGTTCATAGCCTTTGATCGTAACTTGACATTCTTAAGTCAAAGGCATGATCACCCGCTCATATATCCAGCTCGAGGACACCTGAAGGCTGTCTTGTGTGTATCGTCTTTTTGCTAAGAAGATTTTGTTATAACCTGAGTATCCATCCATGAATATAAGAATATCGTGATGAAGTGAATTGAGCGATCACGAGAGAAGGGTTGAATTGTATTGTTTAAAAATTTAACTTCACGAAAGTGACTAACTTTCTCTCGAGAGACTTCTTGGAGTCTAGAAGGTTAATAAGGTAGTTATGAATGAGCGTTCTAATGTATGAACAAATGATAGAATGAACTTTTAATAATGTATAAAGATGTTTAAAAGCGAGTTTCAAATATTTAAGTTCGATAAGATTCTTTAATGAGAAAGTTAAGCATTAGGTGAACTTGTTAATCTTGAGGTTGCGATGAAATAAACTTTCTAAAATGGCGGTCACGAGAAACTTAAAGGAGATAGAGATAGAAAGTTTACACATAAGAGTTATAGTGGTTCACCCAACTTAGGCTACTTCCAACTCTCACCTCGGTGAGTATTTCCACTATTTTCCCAAATAGTTACCTTTCTTTTCAAGTCCTCCAAGACCCAAAAGCTTACAAGATAGTTTGTTGTACAGACCTATCATTTGTCTCGAGATAGTTTATTCTACTGACCACTATCATTGTCTCAACTCCTTGTCGAACCTTCTAACCAACACTCACCCCTTGGTAGTTTGGAAGAAGAGCGAACAAGATTACAGTACAAGAGATTGTTTGTGGGATAAAGAATAGCTTTAAATTACAAGATAGATCTCAAAATAAATGTAAGCTAAAACAGTCAGCAAGGAATGAATCCCAGAATGTTGTATGCACAATGCTGAGTGAGATGAGAGAGAGTTTGAAGACTGGTTTTGATATGCTTTCAGAATGTTCCAGTGACCTTCTCTACCTCAATTAGGCTTCTCAAATGGTATTTATAGGCTTCCCTTCATTTATGGCCAGTTGGGGAAGGTTTTGTGCCCGTTGGGAGCTTTCTCTCTCTTCTGCAGATAGTTCTGCATTTGTGTCAGACAGTTCGTAGCTTTTGCTGGTGCTGTCTCCATGTGTTGACTTCCTCCAACAGACTGATTTGAACTTCCTCTTGATTGGAAATCTTCTGTTGGTACAAACCTTCTCTTTTGTTGGTGCAGACCTTCTCTTTTACATTCACGAATCACCTTGATTTTTCAAGGCGATTAAGGAATTTTCTCAATGTCAAGCTTTTGTCAAAGCGTCTTTAACTTTCTTCTTGCACGATGTCTCATGAACCTGTCTTATATCATAAAACTCAAGTAGAGACATTAGAAACTAAAGTGATCAGAAAACATAAACTAAGAACCAAAGGTTTGATCATCGCTCAAAACTTGAGATAGGGATTTTGTCTCGACAATCTCCCCTTTTTGATGATGACAAACTTTTGAGATAGTGTTAAGTTTTACGATTTAAAGCATCACTCAACTAAAGATCGGGTGAAAATTTTTATGCTCCCCTGAATTTTTGCGGACAAAAATATTTTGTGATAATCAACATTAGAAGTATGACACACATAAAATATCAGAACCTTCTATTCATTTCTTTCAACAACAGAGAACATCAACTCAAATGAATGATATATTGTTTTATGAAGCTGATGAGAAGGTACTTAAGCATCTAAAATATGATGGCCAACAAACAAAAGGATCAAGAGATCGTTTGTCAAACCTTCTAATCACAGACATTGCTAAGTACACAAAGAGTATAGAGTATGAAAACTTAATATTTACTACTCCCCTTTTGTCATTATCAAAGGAAGGGAAATCGAGAGAGTCTTGCGACTACGTGAAGGCCATATGAACTCCCCACAGTGTGGTGACTCCCACGACATGTGGTCAAATGAACTCTCTTCTTGAGATAGTTTCTTAACTCCCTCAGTAACTCTTGAAAGGTAAGACTAGATAAGTGATTTGAAGAGGAGGTTCTGAGAAAGTTTGAAATTTTTGAAATCCAGCCTTTTTCAAATTTTGAAATTCAAAAAAATTTGAATTTTTTTAAAAAATCACTTTTTCAAATTTTGGAATTCAAAAAAATTTGAATTTTTTTTTTTTAAAAAATCCCGCCTTTCAAATTTTGAAATTCAAAAAAATTTGATTTTTGATTTTTTTAAAAAAAAAAGAAATAAAATAACAAATAACAAATATAAAAATAAAAAAACAATGATTAGCCAACCTAACCAGATGTGACACAATAGAGAGTTTATAACCGAAAGTTTATAGAAAGTTCATAATAGAAAGTTTATAGACATTACGATGAACTTTCTCGAGAGCAGTGGTTTTTGTTAAACTTGAAACTTTCATCAACAAGTGGTTTTGTAAAAATATCGAGACAATTGAATTTGGTATCCACACAAATCATTTCAACTTCCTTTTCTGAACATGATCCTAATAAAATGATGTTTGATATCAATATGCTTAGTTCTAGAATGTTGAGTGGGATTTTTGGCAAGATTGATGGTACTAGTATTATCACACAAAATTGAAATACAAAGGTTTCCTTATATAGTACTCTTCAAGTTGGTTTCTAGAGTATCCCCGATTGATTTGTTCTTGAGGATGGTGTACTACCATCTTCCCATCTTGAGTTTTCAAAGTTATGTGATTGCTTTAAGGAAGTTCCAAGATTAGGATCGACTCTTCTTGATCTTCTTTATTCTTGAACTTTACGGAACTAACTTTACGATTTTCAATCTTGTAACGACCGTTTCAGGACCGCTGAGGCTCGAGATCTACCAGAGCTCGAGTTCACGAACTCAACACACAGAGCTCAAGTTACCTGTATCACGATGTGTTTTGAAGCTTGATACTCTTGTGCCCTTTAGAAAAGTGCGGTCTATTATTATTATTTTTTTTTATAAGACCCGGCTCGTGCACATCGAGTAATTACGACTTTTGAAACATGGTGCAACTAAGACACAAGACTTAAGTCCTAAATAACAACAGGGTATAGCAGTACATACTTATATATACAAGATATAAAAGTGCATACAAAAAGGCGGTAATAATGTACAAAGAAAATACACCTAAGGTATAGCGACTTCAAGAAGCAATCATACAGAAGTACTTAAGCGAACACCACCAGAGCTACTCAAAGTAAACCGGTCTACCTGTAATAACAAAACATAGCAAGCCCAGTGGTCACAACCACTACACAAAAACATAGACAAAGCAAATCCACGACAAGTAGAGGTCGTCGCAGGATCCTCGTCGAGATCCTCCTCGCCATCATCTGTTTGTCGAGTTCCACTGCGCCCTCGACCTGCCTGGGTAACCATCATGGATTGAAGGCACCACGGGGAAAGGTCAACTTCTCAACAAATCAAGATAATCCAGGCATAAAGAAATAAGTAAACAACAAAGTATAACATTCACCAAGCGTGACTCAACCGTCTCACTCTGGGCTCGACTCGGCTCATTATCCATTTTCTCTCGACTAAACAATTATTCCAGGAATACCGCAGCCGTCTGCCGTATCTTTGGAAAGTCGGCGAAGCCTTGGGATCTTCGCTCTCCCTAGGATGATCAACTCGGGTCCATAGCGTGTGGCAGCTTAGAAGTCCCCATAAATGGAAAAGGGGACCTGCACCTCTCCGCTATCCGGTCGCGACTTCAAACGCCATGTGACTCGCTAAGCTCTCTCACTCGATGAACAATTAGCATCACGATATTCAAGAGTTATCGCAAGATATTCAACGCGTGTCAAATAAAAAGCGAGGTTCAACATGAAGAAAGCGCAATTCAGCGACAATACACAATTCGTGGCATATATTCAATCATATCACAACACTTGAAGCTCGACACAAATCAAGGAATCCATACGTAGGAATATAACAATAAAATCCTAGAATGTCTAGAAGTGCCGCTTACCAACTCAAGCTACGGCGTCTCACGGCGTCATCCTCAATCGAGCTCGACAGCGACTTAGACACGTCTGACCGTCCTCGATCGACCCGACACGTGCGGCTTCTCGATCGACCTACCGACACGTCACGGTCTCGATCTGGATCCCACTTTGCTCCACGTCCTCGGGTTAGCTCTCCGTACACCTCGATTGAAATCACGATCTCGGGAATCGGACTTCCTAATACAAGCACAACTTAGTTCCATCTATGGGTTCTAATAACACTTAGCTCTCATTATCCCAATCTTAACCTGACCCAAGTAAACATTAAAACTCAAGAACTTAAACAAATACAACCATAATTCAAACATTACAAAATAACTCCTTTTCTCTAAAATTTTATTAAAACTTCTTTCATACATCACCAGGACAAAGTCATTTTTCCTCTAACACAAAGTTAGGGTTTTTCGATCAAAGTTCATGAAAAAGGTTATATGATGCTACAACAGATAAATCAACAACAAACAACAACCCGGAAGCAACATACAACAACATAGGACAAGAAATCAAAGCAAGCCAAGTGGTTAGGGTCTTTGGGTGCTACCTCTTGTAAGCAGAGGAAACAATTTGTTTTCAAGCTCAAATAAATGGTTAGAAAGGTAGGTAATGTCATGAAGAAGAAAACCTATCGATATGACATGATTTGGAAGCATAAATTAGCTAAGCGATGGCATGAAGGAAGAGAAAATTACTGTTTTCATACCTCAAATGATGGTCGAGATGGTGATATATGTCGAGAAGATGATAAGAAACAAGGTTGATGAAGAAAGTTTATCACTGAAGCTCACTAAAACTCAAGGTTCTTCGGTGGAAGTTTTGGAGAGGAAGAGGAAACTTAGAGAAGAAGAAAGAAGAGAAGAGAAAGTGAGGGTTGTGAGGGGCTGATCGTGATATACAGCTGGTAAAGAAACCATTTAAATGAATTTTTTTTTTTTTAAAAAACACAAACCAGTGACGTGTAACTACTGTTATGAGATGCTCATCCCATCAATCATTCTACCCATCTAATCTCTCCTTTCTCATGATTACCCTCTAATCTATAGGTTAAAGGTCTAAAAACACAGCGACGAGAACTGCAAACCGATAATATAAATATTACAAACAATATAATCATTAACGGCTAAATAGCGTTCGTAAAAATCTGAGTGTTTCGAGTCTCGACAGGTCGATCAGGTGCTTGTGCAAGCGCACAAGGCTCTAACACGAGTTCGTGCCGCGGCCTCCTCGATTCGACATGCGACCTCCTCATTTCGATGCAGCGACCTCATCGGCTCGACATATGACGCTTGGCAGCGATCGTGGCGCGGGATCTCGACGGAGGTCTTGATGCGAGTCTCGACCGCAGTCGATCTCGTCATCGGGTGTTACAATCTCTCCCTCTAAAAAAATTTACGTCCTCGAAATTGCAAATAAGTTACTTACCATGAAAGAGTTGAGTCTTTGAGTCTTCATCTTCTCCTCCGACTCCCAAATCGCATCTCGGTCTTACGATCCCACAACTTTGACAAGTTGAATCTTTTTGTTCATAGCTGTTTGGCTTTTCGGTCACCAATCCTTGCTGGTGATGCTTCGAAGGATAAGTCGTCCCTTAGTTGAATCACATCCGGTTCGATGACATGAGAGGGTCGGAAATATATCTCCGCAATTGTGAGACGGGGAAGGCGACATGAATGGTTGACAAGAAGGGTGGCGAGGGCAATCGATATGCCCTTTGGGCCGTCTGACGAAGAATGCGGTAAGGTCAATAAATTTAGGGTAAGTTTCTTGGACTTGATCGCTCGACCAACTCCGATGGTGGGGTGACTCTAAGAAATACATGTTCTCTTTCTTGAACTCTAGCGGTAGAGCGTCCTTGGTGGCATAACTCTTGTCGGCTCTGCGGCGTTAGCATCTATCTGCGATCAAGCGGATCTTCTCGGTAGTCTGTTTGGATCATATCTGGTCCCACAACCGAGCAGCTCGCCATCCTGGTACCAACAAGGCGTCGACATTTCGTCCATACGATTAGCTTCAAAGGTGCCATTCCAATACTCGCATGGAAGCTGTATTGTAGGTGAACTCCACCAATGGTAAGGCGTCGTCCCAACTTCCTCGGTGATCTAAGGTACGCTGCGCTGCAGCAAATCTTCAAGCGATTGGATCGTTCTCTCGATCGGTATCGGTTTGGGGATGATATGCGAGCTAAGCACGAGTTCGGTTCCCATCGCTTCTTGCAATTCCCTCCAAAAATGAGGCGTGAACTTGGATCTCGGTCCGACCACGATTGAAGAGGGTATACCATGAAATCGCACTATCTCGCGATGTAGATCTCGATTGACTTTTTCCCGCGTGAGTAAATTACGTCGACCTCCTTTGGCAAGAAATGGCGATTTGGTCGATCGGTCGGCGATCACCCAAATCGAATCATTCTTCTTCTGCGTCTTCGGCAAACCTACAACAAAATCCATGGAAATACTATCCCATTTCCATCTTTGATGCGTCAGCGATTGTAGCATTCGCGGTCGTTGGTGCTCCACCCGGCTTTCACGACCACGTTAAACCGCGAGCTCGTGCTCGACCACTTGCTTCTTCATTCGGACCACCAAAAATGCTTCTTCAAGTCTTGATACATCTTCATAACTCCTGGATGAATACTAAAATTGCTCTTATGCGCCGTCAAGTATTAACTTTCTCGGCTCGCTCGTTAGGTACACACACTCGACCATTGCACCTTAAAATGTTGTCGCTCGACTTTGAATTACGTCGCGTTCACTTGCGCTATCAGCTGTATCTTCTCTTGCGAAGCTTGTCGTGCACACTGTTGGTCTGCGATCTCGTCCAACAATCTGTTAGAAATGGTAAGCATACCAAATCTCGGCTTCCCGGTGAAACTTCCACACTCGACTTCAAGTCTCGGAACTTCGAGCATCTCGACTCTTTGATCATCATTCTTTGAGGCTAAGCGCTCTTTACGCTCAATGCATACGCTACTCGTTAGCCTTACCGGGATGGTATTCCAGCGTAAAGTCGTAGTCCTTGAGAAATTCTGTCCATCTTTGGCGCATGTTGAGCTCTTTACGATCGAGCAGTACTTCAAGCTCTTGTAGATTCACGATCCTCGGTGACTTCACCAAACCACGAATGTCAAATCTTAATCCCGTTGGAACCTCTCCCTTAACCATCCTTGGTCATTTCGATCCGCGAAATGGTGAAATACCTGCGATGACTCAAACTTGGTGCATACTCGAACGCTTTGTCATCTTTGCCTTGTTGTAGTTGAAGAAACTCTTGCTCCGTCTCGGCTCGTGCGATGTCTGGGAAGTATTTGTCCAAGAACCTTCCACGAAAAAGCTCCCAAGTTATCTCGCGGCGTTAAGCTATCGATTGCTTGCTTCACTCCGCTTCCACCGATACTCTGCGTCTCTAGCGTGAAGTAGGTGGCGTGGTCTACCTTCACGTTGTTTGGGCAATGGGTGCCTCGAAGATCTTCTCGATCTCTTGCATCGATGATCGACTTTATCTGGGTTTGGCTCATAGTAAAACCGATTGGGTCATGCTTCCTAAAGTCTGCTAATCCTCTCGCCTCGGCCTCCGCTTTGCTCATTTGTTGTTCTTTGTAAGTTTCTTTGGGTTAACCAGCTGCCGTCTGTTGAGCCATCGCGTTAGCTGTTGAGTTCTGACGGTGATTCTTTGGCGATGGCTGCCGCCGTCTCGGTCGTAAGCTTGAATTGCTCGTTCCATATCGGCGTTCTCGAATGCGGATCGTATCCCTCTGGTGGCATTAGATTCCACAAAGTTCAAAACCCTGTCGAATCTCCACAGCAAGGATGTGTTAAAACACCTTTGCTTCAATCAAGCAGTTCAAACACTTTTTCAAGCAATAAGTGCTTCACTTAATCAAACAACAATCAACATAGTGCAATTAGGTACCCAACACATATATATATATATCCCGACCACGGTGACGGTCAAAATTCCTATACACGGCCGGTCGAGGAACGAGCGCTGCTCGATACCAACATTGTAACGACGTTTCGGACCGCTACGAGCTCGAATACGAGCTCGAGTTCACGAACTTCGACACACGAGCTCGAGTTACCACTGTATGCGATGTGTTTTAAAGCGATACTCTTGTGCCCTTTAGAAAAGTGCGGTCTATTATTATTTATTTATTTTTATAAGACCCGGCTCGTGCACATCGAGTAATTCTGATTTTCAAAACATGGTGCAACTAAGACACAAGACTTAAGTCCTAAATAACAACAGCTTGCAGTATAGCAGTACATACTTATATATACAAGATATAAAAGTGCATACAAAAGATAGTAATAATGTACAAAGAAAATACACCTAAGGTATAGCGACTTCAAGAAAGCAATCATACCACTGGGAGTACTTCCCAGAACACCTACGCAGGGCTACTCCAAAAGTAAACCGCCCGATCTACCTGTAATAACAAAACATAACCCGAAGCCCAGTGGTCACAACCACTATACACAAAAACATAGACAAAGCAAATCCACGACAAGTAGAGTCGTCGCCGGATCCTCGTCGAGATCCTCCTCGCCATCATCAACTATCGAGTTCCACTGCGCCCTCGACCTGCTGGGTAACCATCATGGATTGAAGGCACCACGGGAAAGGTCAACTTCTCAACAAATCAAGATAATCCAGGCATAAAGAAATAAGTAAACAACAAAGTATAACATTCACCAAGCGTGACTCAACCATCTCCTCTGGGCTTCGACTCAACTCACTTTATCCATTTTCTCTCGACTCGACAATTATTCAGGAATGCACCGCCCGTGCCGTATCTTTGGAAAGTCGGTAGAAGCCTTGGGATCTTCGGCTCTCCCTGGGGCCGATCGACTCGGGTCCCGTAAGCGTGGCAGCGCTTAGAAGTCCCATAAGCGGAAAAGGGACCTAGCACCCTCTCAGCTATCAGGGTCACAACTTCAAGCGCCAGCGACTCGCTAAGCTCTCTCACTCGATGAACAATTAAGCGCATACGATATTCAAAGAGTTATCGCCAAGATATTCAACCGCATGTCAAATAAAAAGAGCAGGTTCAACATGAAGAAGCGCAATTCATGACAATACACAATTAAGTGGCATATATTCAATCATATCCACAACACTTCAAGCTCGACACAAATCAAGGAATCCATACATAGGAATATAACAATAAAATCCTAGAATGTCTAAGTTCCACTTACCGAACTCCAAGCTACGGCGTCTCTGGCACGTCCTCGGTCGAGCTCGACAAGCGACTTGACACGTCTTAGTCCTCAATCGACCTCGACCGCGTCACGGCTTCTCGATCGACCTCGACCGCGTCTGATTCTCGTCTGGATCCCCACTGCTCCCGTCCTCGGGTTAGCTCTCCGTACACCTCGATTGGAAATCACACGATCTCGGGAATCGGACTTCCCTAATACAAGCACAACTTAGTTCCATCTATGGGTTCTAATAACACTTAGCTCTCATTATCCCAATCTTAACCACAACCCAAGTAAACATTAAAACTCAAGAACTTAAACAAATACAACGAGAATTCAAACATTACAAAATAACTCCTTTTCTCTAAAATTTTATTAAAACTTCTTTCATACATCACCAGACAAAGTCATTTTCCTCACAACACAAAGTTAGGGTTTTTCGATCAAAAGTTCATGAAAAAGGTTATATGATGCTACAACGAGATAAATCAACAACAAACAACAACGGAAGCAACATACAACAACATAGGACAGAAATCAAAGCAAGCCAAGTGGTTAGGGTCTTTGGTGCGCTACCTCTTGTAAGCAGAGAAAACAATTTGTTTTCAAGCTCAAATAAATGGTTAGAAAGGTAGGTAATGTCATGAAGAAGAAAACCTATCGATATGACATGATTTGGAAGCATAGAATTAGCTAAAATGGAAGGAAGAAGTGGCGCTAAGCGATGGCATGAAGGAAGAAAAATTCTGTTTTCATACCTCGAATGATGGTCGAGATGGTGATATATGTCGAGAAGATGATAAGAAACAAGGTTGATGAAGAAAGTTTATCTGAAGCTCACTAAAACTCAAGGTTCTTGATGGGAGTTTGGGAGAGGAAGAGAAACTTAGAGAAGAAGAAAGAAGAAAAGAAAGTGAGGGTTGTGAGGGTGATCGTGATATCAATTTGGTAAAGAAACCATTTAAATGAATTTTTCTTTTTTTAAAAAACACAACTAAGTGGCGTGTAACTCTTTGTTATGAGATGCTAATCCCATCAATCATTCTCCCCATCTACTCCCTCCTCCCTCATGATTACCCTCTAATCTATAGGTTAAAGATCTAAAAAAAACACGGCGAGGCTATGAGCCGATGAGATAAATATTACAAACAATATAATCATTAACGGCTAAATAACGTTCGTAAAAATCACGAGTGTTTCAGTCTCGACACGGGGTCGTCAGGGTGCTTGTGCAAGCGCTGAGGCTCTAACTGCGGAGTTCGTGCGCAGCGGCACTCCTCGATTCGACATGCGACCTCCTCATTTCGATGCAGCGACCTCATCGACTCGACATATGACCTTGGCAGCGATCGTAGCACGGGATCTCGACCACGAGGTCTTGGTGCGAGTCTCGACAGTCGATCTCGTCATCAGTGTTACAAATCTCATCATTATTCTTTCTATAGTACCTCGCCTATTTTCCAGGCTTTGTCATTATTAATAAAGGTGACAAAGCCTCCCTATCTCTCTCCAAAGAGAGAAACTTATCCTTTTGCCAGTCATGTGCCTTGAACATCCCCTTTGTCTAGCGACCACAACATTTTCTTGGATGTTAGAAACGCTCCTGCATTGGAAATTAGAAGAGACTTGGGTACCCATAGATTTACAGGTCCTTGGGGTTAGCGAACTTTCTATAGTTAGCCCTTTCTCTTTTAAACTTGATTTGAGATATGATGCCCAAATTTTTTGCAATAGGAACATTTTACACTTTGGCTTTTGCCATGAAAAGAATACCTATAAGCATGATTTTGATGTCTATGATTCTGTCTTTCTTTGTGCTTAGGACCATTTTGATGTAAGAACTCTCTGTAAGATATTTCGGGTTTTTCAAAGGCCTTTTGAATTTGCACAAAGCTAGCTAGATCGATTGTCATCACTTTGATCTTCTCTTTTAATGACTCGTTTTCCTTTTCAAGGTCGACATGAGAAGGTTTGGCTTTTCGGCTACTTTTTCATTCGGCAACTTATGTTGTTGAACAGTTTGTAGTGTGAGGTTTGTAAAGTTTTGGTGAGGCTACAAGATACTCATTTTGTTGCCTCATCTCCTCATTTTCTCTTTTAGCCTCACATAAGCGACTCTTGAACAACATGCATTTTTGAGAGAGAATATTTGAGTCATTTAAAGGTTATCAAACATGCTTTCCCATTTTAAACATGAACTACACTTAGAGAGTTGAGTGTCAACTTACTTCCTCTTGTTACGAATGCCATGAGACATAGGTTGGCCGATTCTTCTTCAGGTTCTGAGGATAATTCGTCTGAGTCATCCCATGTAGCCATCATTGCCTTTTTCTTTTGAGGTTGCTTCTTGAAGTTTCTCTTGTTTAGAGTGGGGCAATCTGGTTTTATATGTCCAGGCTTGTTACACTCAAAGTAAACAATGGGTGACTTGCTACTTTCTCTTCTAGGAAAGTTTCTTTTTGATGGTGGAAACATTCTATTGTCTTTTCTTCTGTTCAGCATTCCTTGAATTTTTCGTGATATTGGATCGAGTTCTTCTTCCATATCAGAAAGTTCCTCTTCCGCGTCTTGAGGTTCATCCTCAGATTCTTGTGAAGCTTTTAGTGCTGCCTCTTTGAATTTTTGAGATGTACTTCTCGTTGCCTTTTGGGAGGTTTTGAGTGCTATGTTTTTTGACTTCTTTGGGTGAAGTTCCTCCATGATTTCTTGCTCATGAACTTTCGGGAGCCTAATAGTTCTTCAATATTGAGTAGCAAGTTCCTTTAGCTTCTGAATGTTTGTTACCTTAGAGCCTCAAACTTTTGGTAAGCTCCTAAGCAACTTCCTTACCTTGTCTGATTTGAATAAGTCTTTCCCGGAGACTTCATTCCATTCTCGATCATAGTAAACACTGCTAAACATTTCATCTATGGACTCATCTTCATTCATTTTGAACATTTCATCTTTGTTGGACCCGGTATGTTTATCTTAACCTCCTTTACTTGGTTAGTCCTCGTGTGTAGTTTGCAATGTGTCCCATATTTCCTTTCTTGTTTCCTTACCCACAATCTTGTCATATTACGACTGCTTGAGTGCACATGTTAGAAAGTATTTAGCTTTAGAGTTTAGAAGTACCATTCGTTTATCTTGATTGACCATTGTGTCTTAGGCTTTGATGTAGTTGATCCATCATCATGTGTTATTGTAGGCACATATGGTCCATTTTCAACAATGTCCCATATGTCAGTGTCTTGTGACTCTAGGAACATCTTCATTTGATCTTTCAATAGTAGTAATGTTCTCCATTGAAGCCAGGGCACGATCGATGAAGCTCCTTGAGGAAGAAATGCAAGCCAATTTGTATGACTCATTACTTCTTCGAGATCTTTCCTCCTACAACTGTGAAGTGTGCTCGACCCTTAGAGGTAGAGCTCGATGCCAATTGAAGTGAATTGAGCGTCACGAGAGAAGAGGGGTTGAGCTGTATTTGTTTAAAAATTTAACTTCTGAAAGTGACTAACATTCTCTCGAGAGACTTCTTGGAGTCTAGAAGGTTAATAAGGTAGTTATGAATGAGCGTTCTAATGTATGAACAAATGATAGAATGAACTTTTAATAATGTATAAAGATGTTTAAAACTGAGTTTCAAATATTTAAGTTGAGTAAGATTCTTTAATGAGAAAGTTAAGCATTAGGTGAACTTGTTAATCTTGAGGTTCTTGTGAAATAAACTTTCTAAAAGGGCGGTCACGAGAAACTTAAAGGAGATAGAGATAGAAAGTTTACACATAAGAGTTATAGTGGTTCACCCAACTTAGGCTACTTCCACTCCTCACCTCCGGTGAGTATTTCCACTATTTTCCCAAATAGTTACACTGCTTTTCAAGTCCCTCCAAGACCCAGCTTACAAGATAGTTTGTTGTATGCGGCCTCAATCATTTGTCTCGAGATAGTTTGTTCTCTGACCACTATCAAGCCCATCTCGACTCCTTGTCGAACCTTCTAACCAACACTAACCTTGGTAGTTTGGAAGAAGAGCGAACAAGATTACAGGTACAAGAGATTGTTTGTGGGATAAATAATAGCTTTAAATTACAAGAGAGATCTCAAAATAAATGTAAGCTAAAACACTCAGCAAGGAATGAATCCCAGAATGTTGTATGCACAATGCTGAGTGAGATGAGAGAGAGAGTTTGAAGACTGGTTTTGATATGCTTTCGAGAATGTTCGGTGAGCTTCTCTACCTCAATTAGGCTTCTCAAATGGTATTTATAGGCTTACCTTCATTTATGGCCAGATTGGGAAGGTTTTGTGACCGTTAGGAGCTTTACATCTCTTCTGAGACAGTTCTGCATTTGTGTTAGACGATTCGTAGCTTTTCTTTAGTCTTTGTCTCCATGTGTTGACTTCCTCCAGCAGGTGATTTGAACTTCCTCGTGATTGGAAATCTTACGTTGGTGCGAACCTTCTCTTTTGTTGGTGCGAACCTTCTCTTTTACATTCTGAATCACCTTGATTTTCAAGGCAGTTAAGGAATTTTCTCAATGTCAAGCTTTTGTCAAAGCTGTCTTTAACTTTCTTCTTGCCTGATGTCTCATGAACCTGTCTTATATCATAAAACTCAAGTAGAGACATTAGAAACTAAAGTGATCAGAAAACATAAACTAAGAACCAAAGGTTTGATCATCACTCAAAACTTGAGATAGGGATTTTGTCTCAACACGTGAGTGGCTCTCGCATCAACTAACATGTCAACCACAGACATTGCATATTCATCCTTTGGTGTTGCCAAATTCAAGTTTCTGTAGTCAATACATACTCTTATTTGGCCATTTTTCTTAATCACAGGGACTATATTGGATAGCCATTCTACATATCTAGCCGTCTAATGAAGCCAACCTTCAATAATGTCTCTATCTCTGCTTTGATATGAGGCATCATCTGGGGATTAAATCTGCGAGGGGCCTGCCTGAAAGGTTTATACCCTTCTTTAATGGACAACATGTGTTCCACCAACTCTCTTTCTAAACTAGGTATTTAAGTAGTAGTTCTAAGCAAAACAATCTTTGTATTCTTTGGATTAGTTCGACTAGCTTGCCTTGTTTGTCTTCTTCCGATAACCCGCTTACTTTGGTGTGCAGGTTCCTCTAATGTACCCAGGTTAATTTCAATCAAAGGTCTTGACCTCAAGCGAGTACAATTTTGTGAAGAGGAGAGTCTAATTCCTTAGGCCCGGGTGCAAGTGCCTTGTTAAGCTCAGCCACCATACCTTCTTTCCTGAAGCACAATTTCTCTTCACCATCTTCACTTTCAGAGTTACCTTTTTCTACCATGGCAACCATCACCTTGGGCTCATGCTGAAAATCTCCACCAACCCAACAAGTCTTCAAGTATCGTGATTCTTTATCCATTAATCACATGGACATTAGGTCATGATTCGGCCTGAGACTTTAACTTGAATCCTTCATTGGTGAGATCACATGCCTTCCAAGCCCCTTCTTCATAGTCTTCTAGAAAGGCAACAGACCCTAAATGTGGAGAATAGAACAATTCCTCCAACATCATTACTTTAGTTGAGATAGGAGTCTTATGTGCTTCGACTGTCTCCACCTTGTCTCCAACCCAAATAATTAGCTTTTGGTGAATTGTAGAGGGTACACCTGTTGGTGTGTAGATCAATCCCTACCCAAAATTATGTTGTAGGACGGCTTACCATCTACTACGAAGAAAGCTGACTTGATGGTTTTGAGGCCCACAGTCACTTCGGCTATCAAAACACCAAGAGCAGTGGATGGTTCCCCCATGAAGTTGGACATTTTTATGTTTCTAGGCACTAAGTTTCCTCATAGTTGCAATGGGTATCACGTTCAAAATGGCTCCACCATCCACATACCCTTCCAAAGATTTTTTCATTAATGTAAGCCTTGATATCTGAGGTTTCAATTGCTTTACCATTTTCTCGATGGGTTTCTCAAAGACCATCTTGGTAGCCTCGTCAACCGATTGTTGACTAATTAACATGGCCCATTCTGTTTCTTCTGCAAACACATCACCCTCCAAACTTCCTAGCTGGGGGATATCTGCCCAAAATTCCTTAGGGAACAAACTAATGGCCTCTATATCAGCTAACAAGCCATCAGCCTCCTCATTAATTTAGAGATCCAACAACGAATCTTCCATGGTATTATCTGCTTCGCAGTGCATCTTTGGAATCATTGATCCCTCTATAGTAATTGCCTCCTCATCTACATCGACTGAAGTAATTACGCCTTCTGCCTCAAGAGTAGGATCCTGACCATCGACTGGCTCCATGTTCTGGGGTACTTCATCTTTTTATCTTCCTGCTTCTAGTTTAGGAAAGGCTTGATCAGCATGTTGCTCATGATCTCGAGGAATTTATTTCTTTTCCCTGTTCTTAACATCAACTAGCATTTGGAGATTTTGCTTCATATTTTGGATAGACCTCATTCTCTGCCACCTTCTTTTTTGGGTCCTTGTCAACACAGCTGGCCTTACATTTTTGTCCTTGGCACACTTGTTCAAGAACTAATGTCCCTTTGTGACATTAGCCTAAGGCTTCAGCATTCTCTATGGCCTTAGTTTTTCATCATTTCTCACTGTTATTTCCAGAGAAGACATACCTCTTTCCATGGCAAACTCAACTACCCTCCTCTTGTTTCTAGGGATAGGCTCCTTATCAATCCTGGGTAAAGATGGCTTCCCATTATTGCTAATGGCTAGGTGATCTTACCCCCCTGTTTCAACAATGGGTGTCTTCCCTTTCACATTGGCAGATCTTTCTACTGAAGTTTGACCATACTTCACATACTGCTTGACTAATTCCTGAGTAAGCCGCCCCAGTTTGGGTGGTTTCTTCCCCTGCCTGTGTTCTGTGATCGGCTAAGAATTTCCCCAATCATCAAAGCAGTTACGGCTACCTCAGGCTTCAGCCGATCAACATTGCTTGATTCGGCTAACCCCTTTTTTGGTCTCCAAACTTGTTGAACTGATATCCTATGCCTGTGGCTGGATCTTACGTCTTCAGGCTTTGAGAATGAGACCACGTTTATCTCTAAGGCAGGGAATGGGTTAGTATCCACAGTCATCTCAGCGATTCCTTTATCTACGAGTTTGAATCTTCCTCCCTTTATTCCCTTTTGAATAGCCTTCCTAAAAACCATACAATTTACAGTTGCATGATTATAGAAGTTATGCCATTTGTAGCATTTTTTATCCTTTAGCTCTTCAGCTGGTGGGATCTTGTGCCCATCCAGCAGTCGAATCTTCTTTTCTTTGAGCAAATAGTTAAAGATTTGGTCTGCCTTGGAAATATCAAAGGAGTATTCCACTTTGCCTTCTACTGACTTTGACTCATTCCCTTTAGCAGCCCTCAGGGCTGGGTAGGATTACCCTTACCCTTTACTATCTCAGCTGCCATGATGTCTGCCGTGGAATCGGCTAAGTCATCATCAGAGTCTTTTGCATCTATAATGGACACCAATTGAGGCCCATTTTCCTTACTGGCTCGACTATTTTCTTTCTCCTAGATGAATTGTTCAATGCGTATAGCCCTGGAAACTAGCTGATTCAAATCAGTGCAACTTGACCAACTAGCCTTTCTTTGAGTTGAGGATGCATGCTACTAATGGCTATGTCTACATATTCTGCCTCAGGGAATTGCACTAAACATTTTCCAGCTGTTTCCCGAATCGTTCTACGAAATCAGTAGCCGACTCATCAACCTGCTGCTTCAGATTCATGAGGTCAACCGCAGTGACTTCAGGTTGAGGCCGATATGGGGGAACAACTCTCTATGTCTGCCCATGTTTGTATAGAGTTAGGAGGTAAAGAGGAGTACCAAGTAAATGTTGTCCCTGTGAGTGATATGGGGGAACAACTGCAATTTGTGGAACTCGGTTTGGTTTCCTTCACCACACTGGGAAATAAATCTTCCTATGTGCTCCATAGTTGACTTGCCATCTTCTCCAGAGAAGGTAGCAAAATCTGGATTCTTGTATCCCCTAGGCAAAGGTACTAATCTGTCTACCCATTCTGGATATGGCTTCATGTAGATTGGCCTTTCTAGAGGTTTCAACTGCACACCAAAGTATTTCTTGATGGTATCAGCAATCACAGCTGGGTCCAACTGCTGAGAACCTCCAGGTCTAACCTCCCCTAAGTTAGGCGTATTTGCCTACGGCAGTTGTCTCCACGTGGGAAGAGGTGCCTTGGATATTTGCTTTGGAGGATTGGGTTAACTTGGATGACTTAGCATTGGAAGTAAGTTAACTGCCCATGGCTGCTCCATGCTCCCTTCAACTGGCACCCTGTATTGAGTTCCTAGAACACCTGTATTATTAAATGGTGGATGTGGGATCTGTTCCCATGGCTATTCTGCCACTAGACCAGGCGCCCTTAGAAGAGTTGACCCCATTTGAGTGCCTGCAAGTACTTCAGGATAAGGTGGATAGAATGGGTGATTAGTCGATACAGGTAGAAGCGTGCTCCATTGCATCTATCCAACATGGCCCCCAGGTGGTCTTGTTACACCTCATCCTGAGCCAAGAGATTGCCCCTAGTGTACTGTGGGTTGGTCGCTTGCATAGCAGTACTAATTGCTGAGCATATGGCGTCACTTACAGCATTCCAATTTGTCCCACTGCATCTGGTGGCCTCCTAGCCATCTGCACCTGTCCAAAATGAAGATTAGCCTAGTTAGGTGTATCATTCACCACTTGGTGACGCCTAGTGTTCACAATGGCAAAAGTATTAGGCTGAAAATTAATTGGATTGAAAGGTACTTGTCCCACAGTCGGCTGAACCTGATAGGTCCTGCCTTCATGTAGGAAGGCTGAACTTGCTATATCCTTGCAGGGTTGTGCTCGACTGAACTTGAGTTAGTCCTACTAGAGCTACATTCGGCAGAGTGACAGGTCTTGCCAGAGTGTTGTACTCCATTTGCGTTGGCATGGCATAATTGATAGAGCTCTCGCCTAAGTGAGCCTTTTTAGGCTCTATCTCTCTGGCCTACTGCACTTCATTATGTACCATGGGCTTCACAATATCAGCCAACTGCTGTGACAATTGGTACATGATATCATTGATACCCAAATGAAGTTGCTGGCGTATAAACGAAGTGGATATCACCAGTGGAGGATCAGTAGGCTCATGGTCCGCCACCACATACGTCGGCTCAATTGTCGAAGTGGGCATTCCTTGGGAGGGATTTCCTTCAATGACCTTCTTGGAATTATTTCTTTTCGAAGTTGACGTAGGTTGGTCCATGCTGCTTAGACTCTTGCTAGATCGTTCACCTTTGATCCTACTAGGCGTGCCAATTTTGTTGACTGGAGGATCAGTAGGCTCATGGTCCACCACCACATGCGTCGGCTCAATTGTCGAAGTGGGCATTCCTTGGGAGGGATTTCCTTCAATGACCTTCTTGAAATTATTTCTCTTCGAAGTTGACGTAGGCTGGTCCATGCTGCCTAGACTCTTGCTAGATCACAAGTGCATATGCCAATAATAATCCTGACCAGGGGATTCGAATGTATTGATTCGTTCACCTTTGATTCTACCAGGCGTGCCAATTTTGTTGACTGGAATGTAACTTAGCCAATGAATCGACTGACTCCATAATAGTGATTCCCTTTTCTTCAACCGATTACGCTGAGAAAGGAACTCTGTTTCTCAACTATTGGTCCACTAACTCACTCCAGAAAGCGTTAAGTGAGGTGAACAAATCTAAAAACAAGAACATAAAGATAAACATAAATGCGAATGAGCAAAAATACGTTGTTTGTATTGATTGATGTGTGTAAAATTATGTACAACTTGGGTGTTTATTGTAGTAACAAAGAACTACCCCTATTTACCACGTTCAATGGCTAGCAATAGCAATATTTTAGTTAACAGTTAATCGGCTGGATCGAGCCGCTGCTTCACTAACCACGTTCCTAAATTCTAGGCGCTTGCTTGCTTCATGGCCACGTCTCCATCCGACGGCTTTGTTGCTTGATCTTATCTTCTCATTCCCTCGCTCTGCTCCTAAAAACTTGGTGACAACCCTTATTTTCAATTTATTTTAATTTTAAATCACTTCAGGATTCATCCCCATCATTTTCGGTTCATGAAGCAACTTCTAAGCTTAGCCCAATAATGAGTTCACCTCAGCCCAATCGAAATGATACCTTCGCATTAGCCCAATAGGAATGAAACCTCCACCAAGCTCTTTGCCTCACGCCTCAGCTTCTTAGCTACAATTTTGACTGAACTGTGATTCAGTTGACCTCTATTCGGCTAGCTTCTTCCGATCAACTGCCATTAAATTCAGTTGACACATAGAAATATTTTAGATGTAAATGCCTGCAAATCTGATTTGTGATGTTTTAGTCCCTGGAAGCTTTGGGACATATTAGTCCCTCTACCCCATTGTTACCATTTCAGAGTTCTTCTTATTCTTCTTCCCTAAACCCTAACCAGATATTTACCAATTATTTCAGGAGCCTATCAAAAATACAGAAAGCTAAATCGTAGCACACTTGGCAATTACCCTATCACGAAATCTCTAAATTTGTGGAAAATTTCTTCCTTCATGTCAGAAATTTTCTTGTGGTCACTGCTTCCTATTCTGCAATTCATATCAAATTAGTAGAAGGGACATCTTAGCATACCACCTCAAAGAAACTACAACCTTGCCTGGTTTCTAGATTTCCAAAGGTTACAAAATTAAATTCCTAACATATTTCATATATTAGATTAAAGAATTTAAAACGTAAGAGAATTGCAAACATATTTCATATATCACATTCTGAAATAATTGGTAAATATCTGGTTAGGGTTTAGGGAAGAAGAAAAACTCTGAAATGGTAACAATGGGATAGAGGGACTAATATGTCCAAAAGCTACCAGTGTTTAAAACGTCCTAAATCAGATTTGCAAAAAAAAAAAAAAAACAATCAGACACGTATTCTTGTTATGTCACCGTGGAGAGGGTTAACGTGCCACGAGAGCATTTAACGTAAGATGTCAGCACGTTAAGTGATGGATTTGGATGGAGACTGACAGAGGGACTAACGTGGTCCTGTTTTGAAAATGTTAGAGACTATTTTTAAACTTATTTTTTGTCAGAGACTAAAATACGTCGCGTAATGTTTGTCGGGGACTAAAATGAGACTTTACTTTTATTTTAATTATTATCATCACTGTCCCACTCGCATGCCATGTGGCATGTGATTCACGTTGTGGGCCTTCGCAGTTATCTTGGCGAGATTAATTTCCACGTACGCAGAACTGGCTTATGATGTGGGTTTTAGTGGTTTTGAAGGTGAGAGTCCACTTAGAAAAGCAACTTTCGCGAGAAACAAGCCAGAAAGACTTAACGACATCGTTTGGACAAGATATGTGATTATGTTTGCGGGGTGTTTCTTTTGTTTTTTCTCTTCTAAATCTAAAACAATAACAATATATCTACGGTCTATTTTGCTTTAGTATATGTACCTTTTTTTGTTTTTTACTGATATATGTGTTAGATTATTGTTAATATCAGTAAATATGGCCCATATAACTAATAGGCTAACTTTAAATAAAAGATTATCTTAATTTGATGATTGTTTTGTCCTTATAGTAATTAAAGTTAGGGGGTGTTTTTATTTTGAATTTCAAAATAAAATATATCCCTCCCCTCTCCCTTCATATGGTCATGGGTGGTTACAAAGAGGTGAGGTAATTACTTAAAAGGCACAACAAAGAAATGAGTACGTACTTTAATTTTTTTTGAAAGGATGTGCATAGTATTTTCACCATCAAGAATACAAGAAAAGGAAGGCAGAGAAGGAAGAAAAATTTCAAGGAAAAAACTAAAAAGACTCGAAGAATTTGCATCATAGATCTAGGTAAGTTCTTTGTACTCTCCTATAGAAATTAATGGAAAAGTGAGACTCACGATACCCAAAATCCTTTTATAGATTTTTGCTTACAGTTGGTATTAGAGCCGAGTTAGGGATATTTCTCCTTGTATAAATGTTTTCCTAATTTTATGAACAAACACTACAAGAAAAAAATCGAATTGGGATGGAAATTTTCATAGCACAACAGTTGAAGCTTCCATCCCAAGACTTTTTCGGGACGGAATATGTGACAAAAATATTTCGTCGCAATTTGCGCATCGCAAACTACTTGGGACGGAATATTTTACTCCGTTGCATATTTGGGACGGAATTTGAGATGAAAAATATTTAATTCTTGTGACGAAATTTCTATAGTCCGTCCGAATTTTGAGACGGAATCTATCACCCCGTCGCAAAGTAATTAGATAAATATTGTGATGGAATACTGTCTTTTCGTCCTAATTTTGGGACGGATTAATGCAAAAAATGTCGTCTCAAAAAAGCATTTTTTTAAATAAAAAACTATGTTTGATTATATTATTCCTCTCCGTAAAATTTGGCAACAAATGCCAAAAACCAGCAAAATAACAGCAATAACTTAAATAAACACAATAATAATATAATATACACATATGACTTAAAATAAGTTCGTTTGATCATGTTTCACAATGACCTATAATATACACACAATATCAGAAAAATACAAACACTTAAACACTAATATACACACAATGTCACCAATGACTTAGACACTTAACACTAACATACACAATAACTTAAGAAATAGACTCAAGAATACAAGTTATACAATCCACTTTCATCAAACCTTCTAATACAATCCACTTCTATCAAACCTTCTAAGGTTATGAACCAAAATCCATTTATTTCACTCAAACATTATCCTAAGACTTCAACAAAACCATGGCTGCCACTTGAAAAGGTTTATTTTACTGTCTATTGCTGTCTACGCTTAGTGCCACAGCTTGCATGCCTTATCCATCAGGTGCTGAAACCATTGTGTTCTGCAGCCACCACCCAAATAATCTGATTCAACTGCTATAGTTGCTGAACCATAAGTGCCCAACTCTTGACCATTTGGACCTCTGTCTGACAACTTACTGTTCCAAGTAATTACAACACTTGATGTTTGACTTCTTTTTCCTACAAATGATATATAAGGCTTGGTGTTTGGCACAAACACACTTTCTCTGCACAAATTTCATATAAACAAACCAAGGGTAAAAAAAAAAATAAAACCAAAAAGTCATGTTTTACTGATATAAAATAAAATTAAAGGATAAAATCTTCCAAAATGAGAATTTGGTAGTTAAAGTGAAAGTTAAGTCTAATTGTGAATAAAATACAATTACTAACCTGTAAATTCCTGGATAAAATGTATATTTTGACCCTATGTTTGTTATGATCTGGACCCAAATCCATTGCTTTTTATAAACCTTTCAAAACAGTAAAAAAATTTATAAACCATCACAATGAATTTCATGTATAGAGGATGCTTCCATCTGAGAAAGCAAAAGCAGAAGCGTGCTCAACAGCTAAAAGCAGCAAGAAGTAAGAAAGAATAAAGGAAAATACCTTGATACCAGTAACAAGAATCTGCTGTTCAGTTTCTTACTCTACAAAAGCAGGAGCTTCTCTATGAATGGAATTCTCTATTGACATAGCAAAGTGAGCAAACCATTATTTAAACCAAATTAATCACAACCACCTACTTAAGGAAAATGAAGTGCAAAAAAACAATTAGAGAGACAAAACTTACTAAGTCGTGCAAAAATATAAGCCCCAATGTTAAAGCAACACCATCTTTTTTGTCCAAATGCCTCTGGCTTCTAAGCCCAAGCATAAGCTCTATGAGGCTCAAATAGATCAAAATGGATGAGACCTAAGATTAGAAAGAACGCACAACAGAGACAAAATGTAAGCTAAATTGAAGGCCTACAAAGAGAGAGAAATACTTGGAAGTAGAGAAATCAAGATGTGATTAGGAACATGTAAGCAACAATCAAAGTGGTAGCAATGAGACTATTCAAACCTAGAGTCATGGTCCAACAAAGAGAATGGCTGCCAAATCTCCGTTCACAACTTTGTTGGATTTTTTGTGTAGTTCAATTCAATTCAATACACTTATAATAATGGGTTGAAGGGAGACACATAGCTACTTACACCATAGTATTACCCATCAATATTGCAATTCAACTCAAAAGAAAAGTAGTTATCATTGTCACATTACTTTTCTACATGATCTTCCTATTCACATTAAAAACTTAAGAAAAAATAGACCTTCCCAACATCCTGTGTCAAATATTTTGAGTTATCACGCTAAACAGTTAGGAAGCACCCGAAGGAGCAGAAAATATGTAGCAAAAACATGATAAATTTTTACAACAACACACATTTCCAAATTTGAATTCATAGGTAGCATGAATCAACAAAATATTTGTAGCAAACACTATTACTAACATCCAATAATTTGAGAATTGAAACACAAATAAAAGATGTCAAAAAAAAGGAAGACAATTGCAAGCAGAAACAAAAAACTGATCAGGCATTAACCCAGCAAAAGAATAATTCATTTAGATATATATGTAATAAATTGGTCAAAACAATTCTCTCTAGCTCAATATGCATTCTTTTGAAATCGATTCATAGATAGATTTATATCCATATAGCACCTTAGGGGTTTTAATTAGATTCCTCCTCACTTCTTTTCACAGAGACCTTTTATTGAAATAGAAGCTAATCAAAACACTCCCTTTTGTTCATCCAATAACAATGGGAAGGCAGCAAATGCATTATCCATCTGAAGGTGTGTTGTAAAATCTCCATCTGGGGGCCTTGTCTTCTAGGTTAAGTCAAAGAACATAAACCCCTGACACACCCCTCCATATATTCTGAAACAAAAATAGCAATTACATTAAACAAAATGGAAAGGAAGGCACAATAGAACCAACCATCACAAGAGGAACAAAAGAAGCAAAAACATAATAAAACGAAGATGAAACAGGTGGCAGAAAGAGTAATACTTGAGCATCGTAACCGTGAAAGGCTAAATGATAAACATGCCCTACTTCTCTCCATAAGCCTAATTGCACTTAGAGAATTATTCCAAAACACAAAGCCAGTCTGATGCATTTTAACAAACACCATGGCTTCAAACCTCAACCCACATAAACTTAAACACAAAATACATTGCAGATAGGCCACAACAATAATGACATTACTATCATTAGAGCTTAAACTAGGGAATAATAAAAATAAGCCATTGCAGTGCCATGGTGGCTTTGGGGATGGACGAAGGGGCACCAGATTTGTAGGTGGAGGAACAACGGTGCCATGTGGGAAGAAGAAAAGATCTCCCATTAGCGTGCTAAGTCCCTTGAGTAGATAGAGGTGCAATCGAGTCATGCAGTGCCATCGTGGCTTAGGATGCGGTCGTGATAGGGCAACACCGACAAGAGGGGGCCGAGCTACCAGAGGGAAGGGAAGGCGATTCATTGGGACTTGGGCGGATGAGTCTTGGCCGGAAAAAACCACAGGGGTTCCACCGGAGGAAAAGAGGGAGATGCACACACATGGATTGGAGTAGGAGGGTGGGGATGACGCTCATGAACCCCCAACCAAGGGGGAGGAGATATCCCCAAACAAGGGGAGAAACAGCCTCCATGGAGGGAGGAGGGAAGATCGTCACGAAGGGAGGAGGGGAGACCGCCATGGAGGGAGGAGCCAGGATCAGGGCGGTGGGTACAAATTCCCTAGCAGAGCACGCCCAGCACGAGCCCTTCTCACAAAGGGTTCTTTACCTTAGTTTATGAGAGTGTATAACATAATTTTTAATAATTTTATATAAATATTATTTTATTTAATAGAGACGAAATATCAACTTTCGCCCCAAAATGGAGGCGGAATATCAACTCCGTCCTAAACCTAAACAATGATAATAAAATTGGGATGAAAATGTGATAACTATTCCGTCCCAATGTTGGCGCCAATATTCCCTCCAAAAATTTTCTAAATTATTTTGCGACGGAGTAGATTTTCCGTCTCCAATATGCGACAAAATCCCAAACTCCGTCTCGAAATCGAGACAGAATATGTCTTCCATCCCAAACTTATAAATAAATGTAATGGAAAAATGTTGCGACAAAGGTTTGTCGCGAATTCCGTCACAAAAAATTTATTATGGGATGGAAAATATTTTCGTCCCAAATTTCTGTCCCAATTTGATTTTTTTCTTGTAGTGATTACCCCGTTGAAGGATAAGGTTAAAGTAATTGAAGGAGATGCTATAGAAGGTAGCAAAATTGGTCCGAGTCTGAAACTTGATTAGTACAATGTTCGTGATATTTAAAATTGTACTTCAATAACCTTGGCTCTTTTATTTACCTAAAATGACTTCAATTTCATTAGATAGTTGTGAGTTATTTTCCATAAATTTCATCATTTGGGAAGTGTCTTTGTCATCTCGTTTCCATTTTTGGCTACAAAATGCTTAACATAGCTTAAAGCAGAAGAAAGAAGATAATAGCAAGACAAATTGATGTAGGGCCATCACTTCTGCATGATTGAATTGTGGAATCGCCGCGTAGGATTCAAGAAACGTTGCTTCCAAGGTGGCACAAGATGTGCTCGATTGTTTAGCAGATCTTGGACATCTCTTTTGAATTAGAGCAAAGCTGACCAATTCGTAGCAACATAACTATTACGCTGTCAGCTATCTCTTAACAGTTTGTCACTTTCCAATTGGGACATAATGATTAATTTCTGCAGAGAGAATTTTACTAAAGAGATTATTATTATTATTAAGCATTGAATTTGTTTTAAATTTGCATGTTGGTGAGTGCTAGAAGTAAAGGTCGTGATCATACAGAGTGCTATCGCTAACAATTTCTTTGCGTAAAGCCACTTAATATTTTTGGGATGATTTAGTTTATATAACATTAGAAGCAATGACATTATTCAAACATGTTTGGCTCATGATTATGGGAAGGCACCAAACTTCATGGTATATGAGTGGGAAACAGATTGCCTATAGTTACATAATCACGCTATTGCGGATCTCGGCCGTCTGATCATGAGCGGATGATTCTTGCTTGGGCTTCATGTTTAGGATCCATTTTTCAAACTTGGAATACGATTGTTTGATTTAGATTGGACAATTGAAGTTACATAATTGCATGAATGCATAATTCTTTTAACTACGGGGAATTTAGGTCCATGTGGGTGTTTACCTTGCTTTATATAACTTGGTATTTACAATTTTGTTCAGCAACCTACTTAGTGGTGAAGTAATACCAAGCCTATATGTGGTATCATTATGACCTTGGCAACCTACACCAAATTTCTTTCACATGGCCGTACAAGTGCAAGCTGATCCATAATGGACTAGGATGGAAGAAAAGTGCTACGGTTTTGCTCTGCTATGGTTTCCTTCTACGTACTTCCCTAGTGCTCATATGGTTTTGTGCATGGCTTCCACTTCGGTCTGTCCATGGCCTTTTATGGCTGTACTCTCCCTCCCTCTTGCTCCTCATAAATCACACGAGTTCATTCCTCCTTCTTCTCCTTAGAAGCATTCTTTTGTCAAGCGTTACACAATGCGTGCCATATTCCTTTGAGTCAATTGCCTATGCCTTATGTAAAGGGTGATGAGATCTTTATCAGGATCACAGAATCTGAATACCTTGCAGGCATTGAAGATTGTAAAAAAGTTCTACATGGTCAATTTATGTTATCAAAGGGTGATCATACAATCAAGATGCATGATTTATGTAAGAAGATTGCTAATGCATGGAAGTTTTCGAGCCATTGGTCGATGATGTCGCTTGGAAAGGGGTATTACACATTTTGTTTTGACTCCGTGGAGGATTTGAGAATTCTGTGATCGATTGGGTTATGGAATATGAATCCTGGTGTGCTACGGCTTTTTGATTGGAGTCCAGACTTTAACCCAAATCATATTAAGCACTCTAATGTTCAAGTTTAGGTGAGAATTTTTGGAGTGGCTAGAGAATACTCGAGGCCCAAAATTTTGTTTGAGTTCGCTGGTGCAGTTGGGATCTTGGTTGCACTTGATGATGCAACAATGAAGAGGATTTTAGGCCATTTTTTTAGGATTCTTATTGATATCGATTTGAATTCAACTGTTAGAGACAAAATATTGGTTGAGAGGGAAGGCTTTGCTTTTTTTGTTGGTGTTGAGTATGAAAGGATCCCTCCCTTCTACTCCTTTTGCAAGACAATTGGGCACTCCTTGAATGCTTGCAAGTTTAAATCAATGAATTCTAATCTTCTGGTGGAGGATCATCATTCCTAAGGAAGTTAGGAAATCTGCACCTATGTCAAAAGCAAACCTTCAGAAAGATTAGGATGCACATGTCTTTAAGGATAAGCCTAAGACTATTGAAACCTCTGTGGTAAAAGTTTCTATTCCTAACAGATTTGGTGGTATCAATAACGTCCCTAACTCTGAATATCAACACAATGCAAATCCTCTTTTGGGTTTTATTTTAGCTGATAAGGAGGTGGCACATGTGGCCAAGGATATTTTAAGTAACCTTGATAAGATTACTCATAAGATTACTCATATTGAGTCTGTTGAGGGTGATGTTAATCATGTTGATGCAACAATGCCTATCCAGAAGCATGCAGATGATGTTAACCATGTTGATTCAACAAGTTCTATCAAGGAGCAAGCAGATGATGTTGAAATAATACAGAGAATTGAGGACTCAGTAAGTATATCATAGTCTTTGGATCGTGTGTCTGAGAAACCTCAATCTGTGGCTGATACTGTCTCTGGTAAGGCTATGTGCAAGCCTGTTTTTCATGAATTGCTTGAACAAGTTAAGAAAGATATGATTGTTGCTTCCAAGTTTTGGGCATAAGCTGATGAGAATGATAACATTGAAGATGTTTCTTCTATTCATGATGAATGGGAGGATTCTTTCATTAAAATCCTAACAAAATCTCAGAAGAAGAGGCTTAGACAACAAACGAGAATATCTGCTAAAGCAGAAGTTTATCTAACCCAATCCAGGGCTAATCAACAATAGCCTTTTATAATGAAGTTTCTTTATTAGAATGCGCCTGGTGTTGGTAATCCAGACACCAAATATATTATCAGAAAGCCTTGCTCCATCAATAAGCCTGATTTCTTATTTATTTCAGAATCTTGGATTCCTTATTCTCAATTTCCAGTTGGGATTTGGGAGTGTTTGAATATGAAATTGGTTATTACTAATAATAGGGGCGATCTTATTCCTAATCTTTGGTGCTTTTGTTTTGACAATTTATCTCCCACTATCTTATCTATAACTGATCAACAAGTTGCTTTGAAATTTTTGTGAATAACAAGGACATGTTCTTGTCTGCAGTTTATGCTTCCACTAACAACATTCATAGAAGGCGCCTTTGGCAGCATTTGTTACAATTGCAGCATCAGAACCCAGGCCCATGGTGCTTTTTAGGGGACTTTAATGCAGTACTAGGCTCTCATGAGCAAAAAGGTATGGGAACTCCATCTCACTTGTCCTGCAATGTTTTTTTAGATTGGACTAATCATGGTATTTTAACTCACTTGGACACCCGTGGAGCACAATTCACATTGTACAATGGAAGGCGTGGCATATTTTTTACTGAGAAGAGGTTGGATAGGGTGGTTTGCAATGATGGTTTGTACAATTCTCTATTTTATTAGCTGTTAAGTAAGATACTAAAACTGCCGGCTCTCCCTTTAAGTTTCTCAATATGTGGTCTGATCATGTTGATTGTCTTAAGCTTATCAAAGAGGTTTGGCAAGATCCTATTGTTGGTTGTACCATGTACATCCTTTCTCAAAAGCTTAAAAGACTGAAGGCTAAGCTTCAAGATTGGAACCATTCTAATTTTGAAAATGTTCAGTTACAAGTGAAGAATGCTATGACTGCTGTTAATGCAGTCCAGGAGCAGATTGACATTTGGGGACGGAATGAGGATTTATTCAATCAACAAATGGCTGCTCAATTAGAGCTTCAACAAGCATTATCCTTTAAGGAGCATTTTTGGAAGGAAAAGGCTCGGATTAAATGGCATACTCCAGGGGACCGTAACACATCATTTTTTTCATACGAATGCCAAAATTAAAGTAGCTACTAAACAAATTTCTATCATCAGGCATAAGGATCAACTGCTACATGACTCAGTGGCTATTGAAGAGCACATTTTGCAGTATTATACTGGTTTATTCAATGCTAAACCTTGCTCTCAAAATTCTGACTTTGTTTCTAGCATTATTCCTCCTATGGTGTCAGATGAAGACAACATCATGCTTTCTAATTTCCCTAGTAAAGAGGAGGTGAAAAGTGCATTTTTCTCTTTAAATGGGGAAGTGCTCCTAGTTCGAATGGTTTTGGAGGCTTTTTCTTCCATCATTATTGGGATGTCATTAGTGAAGACGTTTACAATTCAGTTTTGCAATTCTTTAGGCAAGATTGATTGCTGCCTAATCTTAATTCTAATGTTGTTATGTTGATTCCTAAAGTGCACGGAGCTAACAGAATTGATCAATTTAGACCAATTGCTCTTGCCAACTTTCAGTTCAAGATCATCTCCAAAGTTCTGGCTGATAGGCTTGCTAAGTTTCCTCCTAAAATTATTTCTCATAATCATAGAGTTTTTGTTAAGGATAGAAATATCTCTGATTGTGTTGCCTAGCCTTAGAGGTTGTGAATTTGTTGGATTAGAAGGCCTTTGGAGCTTACTTAGCTATGAAGATTAACATTAAGAAGGCCTTTGACACCTTAGATTGGAACTTCCTCAGTTTGGTCATCAAATCTTTTGGTTTCAATGATAAATTTTGCAGGTGGATTCAATGTATTCTTCACTCTGCTAGATTATCTACCTCTGTGAATGGTCACTCTGTAGGCTACTTCTCTTGTAATAGAGGGGTTAGACAAGGAGATCCCTTATCCCTTTTGCTTTTTTGTATTGCTGAAGAGGTCCTCGGTTGGGGTATTACCAAGCTGGTGCAAGAGGGGAACCTCCAATTGATGACTGGTCCAATGGGCTATAGAATGCCAAGTCATATTTTATATGCTGATGACATCTTTGTTTTTTGTAGTACCTCTAAAAGAAGCTTGAGACAATTGATTGAATTTTTCCATACTTATGCTTCATTATCTGGTCAAGCTATAAGTATTAAGAAATCAAAGTATTATGCAAGCAACATTTCTGCTCATAGACAACATCTTATTTCTAAGGTTCTTGGGTTCAATTCTAGTGTCACTCCTTTCACCTACCTTGGTGTGCCTATCTTTTTAAAGGTAAGTCAAAGAAGTCTCACCACTGCCTATAGCATATTAGTTAAAATGCAAGTTTAGCCTTTGGAAAGGATTTTTGTTGACCTTTATGGGTCGAGCTTAACTTATTAAGTCAGTTTTCCAAAGTAATTTGATGTACATCTTCCACTTTTATACTTGGCATGCCTCTCTTCTTAAAATGGTGGATAGTTGGTTGAAGAATTTCCTTTGGACTAGGAATATTCAGTCTAACAAATCTGTTATAGTAGCTTGGTCTAAAGTTTATAAGCCTTTAACTGAAGGAGGATTAGGAGTTCGATCCCTTCATTCTATTAATAAAGCTGGCATTCTTTAGCTTGGTTTAGATTTTGTTTCTTCTTCTTTTGAATTGTGCCAACTTATGAAGGCAAGAGCATTTAGAAATCACAAGCTGGTTTCTTATCATATCAGTTCCAATATTTGGGTGGCTATAAAGCATGTTATCCGTACCATCTTAGAAAATTATTCTTGGAAAATTGGCATTGGTTCTGCTGTGAATTTCTGGGTGGATAGTTGGTTGTCCAAGCCTATTGTCCAGATGCTTGATATTCCTGATAATCTTCATCGAAAATTTTCTGCTAGAGTGAGTGGCTTCATAGATGATAACAGATAGTGCATTCCTCACTCTATTCTGTCTCATATTCCAAGTACAAATTCTGTGATTGAGAATGTCATTATTCCTAAAAGTTGCATTCAAGACCGGATGGTTTGGAGCAATTTTAAATCAGGATCTTTAACATATAGAGATGCTTATGGATTCTATGAGCCTTCTGGTCATGTTAAATCTTGGTCTAAGCTTATTTGAAGACCTTGTGTTCCACCTTCTAAGACCTTCTACATTTGGCGGTTGTCGCAAGACATATTTCTATTGATGAGCATTTAAAAGGTGTTGGTTCTATCCTTCCTTCCATGTGTTCTTTATGCAGTCAAGCTGCATAATCTTCCGATCACTTGTTCCTTCATTGCAATTATGCACATTCCCTCTGGAATTGGATGAATGATGTCTCTAATTGTGTTACAGACACTACCTTCTCATTAGTTTTGTCAATTTGCATTGGTAGATGGGGCTCCCATGTTATGGATTTAATTGTTGCCTACATCACTTTCATCACTTGGTCTATCTGGCATAGTCGTAATCCGGCTAGATTTAAGAATGTTTTCATTTCTTCTAGAGCAGCAATCAAAATGATTGTGTCTAATGTTGCCTTGGCTGGTAGTAGTAGCAAAGGCACGACTTACCCTTTTGAATCAAATATTCTGAATTTCTTTGGTGTTCACCCTTACCTATCTCGGGCTCTTGTGATTAATCAAGTAGCTTGGCTTCTTCCTATGTGTGGCTGGGTGAAGTGTAATACTGATGGAGCAACAAATGGCTCTCCTGGTCCTACTGTATGTGGGGATATCTTTCGTGATAGAAGTGCTGCTGCCTTAGGTTACTTTGCTAAGAATCTTGGTACTCTTGATGCGTTTCAGGCTGAATTACATGGTACAATGATAGCAATTCAGATTGCTCACTCCAAGGGTTGGCAAAGACTTTGGCTTGAATATGACTCTTTGTTAGTAATCGAAGCCATCAGAAATAATTCTTTGGTCCCTTGGAGGCTGCATAACAGGTGGCAAAATTGTATGGATCTTACTAAAAGCATGCGATTCATTTATTTGCATATTTATAGGGAGCGCAATGTCTGTGCTGATAAATTAGCTAAATTTGCCACTTTTATCAAGAATTTTATTTGGTGGGATTCTATCCCTAATTTTTAGGTATAGAGCTTTTCAATAATAGATTTGGCTTCCCAGCCTATAGATTTGCTTAGTCCCCTTGTTTGGGTGCGATTTTGTTCCTCGTTTTTCAGCTTCATGGGTTTTGGCCTAGTCCCACCATGTCTTTTTTGTATTCTTTTTTCTCATTTTTTCAATAAAAATAGGGGGGGTACTCTTTTTCCTTCTAGATATTTTTCCCTAAGAAGGGTTTTGCATCAGAAGGTTTTAACGAGACTCATTTCCTTCATTTATTAAAAAAAAAAGTTGATCCATGGTGAATGAACTATTTGTAATTTGATTTAATTTAGTTAAATAGGGTGAAAGTAATAAGTTGTTTTGAAAGTTTCACAACAAAGTCACTAATGGTAAACAAAAGATGATTAGGTGCTTTAACTAAGGCTAGAAGTGGAAGGCCCAGCTTCTGATACTAGTGCAGGTGTCATCTTCTGATGTTCTGCCAGCACCAAATTAGACAGCTTCAGTCTCAGTTACTTCTTCTGTTGAGCTCTTTGAAAGAATACATCATTTGGTATATACCATTTGATGAGATTTCCAAGTTTTCTCTGCTCAGATTCTACCTGAATTTCCCTTCTTTTCTTCACATCTTCTGGATACAGCAAATCCATAAAGATAATGACTCTGTGCAGAAACACATCAGCAGTAAAAGAATCAAACTTGTTTCCAGCATCTTCTCCCCGTACTCTTTTGATAAAGACGCTCAATACTCCAAAAGCAAAAGAGAGTCCTTCATTTTTTGCCAGATATACTCTTTACAGATTTTCCCTGTCATCTTCATCAAGCAACAAGGGGACAAAGCATAGCAATAGAGCTTTGTCATTCCAAGACTCCAGACCATTGATTCCAGATAAATCCAATGTCAAAGTGCTTAGTCACAGCATCCCATTGGACATATATCTTCAAGCAGTCTAGAGGCCTGATCATTGAACACATAAACGTGTCATCAAAATATGCTATTCCAAGATTTCTGTTAGGAACTTTTCTGATAGTGCCAACTGTGGGAATTTTTGCTTTCTCAGCATTGCAACAATTTGAGGAGCCAGTTCTCCATTCATCTTCCTTCAGAGAACTGAGGTAAAACCTTCTGGCATGGTCCTTAGTAATCTTGTCAATCGGAAGCTCAGAGAATTCTTTAAGATTAAACTTATGAGGAGCCTTATCATATTCTTTTAGTCCGATCTTGCTGTATGGCAACTTGCCAGGTGCAGGTTCTTTCCTCTTCCCAAGAATAGACCAAGGTAGTCACCTTTGTCTATCTGGAACAATCTTTACGGATTCAGAAGAAGGATCTTTGAACTGTCTAATAACTTCGAGCTTTTTCATTTCAAGACAGTGTGCCATGAAGGCAGCTTCTTCATCCATAATCCACCTTCCACACTTCTCCAATGTGAGAGGTTCAATCTGAGGCAGGAACTTAAGAAGGTCAACAGAGAAAGGAATTGCTCTACTACCAGGTTCTGGTCTTAATCTTCCTTTGAAAGTCATCTCAAAATGGTATTCTCCATCTTTGAAAGTAGTATTCATTGGAGAGGCAATCTCCAGTCTGGAAACTCCAAAGGTGAAGGTTTTCAAATGTCAAGTAGAAGGACGATTGTAGATGTTGTGGTATGACTCATACTTAACAAACCGAGGTTTGTTAATGCGTGAGACATTCTTCTTTCCACTGAAATCTATAGGTTTGTAGGTGAGGGTGAGTGGGTGAGAGTGGTTTTAGTGATCGTATAGTTTCTAGGTGTGTAGGGTTTGAATGGATTAATGGGAGGTACTTTGAATAACTGGTTGAAGGGATGAGAGTGAAGTTTGGAAATGTATATAGTAAGTGAGGTATCTGAGGAGATTTGTGGTAGGTCTAAGTTGAGTGTATTGGATTGTGTTTGGGTCGGTTTTGTGGGGATAAGGGTAGAGGTTGCTGCAGACTTATTCTGGTTTTCTTGGTTTGTGTTTGGGTTTGTGTTTGGATTTGTGGTTGTGAAACAGATAATGGAGGTGCAAGAATAACATCATGAGAATCAAAAACAGATACTGACTCTGTTGGAACCTAAACGATTGAGAAATTTAGACCCTAATTTTGATGATAACAAAGTATTTTCAAGAGAACAATTTATATTCTAACATATCTTTGAGTGTACAGGTATCAAAGCTTCATATATTTGTACAAAACACTCAAGAAAGCAGAAGAAATTTACAAGAGAATTGAATACACTCCACTAATGTCAGCGTCCGAACTCACTCCAGCATCTTGCTAACAGCAAGCATCTGATAGTGTTACTCTTTGACACATGGAATACTTAATTGCTGCGAGCGTCCGTCCTCTGTTCTGAGCAAGCATCTGATCTCTTTAATGAAGCACGCGATGATCACATTTTTGCTCTTAACCTCAGAATGTTCTGGAACGGAATTTGAATTTTATTTTGTGCACTCATTTTGATGTACGAGGAAGCAAATGTGACACCTTTAGCATAAGACAAAAATCGTACAAGGCAATTGTGAAAAGCAAATAGTACGAAAACGGTAATATGTACTATTTTGATATTCTCTGGAAAGGAAGAAAAGGACTACATTTCAAATTACCTCACCCAATGAAAATGAGCTATTTTTTACTGCAACGATAATACTCCTCAAGGACTCCTATAAATACCCCAAGGTATTCATTGAAGAAGGAGTCAAGAACTAAGACTGAAGAGGCAAGAACTAAGACTGAAGAGGCAAGAATAAATTCTGAGAAAGAAAGAAACTTTATTTTGGAAGCATCATCACTCTGAGTGTGTAATCAAATTTCGTGCCAAGTCTCTGGCCTACAAATAACTGAACTCAGCGTCTTATACTTTCTTTTAGAAAGCTACTATGTTTTGAGCTTAATCTTTTCCTGCATCTGGCTAGTTTCTCATCATCCGGTTAGTTTCTCAGTGTCCGTTAAACAAACAGTTTTGAAAAATCTTTGTTCTTAGTGCTTTTAACGTAAAGTTTGGGAAATTTTTTAACACAATTCAACCCCCTTCTTGTGTTCACGTTCAGACTCATCAACAGTAAAGTCAAGTATCTTTGGGTTAAGCTCAGAAGACCTAACCAATCTTCTCTTTGTTCCTTTAGAGGCAACAATGGTAGGAAGTGGAAGAGGAGCTTGCTTCCCTTGATCAGACGCTGAAACATCTTTTTCAGCTGTTGGCTTTTTCTTCTTCTCCAAGATCTTCCTAATGGCGATTCTGTCCTCATCTTCTGGTTCATCAAAAGTAGGTGCAGGAGCCACCTTCAGTTTCATTCTTCTTGTCTCCCTTATAGGAGATTCAGCAGGTCTCTTTAAACCAGCAATTGAGCTTCTAGTGGTTTTCTTTTCAGCTTCACCAACATTTGCAACACTTTCTCCTTCTTGTTACTCTAGTTTTACCTTCTTGATCATAGTACCAGTTATTAATTGCATTCTTACCAGGCTGTTGACTCCAAAAACCTTAGGACGAACAACAACACTAACCCTAAAGTATTTATCTCTTTCTTCTTTGTTTGTCAAATCACCTAGCTTTCTCACAATACCATCTTTTATCATCATTATGGAAAGAAGAACTCCATAAGGGATAACCTTGACAATATTCTTTTTATCAATACTTTTCCTTGAAAAGACAAGAGCATTAACAAGATTATTGATAATCAACCTTGGCAGTTGATTTACTTTCCATCCATATAATTTCTCGTAATGAACTCTTGCTCATAGTTCACTATGTCGCTTGAACCAGCCTTTAAAATCACGCTCTTAGCGATGATTTTGTACAATACTCTGTAGTGGCTTTTCAAATCTTTGGTAGTGGGAGTTATGTTCTTCTTCTTTAACTCACGATAATTTTCAAACAAAGCTTCGTTGACGTTTTCCAAACCTCTGTAAGAGCCAACCTAGTTAGCATAGTAACTGATTCCTTCACAAGGGCACTTAATGGTCTGAGCGATAGAGTTTATGGTGAAACGTAACTTGAAACCTCTGATATGTCCTTCAATAATTTCACCCGGAAGTAGATGAGCATTCCCCCATAATTCCTTTATAGCATAGCTCAACACATCAACTAGTTCCCAGATAAAATAATTTTTCCAACCCAGTTTTTTCAAACCTTCTTCAAACTCAAAACAATAGAGCTTGAACTTCTCAAAATCAATTCTGTTTTCATTCATAAGTTTTGCTTCTGAGAAGACATCGTAGGCAGCAGTATATTGTCCAACCTTTTTATCGGGCATGGTAGCAGTTGCAGCGTGAGTAATGGAGGTGTTAGGGTTTGAAATCATAGAGAGAGAGAAAGAATAATTTTGCAAGTAGAAATAGAGTGAAGTGATGGAGCGAAAAGTGTGGAATAGTGAGAAAGAAAATGGTACAGTCCTTTTTCAAAAACCGCTTCGCATTTCCAAAAAAAATTAAATCAAAAAGAAAAGAAAATAAAGATTCCTCTTTTCATTAAATGAAGACTCCAAAAGAAAAGGAAAATCAAGTAAAAAGATTTTATTGAAAAACATAAATAATCATGACTCAGTGAGATGTGATGAGACGTTTAAGTCCTTTACACGTGTGACATGTGTGTGCGCACTCGGATGCACACAACCGATTCACCTGACGCTGAGTTATGATGCACATGACAAATAAAATGCTTACACGTATACATGCTTATGTCATACTAGATGCTGAGATGATATATATCATCTGATGCTGAGATTAATCATTCTTCTATAAGATGAAAATTTAAATTTCTTCTTATAAAATTGAATCTATCTTCAGCAAGGGGTTTTGTAAATATGTCAGCCCACTGATGATCAGTGTCTACAAATTTTATTTCGAGAATACCCTTCTGAACATAGTCTCTTATAAAATGATGCTTAATCTCAATGTGCTTGGCTCGTGAATGCAATATGGGATTTTTAATAAGACAGATTGCAGAAGTATTATCACAAAAGATATGAATGTTACTCTCTTTTATCAGATAATCTTCAAGTTGATATTTCATCCACAGAAGTTGAGAGCTGCAACTTCTTCAATGAAATATATTCAAACCTGCTGTTGAGAGTGCAATCGTGCTTTGCCTTTTGCTTGACCAAGACATAAGATTTGCTCCAAGGAATTGGCAGCCTCCACTTGTGCTTTTTCTTTCAATTTGGTCTCCAGCAAAGTCAGCATCACAGAAACCTACTAACTTATAATCTTTTGATTTCTTATAAAGCAAACCAAGATTAGTAGATCCTTGCAAATATCTAAAAATTATTTTAACAACACTCAAGTGTGATTCTGTAGGATCTAATTGAAATCTAGCACACAGACAGACGCTGAACATAATATCAGGTCTTGAAGCTGTAAGATAAAGTAGAGACCCAATCATACCTTTGTGCATTTTCTGATCTACAATTTATCATTTTCATCTTTACCAAGAATGCACGTGGGATGCATAGGAGTACACATAGGTTTGCAATCCACCATTTTGAATTTCTTTAGCAATTCCTTGATTTATTTGCTTTGATGTATATAGATATCATCATTGCATTGTTTGATTTGAATTCCAAGGAAGAACTTTATTTCACCCATCATGCTCATCTCGAATTCATCCTGCATTAGCTTAGAAAATTCTTTGCAAAGGCTTTCATTAGTAGCTCCAAAAATAATGTCATCAACATATATTTGAACAATTATAAAATGCTTGTTTGATGTTTTTCTAAGGCTAAATTACAAAATTGGTCCACTAAGTTTATTTTAGGTTTCAATTTGGTCCTCTAAACATTTTATTTGTTTCGTTTTGGTCCTCTACGTTTTATTTTAGTTTTCAATTTAGTCCTTTCCGTCACTAAAATTCAATTGTCCATAGCTAGAAGTCCATTTTCCAAAATGTTATTTGACTTTTAGCTACGGACAATTAGCTTTTAGTGACGGAAAGGACCAATCTGTTGTAACTTTTAAAACGTAAGGGACCAAAACAAAACAAATAAAACATAAAGGAGCAAATTGAAACCTAAAATAAACATAGAGGACCAATTTTGTAATTTAGCCTTTTTCTAAAAAGAGTAGTGTCTACTAGACCTGTAGTAAAACCATTTGTCATAAAAAATATACTCAGTCTTTCATACTAAGCTCTAGAAGCTTGCTTAAGACCGTACATGGCCTTTTTAAGCTTGAAGACATGTTCTGGAAATTCAATGTCTTCGAATCCAGGAGGTTGTTTTACAAAGACTTCCCCAGTTATAGAGCCATTCAAGAAAGCACTTTTCACATCCATTTAGTAAAGAATTATATCATGGTGTGCAGCAAATGAAAGTAAAATGCGTATAGCTTCTAACCTTGCAACAGGTGCAAATGTTTCAGTAAAATCAATACCTTCTTCCTGTGAGTAACCTTGAGCAACCAATCTTGCCTTGTTTCTCACAACCTTTCTATCTTCATCAAGCTTGTTTCTAAATACCCATTTAGTACCAATAGCTTGATTATTTTCTAGTAGAGTAACTAACTTCCATACATCATTTTTTTGGATCTGATTCAACTCTTCTTGCATGGCTAGAATCCAACCTTCATCTTCCAATGCTTGAACAATCGTATTAGGTTCCATTTCTGAGAGTAGTGCCATATCTGAATGCTCTTTAAAAGAGGATCTGGTTCTTACTCTATCTCCAAGTTCTCCTATGATTTGATCTTTACGATGATTGGTTTTGTACTTCCAGCTCTTTCTGGCTTCAGCTTCCAAAGATTCATGCATCTGGTCACCAGCGGATGGTGAAGATGTAGGTTCATTATTTGCAATATCACCTATAGTTAATTCTGAAAATAATTCATCTAGCTTTGACATGGCTGTGTCAGGCTTCTTGTCAACAAATTTGGCATGAACGGATTCTTCCACTATCATAGTTTCTTTATTGTATATTCTAAATGCTTTAGATCTTTCTAAATATCCCAAAAAGATTCCTTTGTCAGCTTTTGAATCAAACTTACCAAGCTGATCCTTAGTAATTAAAATATAACAAGTACAACCAAATGAATGAAAATATGATATGTTTGGTTTTCTACCTTTCCACAGTTCATATGGAGTCTTCTTCAAAATAGGTCTAATAAGAATTCTATTTTGAATGTAATAAGCTGTGTTTACTGCTTCTGCCTAAAAATGTTTTGCAATATTAGCTTCATTGATCATGGTCCTGGCCATTTCTTGGAGGGACCTATTTTTTCTTTCTACAACACCATTTTTTTGAGGTGTTCTTGGAGAGGAGAAATTATGGGAGATGCCATTATCATCACAAAATTTTTAAAAGCTTTCATTTTCAAATTCTCCCCCATGATCACTTCTAATAGAAGAAATACAAATTTCTTTTTCATTTGGAACTGTTTTGCAGAATACAGTAAATACCATGTATGACTCATCATTATGAGCAAAGAATCTAACCCATGTCCATCTAGTAAAATCATCAACAATGACTAACCCATATTTCTTTCCAGTTAAAGAGGTTGTCCTTGTTAGACCAAAAAGATCAAGATGCAAAAGCTCAAGTGGTCTAAAGGTTGAAACAATATTTTTTGAATGAAAAGAAGTTTTAACTTGTTTTCCTCTTTGACATGCCTCACAGAGAGCATCAGATTGATACTTAAGATTTGGTAAGCCTCTGACAAGACTGTGCTTGTTTAATTTTGAGATTAATCTCAAATTGGCATGACCCAATTTCTTGTGCCAAATCCATTGTTCTTCGTCAACAGACATGAGACACTTGACATCTTGTTTTGCAAGTTCAAATAGATCAATCTTGTAAATATTTTATTTCCTCTTAGCAGTGGAGAAAATAGAGCCATCTTTCTTACTTTTTACAAGACATCCAGTTTCTGTAAGGATGACTTCATAACTATTGTCACATAATTGACTTATGAATAAGTTATGTTTAAGTCCTTCAATATAAAGTACATTATCAATAGAGGGAAAAAAGCCTTTACCAATGCGACCAATTCCAACTATTTTACCTTTCTGATTTTCTCCTAAACCAACGAATCCAGCTTCTTTAGGCCTTAGTTCTTGGATCATATGCTTTTCTCCCGTCATGTGATGCGAGCATCCACTGTCTAAGTACCAAGATAGGTGTGTTGACTTTGTTGCTAAGCATGTCTGCAACATAGACTATTTTATCTTTAGGTACCCATATCTTTTTGGGTCCTTTCTTGTCAGTTCTTGAAGGAAGCTTGTCCTTCACAGTTTAAAAAATAGTACATGCACTTTTCAAATGGCCAGGTTTATTACAGTAAGTACAATGCAAGCATTTACTATGATTATTGGATTTATCAGATGCTGAATCATTTTCTAAAGGAGGTTTATCTAATATATAACCAAGACCATGAGTTGTCGTTTTATTGACACCCGAAATCATTGAAGCTTGCTTGCTTCGAATTACACTATCTGCAAGAAACTTTTGAAATGCATATTCGTAATCATTTGATTTGCATTTAAGGTTGCCTGTAACTTTAGAGCTTTCAGCTTAAGAGCTCTCGACCACGGTTGCTTGTTAGCTGACCAGGCCTGTTATCCATCGATGTCTTGATTTTTGGTTTTTAACACGCTTCTCTTTATTGAGTACATATTTTTCTTTATTTAAAGCTTGAAAGTCTTGTGATAATTTTGAAAATTTCTTTTTCAAATTCTTATACTCAATAGAGAGAGTGACATAGTCCTTAAGAAGATCATCAAATACAAGTTGAAGTTCAGAGTAGGAATCATATACTATTACCTCTTCAACTTCTTCTTTTGAGTCAAGATCAGTGTCTGCCATGAGAGCAAGATTATCTTCCTCAAACGAGGATAAGTCTATATCTTCCCATGTAGCCATGAGGCTCTTCTTTTTTTTTTCTTGAAAGAACTTCTTGTGGGCTTCTCCTTAAGATTAGGATATTCGGACTTGAAATGTCCAGGCTTCTTACATTCATTGCAAATGACTTGGGCTTTGTCCTTGTCTTTGCTTTCCTTCTTGTCCTTAGTATCTTTCTTCTGAAACTTCCTCCTGAAGTTTCTCTTCTTGCACATTCTTTGTATCTTCCTAGATATAAATGCAAGCTCATCTTCTGATGTGTCAACATCTCCTTCTGAAGCTTCATCTTCTGATTCTTCTTTTTTAGCCTGAAGAGCTTTGGAAGAACTGGCTTTATGTTAGTCGACTTTCAAAGCAATAGACTTGCTTTTTTTGACAGGTTCTTCTTCGTTTAGCTCAAGTTCATGAGCTTTCAACGAACTCATAAGATCTTCAAGTTGTAGGACATTTAGATCTTTTGCTTCTTGAATAGCAGTGACCTTGGGTCTCCACTACTTAGTCAAGCTTCTCAAGATCTTTCTAACATGGTCAGGTGTAGTGTAACTTTTTCCAAGGGCCTGTAACCAATGAACAAGTGTTTGGAATCTTCCAAACATAGTTTCAATGTTTTCACCATCTTCCATTTTGAACAACTCATATTGGCAAACCATCATACTAGCTTTGGTTTCTCTTACTTGGGCAGAGCCTTCGTAAGACAAAACAAGTGAGTCCCAGATTTTTTTGGCAGTATCAAATTTGCCACGTTTATCATATTCTTTTTCTGTCATAGCACAGATAAGAATGAATCTAGCTTTTTGATTGGTTTGATATCTCTTTTTCTGCTCATCATTCTAATCTTCTCTAGCTATAGCAACACCACGAGCATTAGTGGGAGGAATGTAACCACTTTGAACTATATCACACAACTCAAGTTGTTGTGTCTCAAAGAAAGCTTTTATCTTATCTTTCCAGTAATCAAAATTTTCTCCATTGAATAGAGGAGGACGGTTCATATGACCACCTTCAGTAGACATGTTCACAGTATATGATCTTTTCTGTTAACACTGTTAAGTGCTCAACCAAGAGGCCGAGCTCTGGTACCAACTGAACGTGAAGACAAAAAGGGGGGTTGAATTGTGTTCAAAAACTTTACGCAAACTTTAAGTTAAAAGCACTAAGAACACAGATTTTACAAAACTGTTTGTTTATCGGACGCTGAGAAACTAACCGGATGATAAGAGACTAACCAGATGCAGGAAATAAAGCCGTTTATGAAAACTTGTTTTACAGAGCAAGGTAAAGATAAATATAAAGCAGTAAAGTATGAGACACATAGATTTATACTAGTTCACCACCAACTGGTAGTTACGTCTCGTCTCTTCGATCCTGAAGGATTTTTCACTATAATCAACTGATTACAATTTTCGTCAAGAGTATTCTACTGGCACAAATTTGACAATACTCTCAACTTCTCAAAACGACTCAGTACGATCGAGCCTTTGAGGAACAAAGTCTTAACTAGGCCAAATACTGTTTACAAAAGAGAATATTCATTTGAATACAATCAAAATAACTCTCACAGAGAGGATGAAAAGATTAAGCTCAAAACAAAGTTAAAAGAAAGTATAACACGCTGAGTTCAGTTCTTTGTAGACCATAGACTTGGCACGAAATTTGATTGCTTACTCTGAGTGATGATGCTTCCAAAATAAAGTTTTTTCTTTCTCAGAATTTGTTCTAACAATTTCAGTCTTAGTTCTGGCCACCTTCTTTAATGAATACCTTGGGGTATTTATAGGAGACTTCAGCGATATTACTGTTTGCAGTAAAAAATAGCTTTTTTTCATTGAGTGAGGTAATTTGAAATGTAGTCATTTTCTTCCTTTCCAGAGAATATCGTAATAGTACATATTACCGCTGCAGACTATCTGCTTTTCACAATTGCCTTGTACGATTTTTGTCTTATGCTAAAGGTGTCACCTTTGCTTCCTCGTACATCAAAATGAGTGCACAAAATTAAATTCTAATTCTGTTCCAGAACATTCTGAGATTAAGAACAGAGGACGGACGCTCGCAGCAATTGAGTATTCCACGTGTCAAAGAGTAACACTACCGGACGCTCGCTATTAGCAAGATGCTAGAGTGAGTTCGGACGCTGACATCAGTGGAGTGTATTCAATTCTCTTATAAATTTCTTCTTCTTTCTTGAGTGTTTTGTACATATATATGAAGCTTTGATACCTATACACTCAAAGATATGTTAGAAGATAAATTGTTCTCTTAAAAATACTTTGCTATCATCAAAATTAATGAGGGTCTAAACTTCTCAATCGTTTAGGTTCCAACAAGATCAAGATGCAAAAGCTCAAGTGGTCTTGAGGTTGAAATAATATTTTTAAATTGAAAAGAAGTTTTAATTTGTTTTCCTCTTTGGCATGCCTCACAGAGAGCATCAGATTGATACTTAAGATTTGGTAAGCCTCTAACAAGATTGTGCTTGTTTAATTTTGATATTAATCTCAAATTGGCATGACCCAATCTTTTGTGTCAAATCCATTACTCTTCGTCAACAGACATGAGACTCTTAATATCTTGGTTTGCAAGTTCAGAAAGATCAATTTTGTAAATATTTTGTTTCCTCTTTGCAGTAAAGAAAATAAAGCCATCTTTCTTGCTTTTTACTAGACATCCAGTTTCTGTAAAAATGACTTTATAACCATTGTCATATAATTGACTTATGCTCAATAAGTTATGTTTAAGTCCTTCAATATAAAGTACATTATCAATAGAGGCAAGAGAGCCTTTACCAATGCGACCAATTCCAACTATTTTACCTTTTTGGTTTCCTCCAAAACCAACAAATCTTGCTTCTCTAGGCTTTAGTTCTTGGAACATATGCTTTTCTCCCATCATGTGACGTGAGGATCCACTGTCCAAGTACCAGGATAGGTGTGTTGACTTTGTTGCTAAGCATGTCTGTAACATAAACTATTTTATCTTTATGTGCCCATATCTTTTTGGGTCCTTTCTTGTTAGTTCTTGAAGAAAGGTTGTCATTCACAGTCTTAAAAGCAGTACATGCACTTTTCAAATAACTAGGTTTATTGCAGTAAGTATAATGCAAGCACAGATGCTAAATCATTTTTTGAACAAGGTTCATCTAATATGTAACCAAGACCATGAGTTGTCGTTTTACTGACACCCCAAACCATTGAAGCTTGCTTGTTTCGAGTTACACTCTCGGCAAGAAACTTTTGAAATGCGTATTCATGATCATTTGATTTGCATTTAGGATTGCCTGTAACTTTAGAGCTTTCATCTTGAGAGCTCTCAGCTTCTGGTTACTTGTTAGCGGCCAGACCCTGGTTATCCACCAGACGCTGATTTTCAGTTTTTAGCTTCTGGTTCTCTTCATTGAGTATAGAGTTTTCTTTGTTCAAAGCTTGAAAATTTTGTGATAATTTTGAAAATTTCTTTTTCAAATTCTTATACTCAACAGAGAGAGTGGCAGAGTCCTTAAGAAGATCATCAAATGCAATTTGAAGTTCAGAATAAGAATCACAAATTATTACCTCTTCAACATCTTTGTCTGAATCAAGATCAATATTTGCCATGAGGGCAAGATTAGCTTATTCTTCATTATCTTCCTCAGAGGAGAATAAATCTAGATCTTCCTATGTGGCCCTGAGACTTTTCTTCTTCTTCTTGAAAAAACTTCTTGTGGGTTTCTCCTTAAGATTAGGACACTCGGACTTGAAATGTCCAAGCTTCTTACATTCATAACAAATGTCTTGGGTCTTGTCTTTGCTTTCCTTCTTGTCCTTGTCCTTGGTATCTTTCTTCTGGAACTTCCTCCTGAAGTTTCTTCTCTTCCACATTTTCTGGATCTTCTTAGATATGAATGCGAGCTCTTCATCTGATCCATCATATTCACCTTCTGAAGCTTCATCTTCTAATTCTTCCTCAGCCTGAAGGGCTTTAGAAGTACTTGCTTTATGTTGATTAACTTTCAAGGCAGTGGACTTGCCTTTCTCCGCAGGTTCTTCTTCATTCAGCTCAAGTTCATACTCATAAGATCTTCAAGTTGTAGAGCATTTAAATCTTTTGTTTCCTAAATAGTAATGACTTTGGGTCTCTACTGCTTAGTCAAACTTCTCAGGATCTTTCTCATATGGTCAGGTGTAGTGTAGCTTTTTCCAAAGGCCTGTAACCCATGAACAAGTGTTTGGAATCGTCCAAACATAGTCTGAATGTTTTCACCATCTTCCATTTTGAACAACTCATGATGGCGAACCAACATGCTAGCTTTAGTTTCCCTAACTTGGGCAGAACCCTCATAAGATAAAACAAGTGAATCCTATATTTCTTTGGCAGTATCAAATTTGCCACATTTGTCATATTCTTTTTCTGTCATAGCATAGATAAGAATGAATCTAGCCTTTTGATGGTTTGATATTTCTTTTTCTGCTCATCATTTCAATTTTCTATGGCTATAGCAACACCAAGAGCATTAGTGGGAGGAATGTAACCACTTTGAACTATATCCCACAACTCTAGTTGTTGTGTCTCAAAGAAAGCTTTTATCTTATCTTTCCAGTAATCAAAATTTTCTCCATTGAATAGAGGAGGACGGTTCATATGACCACCTTCAGCAGACATGTTCACAGTATATGATCTTTTCTCTTAACACTATTAAGTGCTCAACCAAGAGGCCAAGCTCTGGTACCAACTGAACATGAACACAAGAAGGGGGTTGAACTGTGTTGAAAACTTTTCGTAAACTATAAGTTAAAAACGCTTAGAACACTTGGTTTTCAAAACTGTTTGTTATCGGACGCTGGATATAAATCGGACACTGGAAATAACGTTTATGAAAACTTATTTTATTGAGCAAGATAAAGAGAGATTTATAGTAGTTCACCACCAAACTGGTAGCTACGTCTATTCCCTTCGTTTCTGAAGGAGTTTCCACTATAATCAACTGATTACAACTTTTCTCAAGAGTATTCTACTGTCACAAACTTGACAATACTCTCAACTTCTCAAAACGACTCAGTACGTTCGAGCCTTTGAGGTACAAAGCCTTAACTAGGCAAAATACAAAGTTTACAAAGAGATATTTCGTTTGAATACAATCAAAATAACTCTCAGAGAGAGGAGGAAAAGATTAATCTCAAAATAGAATAGCTTTCTAAAAGAAAGTATAAAACGCTGAGTTCAGTTCTTATTGACCAGAAACTTGGCACGAAACTTGATTGCTCACTTAGAGTGATGATACTTTCAGAATAAAGTTTCTTGCTCTTCTAGTGATTGTTCTAGCAAATTCTGTCTGTATGCTGGCAGTTTCAGTTTGTATTTCTCAGCTACTTCTTTAATGAATAACATAGGGTATTTATAGGGGTCTTGAGTGGTATTACCGTTGTAATAAAAATGGCTTCTTTTTATTGAGTGAGGTAATTTGAAATGTAGTCCCTTTTCTTCCTTTCCAGAGAATATTAGAATAGTACACATTATCGTTTTTGTACTATCTGCTTTTCACAATTGCTCTATATGATTTTTGTCTTTAGCTAAAGATGTCACATTTGATTCCTCGTACATCAAAATGAGTGCACAAAATCAAATTCGAATTCCGTTCCAGAACATTCTGAGGTGAAGAGCAAAAACGTGACCATCACGTGATTCATTAAAAGAGATTAGACGCTTGCTCAGAATAGAGGACGGACGCTCGCAGCAATTGGGTAATCCACGTGTCAAAGAATAACACTCTTGGACGCTCGCCATTGACAAGACACTGGAGTGAGCCGGATGCTGACACATTGGAATGTATTCAACTCTTGTGAATTTCTTCTTCTTGCTTGAGTGTCTTATAAAGATATAAGCAACTTTAGTATCTGCACACTTCAAGACTTGTTAGAAGATAAATTGTTCATTTACAAACACTTTGTTATCATCAAAATCAATGAGGATCAAAACTTCTCAATCGTTTAGGTTCCAACACTTTCACCTCTCATCACAACTCTGGACCCCTTCATCACCTTAAGAACTGAGTTTTTTGCCTTGAAACTGAAGCCAACATGTTCTAGGGTCCCTAAAGAGATTAAACTTCTCTTTAGATCAGGTACATGCCTTACCTGAGTCAGGATTTTTTCTGTTCCATCAGTAAGTTTCAGCTTTATAGATCTAATTCCCACAACCTTTCATGTAGCATTGTTTCCCATTACCACTTGTCTTCCCTAAAATGATTTGTAATCACAAAACCATTCCTTGTTTGGACATATATGGTAAGAGCAACCTGAATCCATAACCTATTCAACTTCACCTTGTCCATTTACAGTAACCAATAGATCAGCACTATCATATCCATCCGAGGCCATAGATACATCACCATTGTCATCATTAGATTGCTTCTGTTTGAAATTCTTCTTGTCAGGACAGTTTTTCTTGAAATGACCTTCCTTGTGCACAAGAAACACTTCAATTTTCCCTAAGATTTTGACCTTTCCCGGTTCTTGCCCTTGTAGTTATCCTTCTTCTCACTTCTTCCCCTTGCAGACAGATTCTCACCAGACTCCATTCCTCTTGTATTAGCATTCTTGGACGATTCTTTGGCCATAAGAGCAGGTTGCACCTCCTCCAGGGTTATGGCTTCTCTCCCATAAATGAGGGTATCCGCAAGATTGTCATAAAAACTAGTGAAAGATCAAATCAAGAGGAGTGCTTAATCCTCATCTTCAACCTTCACATCAATATTCTCAAGATCGAGAATAAACCTGTTGAATTCATCCAGGTTGTCTTCAATGGAGGTGTTTGGTTGCATTTTTAAAGTATATAACCTTTGTTTGAGATATAGCCGATTTGCCAGAGTCTTTGTCATGTAGAAGTGCTTAAGCTTCAACTAAAGTGTAGCAGCATAATCTTCTTTTGACACTTCACGAAGCACCTTATCTCCCAAACAGCGGAATCTTCTTCTCTCTGTCTGATAGGGTGGCTGGGAGTTTTCTGACCCCTTCCATTGCTTCTTCTAAACCTTGTTGAAGCAGAATAGCACACATCTTCATCCTCCATAATGCAAAATCATTCTTGCCATTAGACTTCTCAATGTCGAATTTGGTCATTGCCATCGATCTCCTTTCTTGCTCGCCTTGCTACTGATACCAGTTGGTAACACTTGAACCAAAGTGATTGATCCAATCTAAAGCCAGAACTGATTTGCAAGAAAGATCAATATAAACTAGAAACTCAACACACACAGAATTCAGAAAGAAAAAGAGCAAAACAAGGATTTGTTTACGCAGTTCAACATCAAAGTGATGCCTACATCTGTGGGATCTTGCATGGCTTGATCTGGTTTATTGCTTAGAGCCAAAGTCAATTACAATTGAGTATGGAGCACACTTCCCTCTGCTCACAGAACCTCACTTCCCTAAACCCAATTACACCCAAGTCTCTCAGAATCTTGCTTGCTAGTAATTCACTCAGAGGAATAATGAGTCTCACACCTTGCCTTCACCAACTAAGTCAAGACCTCTTATATCGAGTCATGATTAGTGGTTTACAATTGGCACAATTTGTTACAAACAGAAGCAAAACTGAAATGTAACAGAAAAAATAACTAACAGAGGGGAAAAACACTTAGTAACTAACTAACTAACTCAATCACTAATATGCCATGTCATCAACATATTTTTTGTCCTATTATTATATACAATTAATATTATTATAAGGATCATTGTATTCAGATATTTGCTAGGTCAAAAAACCTAGCAATTAATATTCAATTTTAGTTTTAGAAATATTCAAATAAACAATGCGGCGCGGCCCGTGCGGATGCACGGGTATACGACTAGTTTAATTATTTTGAATGCCAATACATGATCCTTTTTTCCTATTGTAAACTTCTTTGGATTTTTCTATAGTTGTGGGTGGAATCTCTTATGGATGTCCTTATGGTTGAAGCTTTAACACCCTAACAATAATAGGATAATACTAATGTGTAACATAAATCGTCACCTTTATTCGTAGTAAATGATAAGAGAAATTATTGAAAATGGTGAATATAATTATTTTAATAAATTATTGTTCTTTGATATTATTAATAATGCTATTCGATTCTGTATCTGAAAGAATGGTTTTAGATAAAATTAAAACATACTAAAATAATTAATTATGAATATATACATATTTTTAGTTACAAAAGCTAGTAGTTATTTCTAGTACACTTGGGTGAATCAATTGCAAGACTATGATTCGGCAGAACCCACTAGATGACTTTCTTCATTGGGACACACTATCAAGCATCCATAAAATGATATCAACACCCAATGCCACATCTGAGACCTAGAAGGGTCAAAATCTCCAAGGTAAGTGTTTGCGTGGAAAAATCAGCCGAGGGATTCGGCCAACGTCCAGCCGACAAATTGATTCCTGTTAAGCGATTACACCGAGGACGGAACTCTGATCCTCGATTATGGGTTCCCCAACTGCTCCAGAAAGCATTGAGTGTGGTGAATCTACGCTATGCTAAGGCTAAGACTAAGATACATGGAATCGGCTAAGATAAAATGCTGTAAACAGCTGATAAATTGCGTAAGAAATAGTTGTTTGATTGATTTCGTGTGTCCTTTACATTTCTCAGCGTAGGTATATATATACAAAAAGAAAAACAAAACTGTAACCACCCCCTATCAGCCATTATGCGTTCCACGTGTTCATGGCTAACCACGAGCGGTCGTGGGTGTCCCTCAACTGCTTCTTCATGCGTATCGTGGGTTAACCGCTCTCCCATCGGCTGGGCAAACGATTTATCACGTGTTAAATGCGTTGGAGACTTTCAACGGCTAGCTTTGGTTATTTTAGCGCCAAAGTACATGACTCTCACATATCTAGCCCTTGGTCGAGCTTCAAAGCTCTATATTAATTAAAGATAGCTCAGCCGATGCGACCATAATGATCGGATATTTCCTTTATCCGCATCGGCTATACTCTTTAATAATCGGCTGACCTCACAATGCTCCCTGAACATCTAACATTTTCCTTTCTATCCCTGGTTCAGTGGGACCAATTTTCGGCTACCAATCCGATCGGCTTATCCCACGCATCGGCTGTTCCCTTCGTCGGCTATTCCCTTCATCGGTTGTGGCTGATATTTCTGGTGATAACAATTGCCCCCTACATCATTTCAGCTGTCCATGCTGGATTAATGTATCGGATAAGATTCGAGTCTCCGAAACGTCAATCGTTAGTCACTTTATATGCATTTAATGTCACCCATTATGACCTGAACGGCTACTTTTCCCACACCCGATGACTGAGCTTCTATCCGATAATATCTTAACAACTCTCATCGTTGATCGTGCACATGATTTCTCTTTAAATAGCTAGGCCCATTCGTCCTCCTTACTATTTAGGCATTTTGAACTTTTTTGGACCCCCAAACCCTAGCTTCCTTTCTGCACATCCTCTTCTTGCGACAATGTCTTCCGCATCCGATTCTCAAAATCGTGAACACAGCTACGGTGACCATGACTCCTTGGACGAGTCTTCCCAGTCAACTGACTCTCACTCCTCAACTCAAGAGACGACCGGGTTAGCCGAAGGCGTCATACCCCCTCTTTATCCGATTCAAGGTTCTCTCACTTTGCGGCCGTCCACCGACCTGCAGGGTGGTGCAATGTATCTTAGAGAATATCTCTCCCCAGACACATATGGTTTACCACTCGTTTGCGACTGGTTTACCATTAAACAAAGGCTCACCGACATAAGGCCCCGACCGCATTTCATCGGGATTACTTGAGTTGGAACTCTAGGATGGCTGACGCAAAAGGCGAGGACTGGAAAAGAATGGGTCTTTACGATGCTATCATGTTGTCGGCTAAAGACCTTCAACTCAACATCGGTCTGATCTTCGGCTTTCTCGGCTATTGGTCCGTTACCACCAATACCTTTGTATTTCCTTGGGGAATGGCCACCCCTACTTTTCTTGATGTGGCGGCCATTACAGGTTTGCCTTTAGCTGGTCAGGAAGCTCCGAATCTATACGACATTTCAACCTCCAACATCAAGATTGTTCATGATCGGAACAGCTCCAGCTATTCTTCCTTCATTCTAGCCAATCAAATGGGAAGGGGCACTGCGGTTTCTGATGCTGAGCATTGCGCCTTCCTCTTGTATTGGTTTAGTAAGTACTTTGTCTGTACCGGCTCTGTCGCAGTCGTTCAAGAACTTCAAGTATACGTGGTCCAAGCTGTATCGGGTAGGCAAGTCGCTTGGGGATCACTCTTCCTCTGCTATCTTTATAGGGCTTTGTTCAACATGCTGGATCGGTTGCACCAAGGTGTCGACTTGAAGAATACTTCAGGTCCTCTATGGTTCTTGCAACTATGGATTACCCTTTATTTCCCAGAGTTCATTGAACCTTCTTTCAGCGTTCACTCTCTCCCGGCCGGGGCGCGAACGTTAGCCGAGCATTTGCGGCTGACTCCTCTTCAGCAAGTAACTCCCTTTGACGTGGTGGAGAAAGTCCATCTCCTGACCAGAATTTCTCAAGATTGGCAGCCGATCTTTGAAAGACGGATCGGCCCGGATTGAATATTCACTACGGCTGACCGCAGCATTTCTCGGGAAGCGCATGGGACTATGGTTCTCAATTAGAGCCGTGTTTTGACCGCTAGGGACATCCTTGGTGGGCTAAAGCCGAATTCTAGGAATAACAAGACCACGGCTGAATTTTACCATCCTAACTGTGTGGCCCGTCAGTTTGGATTATTACAACATGTACCTTGGCCATACCTTAGCAAAGTGCCAGCAATAGGGAGAACTAACCTATCGGCTGAAGAGGTGAAGACTTTGGCAGCTTTCAACTTGGAAAAACTGAACAGCTTCCAATGGGCCTCATTTAACCCGTCGGCTGGGGAAACCTCTGCCTTTGCTAATTGGTGGCCTTCGGCTAAGGATAAGATGTTTCAAGGCTCTTTATCTAGTTATTTCATAAGGCTTGCCATGCCTCTCGACAGCAGTCCCAATGATGAGAGTGATGATGATGATGGTGATGAAGGTGAGGCGGTGACTGTTCCCCCTCTGAAGATGGTAAGGCCAGAGCCGACGCATAAGACTAGGGTCTCTGCTGCCATGAAGGGTGAGTATTTTTGTCTCATTTTGCTTTTCCTTACCTTGCGAATGCATCAGCCAACTAACTGCTTTCTTGACAGCCAATCCAACTCCTAGAGTTGTCATTATAGACGACTCTCCCCCTCCGAGTAAGAAGAAAAGGACAAGATCTGGGGGGATTCGTATTGACGAATCTTCTGCTGCAACCCCTATCTCCCGGAAAACCAAGACGGCATACGCCGGCAAGGGTAAACAAATAAAGGTAAGTACCTCTGTTTTTTACTGTTTCTTCAAGGCTTTGTCATAATTCTAACCCTCGGCTCGTACTGACTATAGAAACAGCGTATTGCGGCCCCATGGTCGCCTCCTCACAAGGTTCCCCGTTCCCAATCTCTAAGGGCACGAGGGGGTTCTTCGGATGGTCCTCAATCCGAGGCAACCCACCGGCCAGCTCCCGCTTCTCCAATAGCCAAGGCTCACAACCCAATCCAGGTATCCCCTTTTTCTCTTTATTGTGATTGCCCACTCTATGTTGGTTTGGTACTAACTCCTTTGTGCTCTGCGCTGCAGTCGGCTAGGGATGAATCCCCTATTGCACATAGGACTCCTCCTCGTCAGTCGACTTCATCTATCCAGGTTTCAGAGGAAGAACTACAGCAGTATTTTGCTTCGGCTGACCCGTTGCAGAAGGCCTCCTCACCCTCCTCTAGTCACCTGGAGAAGGTAGACGAGGTCTTGATGGGAGAGATCCCCACAGATAAGAGTAAGGTGGTCGATTTGAGGACTTCCCTTTTCAAACTGTCCGACTCTCCTGATGTTCCCTCTGCCAGCCGACAACTGTATCGTCAAATGGCGTTACAAGTAAATGACATCTCTGCATTATATCGACTGTGCAAGGAGAATTATGACCATGCCACTCAAGACCTGTAACACCTCCGGGATCTTCAAGCTCAAAAGTCCTCTTTCTTGTCCTCTTATCAGGCAGTTGATAAAGATCGGCAGGCCGACCTCGCCAGGAAAGGGGAACTCAAAGGCCGGTTAGCTCAACTGAATTCGGAGCTGACTCGGATTCAAAATGAAATCAAAAAGCTAACACCCCAACTTGAGCAACTTGACGCGAGACTGGAGACCCACACGAAAAGGCGTTTCAGCTTATATGTTCAAGCTTCTTCTTTGGATCCCGACATTTTATGACTCACCACCCAAAAAGATGGGTTGGAACAGGATATGCAGAAGGGTAGAGAAGGCATAGACTCGGCCAACCACCAGTGGGATGGACTTCGGCTCTTGCTGAATTAGGCGAAGGAACAACCTTCAATACCGTCAGCCGAAGCAGGTATGGTTCAAGCTGAGGAATCGGCTAGCGCTGCTTTAAAAAGCGTCCCTGCCGATGTGGTGGTTACTGAGGCACCGGCTGCCGGTGGACCGACTGTTATTCTTCCTTCTAGTCCGGGAGACATGGCTGTAGATGTAGCTGAGATTGTTGGGGCAGTAGTTGTGGAAGCGCAGACTACACCAGTTGAAGCCTCCAGCCAAGGAGAGGTGGCCGATCCTATGGAAAAGGTTGATCCTCAAGGGGCAGCCGAGCCCGCCAGTACCTCTACCCAAGTTGAACCAGCCGATCCTGCTATGGTTGCTGATCCCCTAGTCGCAGCCACTCTTGACCCAACAGACTAGTTATTTCTAGTTGTCTTCAAGTATTTTGTCGGCTAGGTGGCCGGCCTGTGGTGACCAGAACAATTCCTTTTTTGTCTATGAATAGCTTTCTTTATTGTTCTAGTATGCTTTGCCACACCGTGGGGTAGTATTTCTTCAGATACTTGCCATTTATGTTTCTATTCATTTCTTCGCCTTGCATGTTAACTAGCCGATACGCGTTTCCTACGAATACTTGACTAACCGTGAATGGACCTTCCCAATTTGGTGACCACTTACCGAATTTAGGGTCCTTGACTCCTATTGGTAAAATAGTTTTCCAAACTAGGTCGCCCTCAACAAATTTCTTCAACTTAACATGTTTGCTGTAGGCGCTGGCCATTTTGCGTTTGCTTGCCTCGATTCTTTCTAAAGCCATTAACCGATCTTCATCCAACTGATCCAGCTCCATAAGCATAGCTTGCTGATACTCTTCTAGGCTTAAGGAATTCTGTTTCGCCACCCTTAAAGAAGTGACATTGATTTCCAAAGGCAAAACCGCATCTTGGCCGTAAGTCAGCTGATATGGTGTTGTGCCCGCGGCTGTTGACTTGGAATTCCTTATGGCCCATAAAGCCTCATCCAGAGTTAAATGCCATTTTCTAGACTTGTCTTCCAAATTCTTCTTGATCAGGTCCACAATAATCTTGTTGGTTGCCTCGGCTTGTCCATTGGCCTGTGCATAATATGGGGATGAATGTATCAACTTAATCCCAAACTGCTGAGCAAAGGCAACCACCTTATCTCCAGTGAACATGGTTCCCTGATCCGTGGTAATGGTCTCTGGAATCCCAAACCTGTATATGATCTGGTGTTGAATGAATCGGATAACATCATCTTGCTGTACCTTGACCATCGGCTGAGCCTCCACCCACTTAGTGAAGTAATCGGTTGCCACAATAATGAAATTGTGTCCCTTAGAAGATGGTGGATGGATTTTACCGATCAAATCCATGGCCCAGCCTCTAAATGGCCAAGGCTTCACCACTGGATGCATCAATTCCGCTGGTACCCTTTGGATAGGACCATGCAACTGGCATTCTTCGCATCCTTTGGCGTATTGAAAGCAATCGGCTGTGATGGTAGGCCAATAATAGCCATGGCGATAAATCAGCCATTTCATAACAGGCCCAGCCCTATGCGAGCCGCATATGCCTTCGTGAACTTCACCCATCACCCTTAGAGCTTCATTTTTATCTATGCACTTCAACAATACCCCATTCATGCTTCTCTTATAGAGTTCATCATCAAGAAGCACATACCTTAGAGCTCGTCTCCTAATTTTGGGGTTAGTGCACTTAGAAGGATCCTGCAAGTACTAGATCAGCTCGTTCCTCCACAACTCGATTTGGTCTGCGACCATCACCTCGACTGGTAATTCGTCGTACTCTAAAGTCAGCAAAGAGTCCCTATATCCGGAGGCCTCTTGGGCCAGATCGTTCTCCTCCATATTAGCTCCTCTAGGGATGTATGACACCTTTGCATCAATAAATTGGTGAATCAATCTGTCAGCCATTGCATAACGCGTCAACAGATTTGGGTTGTTGCACGCATATTCTTTGGTTAGTTGTCTGACCACCAACTGGGAGTCGCCCTTTACGTGAATGTACTCAGCGCCCATCATGGCTAACAACTTTAAAGCTATGATCATGGCATCGTATTCGGCTTGGTTATTAGTTAAATTTGGGTTTAGCCGATACGCAGACCTCCACATCTTCCCATCTGGGTTGGTAATTGTCACTCCGGCCCCAACTCCTTTCAGGGTTTTGGACCCATCAAAAGTTAGGACCCAAGGCAATAGGTTTATGCAAGTAATTGAGGGTACCCAAGGGTCGTCAACTTCCACCCAAGGATGTTCTGCCAAGAAATCGGCTAGTGCCTGACCCTTGACAGCCCTTAATGGGACGTATTTCAACGCGAAGGCAGTGAGCTTAATGGCCCACTTCATCAAGTGACCTTGTAAGACAGGCCTATTAAGCAAGTACCTAACAATGTCAATTTTGCATAAAACTAATATTTCATGTGGCATTAAATAATACTCAAGTTTTGTACAAGCATAGAACAAAGATAGGCACAACTTCTCTAATGGAGTGTATCTAGTCTCAGCATCATTGAGACTTTGGCTAAGGTAATACACTGCTCTTTCAGTTCCATCTTCAGCATCCTGCGCTAACAGGCAGCCGATAGACTCTTCAGCGGCTGCAATGTAAAGTTTCAAAGGCTTCCCTGGCATGGGGGGCACCAAAACTGGTGGACTAGCTAAAGCCTTCTTTATTTGTCCAAAGGCCTCTTGCTGTTCAGGGCCCCACACCATCTCCTCAGCATTCTTGAGCTTCAGCAAAGGGGAAAACGCCTTCATCTTACCAGCCAAATTAGCTATAAATCTTCTCAAGAAGTTGATTTTACCCAGCAGGCTCTGTAACTCCTTTTTGTTCCTGGGTGGTCTAGCCTCCATCACTACCTTGGCTTTGTTTTGGTCTATTTCAATGCCCTTTTGATGTACCAAGAAACCGAGGAAGTTGCCAGTCGATACACCAAACATGCACTTTGTAGGATTCATCTTCAAATTATGGATCCTCATCCTCTGTAAAGCCTGTTCCAGATCGGCTAAGTGGGCTTTGAAGTCTTTGGATTTTACCACGACATCATCTATGTATACTTCCATAGTTTTGCTGATTAGATTATGGAAGATAGCGTTCATTGCTCTCTGGTAGGTGGCCCCAACATTCTTCAAGCTGAATGGCATTACTAACCATTCATAAATTCCCAATGCCCCTGGACACCTGAATGCAGTCTTGTGAGTATCCTCCTCGGCTACAAGTATCTGATTATAGCCCGAGTACCCGTCCATGAAGGTTAAAATACCATGTGTGGCAGCTGCATCGACTAACATGTCTGCCACAGGCATCACATATTCGTCCTTTGGAGTGGCTAAATTCAAGTTTCTATAATCAATGCAAACTCGAATCTTGCCATTCTTTTTCTTGACAGGTACTATGTTGGCTAACCACTCTACGTACCTGGCTGTTCTGATGAACCCAGCATTGAGCAAACGCTCGATTTCCGCTTTGATTTGTGGTATCAGCTGAGGATGGTATCTTCTAGATGGTTGCTTATGTGGTTTGAATCCTTCCTTGATCGGTAGCCTATGCTCCACCAATTCTCGTGATAGCCCAAACATCTCATGATAATCCCATGCGAAGCAGTCTTTGTATTTTTTCAACAGGGCTACCACTTCTTCCTTATCCTCTTCCCCCAGCAATCCGTTGATTTGCGTTAGCCGAGGTTCTTCTGGAGTTCCTAAATTGAGGTCCTCCAAGGGGTCTTGTGATTCAAAGGTTGGCAAAGTCCTCCGAAATAGGTGATTCAAACTCCATCGGCAACTCCGTGATCTCATCTGCCGATGTGAGGCCATCGTCTTGCTGTTTGTCTATCAGCCAGGACTCAGCTACGTGAGATTCAATCCTGAAAGCCTCTAGCCGGTCCCATAAGTCCTGCACCACCTGGGTGTCTTTCACCATATCAATCCTTCGTGGCTAGCCGTGGTTCGGCTAATTGCTCAATCTTGAATCCCTGGGGTGTCAAGTTACAAGATTCCCAGGAACCCTCTTCGTATTCCTCCGTAACAGCTATGGGAGCCACAGAGGGAAAGTAGAACAAGGCTTCTAGATTTTGTACCTCAGCTGGGAATGGATTGTCGTCAGTTGGGACTATTTCAATTTTATCCCCTTCCCAAAAAATGAGCTTCTGGTGCATGGTGGAAGGTAAGCACTGACTGGTATGAATCCAATCTCTCCCTAGCAGGACTGCATAAGACGGTTTGCCATCAATCACGAAGAAAGCCGACTTGATACTCTTGGGGCCGACTGTAATCTCGGTTATCAAGATTCCTAAGGCAGATGAAGCCTCTCCCATGAAGCTAGCCATTTTCATGTTAGTTGAGATCAGGTCTTCTTCCGACTTGTTCAGACTCCTCAAGGTGGCCACTGGCATCACGTTTAATACTGCTCCATTATCAATGAACACCCGACTGAAGGCCTTACCATTGATGTGGGCTCTCACATACAGGGGCTTCAAGTGTTTCATCATGTCTTCGGTTGGCCTACCAAATATAGTACCCAAAGCATCTTTTGCCGTGTCATCGGCTAAAGTTGCCCATTCTGCTTCTTCCACAAATACGTCTCCTTCTAAGTGTTCAATCTGAGGGTAACCAGCCCAGAACTCACTTGGGATTAGACTAACAACCTCGATGGCAGCCATCAGTCCGACTTCACTCTCATCTGAGAGATAATCCAAAATTGAATCTTCTCGATAACCAGACTCTAGGATTGGCTCGTCATCATCATTTAAGCAGTTTGTGTATACGTGAATATGCCCTTCCTCTTCATCAGGTTCCCCTTTTCCTTCTTAAGGCTGCCCGATGTCTACCTCGGCGACCGAGATTGTCACTGGGACCCCCTCGGCTTGATCAGTTTCAACTTTGTCAGGCTCCAGACCACAAGGTCCAAAAGCCCTGTCAATGGCTTCTGCCATTTTAGCCTCTGGGATCTCCTTCTTATCGGCTGCCTTGGCATCGACTATCATTTGCAAGGTTTGTTTCATTCTTTGCAAGGATCTAGCCCTCTGCAGCCTTCTCTTTTGAGTTCTAGTCAGTGTGACTGGTTTGAACTCTTTCTTCTTCGGAGGTTGATTAACCACCCACTTCCCTTCTTTGACATTTGCAGCTGGCTTGATCATCCTCTGTGGTTTGAATTCATCATTATTCCTCACGGTTATGCGAAGAGAGGACATTCCCCCTTCGACATTGAATTCCGCCACTCTCCTCTTAGACTTTGGGAAAGGTTCCTCAGTGATCCTGGGCATACTCGGCTGGGCTTCAACTGAGATTCCCAGTTGAGTTTGCCCCCCAGTCTCCTGGGCATGCTGGACTCTCTCGGTCTTTGCTTGCATTTTACGGTACTGGCTGATCAACTCGTTAGTCAAACGTCCGGGTTTGGGAGGTTTACCATGGAATCGGCTCGAAGATGGCTGGCCCCCAGCGTTTTTTGGTAACACTGGTGGGTTTCCCAATCTGTCGAACACAGATCCCCTGGTGACCTCTTGGTTTCTTTTTGATTCTTCTTTGGGCATCCAAACACTCCTGATAGATTATTTCCCTCTTGTTGGCCTGGGCTGATCGGGCCCTGAGAAAGACACCATGGCCATGGTTACAGCTGGGAATGGATTGGTATCCACTGACATCTCGGCTATGCTCTTGTCGGCTAACTTGAATCTACCCTCCTTGATAGCCTTCTGTATGGCCTTCCTGAAAACTACATAGTTAGCTGTAGAATGGTTATATGAGTTGTGCCACTTACATTATTTCTTATTTATTAATTCTTCAGGAGGTGGAATCCGATGCCCGTCTAGTAGCCGAATTTGCTTGTCCTTGAGCAAGTAGTCAAAAATCTGGTCTGCCTTGGTTATGTCAAAGGAGTACCCTGCCCTATCCTCTGTTGATTCAGTTTCTTTGGCTTTAGCGGCCTTCAATGGCGGGCAGAATAGCTCTTCCTTTGACTATTTCGCTACCATCATATCACCGTAAGGTCACCGCTTTGAGTCGATTCCTCTGCCTCTATAATAGAGACTAGATGGGGACCCTTTCCTTGGCTAGCCCTTCGCTTTTCCTTTTCCTGGATATATTGCTTAACTCGGATAGCCCTCTCTGCTAGCTGATTCAAATCTGTGCAGGCTTGTCCTACCAACTTCTCCTTCAGCTGTGGGAGGTGTATTCTGTCTCAGGGATTTGCACAGAGCATTTCCCTGCTTTCTTTCTGAATCTTTCAATATAATCAGCAACCGACTCATCAACTTGCTGCCTGAGACTAGTTAAATCGGTTACCGTTACTTGGGGTTGCGGCCAGTAAAATCTATCATGGAAACACCTCTCCATGTCAGCCCAATTCTGTACTGAGTTTGGAGGCAAGGAGGAGTACCAGGTGAACGCTGTCCCAGTGAGTGATAATGGGAAGAGCTGAAGCTTGTGATACTCATTCTGGCTGTTTTCACCACACTGGGCTGTGAAACGCCCTATGTGTTCCATGGTAGACTTACCATCTTCCCCCGAGAATATGGTGAAATCTGGGGTTTTGAATCCCTTAGGGAGAGGAACCATCTGATCCACCCATTCAGGGTACGGTTTCCTGTAAACAGGACGGTCCAACGACTTTAACTGTATCCCGAAGTACTTCTTGATGGTATTTGCGATCATTTCTGGGTCTATCAAATGAGAGGCTCCCTGCCGATTATCTTGTGGATTCGGCTGGGGCGTACTCTGACCCACCGGTCTCCAGGGGGAAGCCTGTTGGAACGAATTCTGAAGGTTGAAGGTATTTGGTGGAACATTGCCTAGAGGTGGATTAGTAGTCCATTGCTGCTCTGGACCATACTCCCCAAAACCTCCGACCTGAGTCCCTGGAACAGCCGATGCATTCTGGGGTAGAGGTGGAACAGTGTTCCATGTCTGCTCTCCCCCATAATTGCCAGCCGTTCGTAATATATTTGAACTTACTAGAGGGTATGGCATGGGGACTGGTTGCGGTTGGCAGGATGGTGGATTGTTAACATTCCAATCCCCAGATAGCTTCCCTGAACCATAACCAGAGGTCATCGGTTGCCAATTCGGCTGTCCATATGAATTTGCCTGCACCGTAGGGCCATGCGTTGGAGCACACGACATTACTGGCGGCAAACCGATATGTCCGACCGTGTTAATTGGCCTTCGGGCCATGTTGATCTGCCTATACTACAAATTCGCTTGATCAGGTTGCATCACTTGCCCCCCAGCATGAGGTGGTACCCATGCATTCTGCTGATCACCGTACGTCTGGGTTGGTGGCCCTACCGGTAGTGGTATGGGCTGTGTATGAAGAGGCCCAATTTGAACCACATTCGGCTGAGGCTGCCAAACTTGACCACTTTGTACATGCTGGGTTTGCCCGTTCCCCCTTGCCAACGCAGAACTAGCTGAGTGTTCACCTTGCTGTCCTCGGCTGCTTTCCATATCTCTCGCCTGCTGAACCTCGTTATGCACCATGGGTCTGACAATGTCTGCCAACTGCCTTGACACTTGGTACATAATGTCATGAATTCCCATATCAATCTGCTGCCTGATGAAAGAAGTGGTCATGACCACTGGAGCTTCGGCATTCTCTGGGTTATTCATTTCTGCAGAGGCTGGTGCGGAGACTGGGATGTCTTCAACCGCTATGGGCATACCCAAGGTGTATGCTGACTCGTTGTTCTTGCGTGATGGGGTTCTTTTGGGATTCGAACTCGACTCCATGTTGTTGTTGAGTTTCTTTCCGGACCTCAGGTTCATACGCCAAGCGTGATCCTGCCCTGGAGAATCAAACCTGTCCTTCAATTCACCTATGGTCCCACCGGGCGTGCCAAACTTGTTTGCGTGGAAAAATCAGCCGAGGGATTCGGCCAATGTCCAGCCGACAAATTGATTCCTGTTAAGCGATTACACCGAGGACGGAACTCTGATCCTCGATTATGGGTTCCTCAACTGCTCCAGAAAGTGTTGAGTGTGGTGAATCTACGCTATGCTAAGGCTAAGACTAAGATACATGGAATCGACTAAGATAAAATGCTGTAAAAAGCTGATAAATTGCGTAAGAAATAGTTGTTTGATTGATTTCGTGTGTCCTTTACATTTCTCAGCGTAAGTATATATATACAAAAAGAAAAACAAAACTGTAACCACCCCCCTATCAGCCATTATGCGTTCCACGCGTTCATGGCTAACCACGAGCGGTCGTGGGTGTCCCTCAACTGCTTCTTCATGCGTATCGTGGGTTAACCGCTCTCCCATCGGCTGGGCAAACGATTTATCACCTGTTAAATGCATTGGAGACTTTCAACGGCTAGCTTTGGTTATTTTAGCGCCAAAGTACATGACTCTCACATATCTAGCCCTTGGTCGAGCTTCAAAGCTCTATATTAATTAAAGATAGCTCAGCCGATGCGACCATAATGATCGGATATTTCCTTTATCCACATCGGCTATACTCTTTAATAATCGGCTGACCTCACGATGCTCCCTGAACTTCTAACATTTTCCTTTCTATCCCTGGTTCAGTGGGACCAATTTTCGGCTACCAATCCGATCGGCTTATCCCACGCATCGGTTGTTCCCTTCATCGGCTATTCCCTTCGTCGGCTATTCCCTTCATCGGCTGTGGCTGATATTTCTGGTGATAACAGTAAGAAAATCATAATATAAGTAAATCACATAAACATATATAAATTAAGCGAGTTAGTGACACCTTTGGAGCTTTGGATTGATTACCTCCTTTACAATTCTGCTAATGATTTTTATTCTTTTCTTCAAAAGAAAATACTTGATCTTCAACATTCATGTTGTGGAAGATAGGATCTTTATTCCTCTACTGTGTTAGGAGCTCAACCCAGAGGACTAGCACTGATACCAATTAAACTATCAGAAGACACAAGAAGGGGGTTGAATTGTATGTGTCAAAAACTAATCGCACAACAAAGATAAACAAACATGGTTTAGTTTGCTGACAATGCAATCTAGATCCAGACACCTGGATCAGACAGACCGAGACACAAACATACCTAATGTCTGAAGAAGATAAAAAAAACATTTTGGCTAGACACAAAAAAAAACACTTCATGCAAATCCATTTTGCTCAGAAATGAAGTGCTGACTTCATAGATGCCAGGTTGTTGTCCAGAGGTTTACTTACAACATTTTGACTACAACTAGTCAAAAGAGTAAGAATATAGAAGATAAGGTAAAACAACAAAAACATACATAGTAAGAAGATAAAAGAGTAATAGAAGAGAAAGACACATATAATTTTTATACTAGTTCACTATCAACATCATAGTTGTATCTAGTCCTTTCAACCTGAAGGATTTCACTATAATCAACCTTGATTACAAACTTGTGAGTATACTTCTACCAACCTAGCTATACCTACAATGTCTTAGACAACCACAATATCTTTGCAACCTCTAGGAAATGATCAACCTGGTCATCCTTGTATACATACTTCTGCCGACCTGGCGTGTACACAAGTATCCCAGCCAACACACAATAGTTTATCATGCTTTTAAGGAAAACTTGCCTTTAACTCGAAAACCTTGAACACTAGACAAAAGTGTTTTCAGACAAATTCTTTTAACATGAAAGATTTGTCCAATCCTAGTATTGTTTCTCACTTGAATGAGTATATTGTACTATTCCGCTCGTGCTTTCTCTCAACTCTTAATCTAAGAGGATATTACATTTTCGCTCAGGTGCTCTTAAGCTAAACTCTCATAGAGAGGATATTTTTATTCTTTGTGCAGCTTCTTCTTTTGGGTTGTGAATGACTTCTGAGTTATGCTTCAGCAATTTTCAATTACAACTATATCTTTCATTTGATTCTCTTACTTTGCTTCTGGTGGTCTCTCACTAAGCCCACTTCGCCGTCTTCTTCTTCAATTGTAATCTTCACTATTTATGGTCTTCAGCAATTTGAAGGTAATTTGGTACCATTGAGACTTAGAATTGATTTTTTCAATAAATATGTCCATTGTTTTGTCATGTAGCGCTTTCTACTGACACACTGTACATAGTTGTCCTTTGAACAGAAAAGTGCTTTTGCTTTTCAAAGGTTATCCCTTAACACTTGGCAATATTTGAACATCTATTTCTTTTGCTCTTTTTGTCTTTTCATCCAACTTCTTGATCTTCAAAGATAATAAATAGACATTTGTTTTTTTTTCCTATTATCAGACATAGTAGTACAGTCACTGTTCTGAATAATTAGTCAGACACAGACACAAATTTGTCCTTTCTTCTTTGTTATCTACTTCAGTCAGACATGAGAATCCTTTTCCTTAGTTCCAGACATGGTAAACGCTCCTAAAGTTTTTGCAGTTGTACACAGTGTTTCCATTCACTATTCTTTCTTCAGCCAACTAGGTTGCTTCTTTTTCATTTGAGCTTGAACTATATGTGTGGCTTGTAACTTGTCTTTTTGTCAAACAAACAGACAAGGTTTCTCCAATTTGCTTGTACTACTAAGACTTCTTCAGACGGTGTCTTTATTAGACATTTCCATTTGTTTCATTTCTTCAAAAAAATTCTTTTGATTTTTCGTCTTTCATAATCCCTTGTTGGATAAATATCTTGAGTTCCATCGTTATGTCATGAAACGATTATACTTGTGTCTTGACATCCCAAGTCAAACACTTCTCTGTATCATACACAATATATGATGTTTGTTGCTTTATACAAATTCTTTGAGCTTTAATGCTTGTGTTGGATATGCACATTCCATTTAGAGCTATTAAACTGATCTCAATAAAGCTTAAGGTTCTAAAGGCTTTTAAGATAAGCATTCTTCTGACTAAGACACAACTTTTGTCTTGTTGTTTCTGATGAGGTCTTCTTCTTTGTTTTCTATTGTGGTTAAGCTTTTCAGGTTATCTTTTGGTTGATTCATTCTTTTGTAGAGTTTTTCTTGTCATGACCTTCAGGTCGATTGTTTGTTGTTAGTTCTTCTTCTACCATTTAGTGTATTGATTCTGAACTAGGTCTTCATATTCATCAAGATCAAATATAACTGGTTGGATATGTTATATTTGGCTAGGTCTACAGAGCTCCTAAATCAGACGAAATAGTTGAAGTATTGCTTCGGATGCTATATTGTCTTCTTCTATCGTTATGGTTGTCTGATTTATTGTTGTTGTTGTTTACCAGACATTGCTGAATCCAGACATTTTCATTGTTGAACTCTAGACATGTATTGCTTTTATCGTCTTCTGTGTTGTTTGTCTTACATGGTTTCCTACACACTTGACAAACTCATTAAATACTCATAAGATTAATTGTTCATTCTTACGACATCTTTGATATCATCAAAACTATAACAATGTCAGACGCAATTGCATATTTTTCTCTAACACTAAGGGAGTGGGCGCAGAGACAAAACACGTGCAACTAGCATTTGTTTAAAGAAATGGGCTTAAGCATAAAAAGCCCAAATTCATTTCTTTATATTTTTAATACCCAAAACTCATTTTTTACTTTTAAATCCTTTTTAATTATAAACTCATTTTTAACCCCTTTTAAACAAAATATTATTTCCAAAATAATATTAATATTTCAAGATTAGTATTTTGTAAAAATAAAATATTAGTGTTGTGGAGTATTTGGAAAGGAAGAAATGAGAAGCTGTGGAACAATGTTGAGGAAACAAAGCCCAAGTTTTGATGAAGGCTAAAACAGTGTTGGACGATTGGAATTTAGCAAATCTGGCTAAGCAACAACAAACCGCCATGGTTGAGGAAACACACGGAAATGAAGTTGGAACTAAATGGATTAAGCCACCAACAGGTGTCTATAAATGCAACTTTGATGTTGGATTCTTTAAGTCTCAAAACAAAACTAGTTTTGGGATATGCTTAAGAAATAGTGATGGGGAGGTGGCGCAAATAAAAACGGGGTGGTGTTATCCTTTGCTGTTAGTTCATGAAGGAGAGGTATGGGCCTTTTGAACTCTTTGCAGATGTGCCACAAGTTAAATCTAGACAAGGTCATTTTTTAAGTGGATTCTAAGAGGGAGGTGGATAATGTGCTCAGTATTAAATTAGTTATCATGGAATATGGTGCCATTGTTCATGGGTGTAGAGCAATCCTTCGATCTAAACCAAATTATGAGGTGAGTTTTATTAGATGACAAACTAATATGGCTGCTCATTTATTAAATAGGATGGCTATATCTCAATCTTGTAGTCAGGTTTTAGATTATGTTCCTTCATGTATTACGGAAAAAATTTTACTTGAAATGAAATGAGGTATTTATGGTCAAAAAAAATACTCATTACCAAAGTAAACATACACAAACATTATCACAAAAATTACTAATATATTCACACATGTACACATACAAAATAATACAAAAATTGGAGTGTTATATATTTCATTTGTACGTATAAAAGATTCCAAAAAAACACTTGTACATTGCTATGGTTTTTGTGACACCCATTACCCCATTGCTCAATAAATACGTTAAATCAATACAAGAAGTATTAAAAATACGTAGTTTATAAAAACTTTAAACAAGGTAAGAGGTCACGTTGACAAACACTGAAAATCTCGTTTTACGGAACAATAAAAACAACAATAAAAATAAAGTCTGTGAAATAAAAACCCATAATCCCCGATGTCACACGTCTTAAAGCTTAACCCATAATTTTTACCATCGAAAATAATAATGAATAACAAACTCGACAAATCCAATAACATAAAATAAGTCCTAAGCTAAGCAGCATCGCGTAGACAACTCCTCAGCGTCCACATCCACATCATCACCTACAGTTTTGCCATCTATCTGTACACGGGGTGTACAAGTAGTCACAAATACATAAGGGGTGAGGAATCATACTCAATATGAAAAGATACATGACAATGGAATAATAAAACATGATGCGTAAAGTAGGAATCACAAGTCATATCATTAGTCCAATCACACTGAACGATAATCAATCAACGGCCCTGCATCGGTAAACCCGCTAATGCAAGCCTAACATCTACTCCGTCTAATCAAGAGGCTCCTTCTAACACTGGGTAAGCGGATGAGAGTGCCCTTTACATCATGAGATACAAACTAAGTCTAGTCAGGATTATCCAGTGTATGAATAGCTCACCCCAACAGTACCCCGCCTTTATGTAAGACCCCCTATTAGTAACTACTTGCAAGGTCGAGCAGAATTCCTTGTGATTGTCTCTGAATTGTTCTCCAAAAGGTTCTTTGCTTACCACCCCAATGATACTACGTCTTAGATGCACGGCAACCGGCCTAAATGTCAATCAATTGTGTGTGACTCAAAACCTGGGATCACTAACTAATCACATTTTTGTGATCAATAGGTCATGGGGTCGACTACGTCAACAAAATTGTCGACACGAGAGAACGGGATTCAGTGGAGAAACGAGAGAGAATGGTGTAAAATAGTGAAAAATAGCTCTAAGAAGTTCAAGGTTTAAGAGAGCTATTAGAAAGGGATTAATAGTTGATTCTCAGAGTACTAATGAGACTCGAGTATGTTTAGGTTGTGGTTAACAGGTCTCATAACGATTAGAAGCGAAACGGGCCTGTTAATTAAAAAAATGCTGTCTGATGCTGTGAATCGATTCATCCACAAGGTGAATTAATTCATTGACCTGATTTTAGCTAAAAGGTGATTTTTCCCGATTCTAAGGATATGTAACCCTTCTTAATGATATTCCCTCTTATTTAAATCCCAAATATTATAAAAAGATTTATAAATTTTGGGGTGTTACAGTTTTCATTCCTAGTAAAGAGGGGTACGGAAAGCAAATTTTTTTTCTTTTTTTTTAGTAAACCAAGATATCCTCCACGTGCAACTGTAGAGACTAATCCTTCGAGATAACTGAGATCCATTTAAGGGGTTGACCTCTCCTAATAGATGTTTTTTGTAACACCTGATGAAGAGATCGACTTCGTGCCGAGATCGCGTACACGAGCTGATGAAGTCGCGTGCTAAGGTCGTATGCCGAGCTGAGGAGGTCGCATGTCGAGCTAAGGAGACCGCGTGCACGAGCTCGTGATAAAGCCTTGTGCGCTTGCACAAGCACTGATCGACCTCGTGAGATCTGTAACACTCGTATTTTTTACGAGCGTTATTTAGTGTTAATTAGTATATTTTGTTGTAATTATGCTTTATTAAAGCAATTACTTGCTCCCTAAGAAAGTGATTTAATTAAATCAAGAGCTAAAATAAATGAGAATTAATATTTTAATATTAATTTATGGTTTGAATGTTGTCGAAATATTCTATTGAAATTTCGTCGCGTTTCAAATCGCCGCGATTCTATATGAGATAAAATTTAAAATGAGCCCCGATTTCGATGAAAATCGAATCGTAACTTATTTTGAGTGTTTTTAAGTGATTGTGATGTTTTTATTATTTATGATATAATATTATCACGCGGAGAATTAATTCCTCGCGAGTTAATTTTCCGGGATTTTTCCGGTGAGAAACTACTCGGTTTTCGGTTTCTCGTCGCCGTGTTTCTAAATCTTAAAACTTTAGATTAGAGGGTAACCTTGAGAGAAGTGAGATTAGATGGGTAGAATGAGTGATGGGATTGACATCTCTAAAAGTGATTTTTGTGTCATTTGATGTGTAGTTTTTATTTTAAAACTATTACTTAAATTATTTTTATTATTACTAATCTTAGTTGTTAGTTATTTAAGCCAAGTGAAGGGTAAAACCCCCACCAGCAGCTGCCTCACGAGACCCCTTCCCAAACCCTCTTCAACATTTCCTTTTCTTCTCCATGAGTTTACAAGTGCCATTGAAGACAACTTCACATCCTTTGGGTTTTTGAGCAACATTTCTTCATCAAAGATACTTCAAATCTTCTCCTCAACATAGTTCTTCCTCTTCTCCACCATTTGGCGTGACAGCCCCCACCTCTCTTGCTCTCTCCATTTTTCTTTCCTTCTTCCATGGGTTTCCAGCTTCCATTGATGATTCCTCTTCATCCTTTGAGTTTTTGAGCAAGTGTTCTTCACCAAAGTTGCTCTAGATCATCTCCTCTATCTATTGCTTCATCATCTACACCATCCAAGTAAGGAAAAATCAATTTTTCTTTCCCCTTGGTTCTGTTTTAATCGCGACAGCCCCCTCCCCTTTTGAACTTGATTTTTGTTTCCAAACCTTGTCAAAATGTTAGGTTATTCTCCCTATATCATTACCTATGTTTCTAACCAATTAAATGAGCATGAAATCAGAATTTTCTCACCCTCATTCAAGCCCTAAAACAGCGCCCAACAGCCCCTCCTTGGTGTTGATCTAATTTGTTGTTTTAATGTTAATTAATTGTTGATTGTGTTGTTGTTTGTTGTTGGTTGATGACTAAGAAGAAATGAGACATCATTAATCCCTTTTCTTGATGCTTTAGGGCAAAACCCTAAGTGGTGAAAGAGGGGAAATTGTTGTGATCTTCTTGAATCAACTAAATTGTTGTTTAAATTGAGTGTTTAGAAGTTGTATGATGCTTGTTGAAGTTGTAATGTAAATTAAATAGACTTTACATGATAGTTTTAGTTTATTTTACATTCTTGAATCATGAGAAATTGTAGCTAGGGTGTTTACTTACATGTTAGATGATTTATTAAATGATCAAGAGGTTCTTTAAAATTTTAACATGATTATGGCATGGGTTAGTTGTTTTGAGGATTGCTGGAATTGGCCTAAATAAAAGTACTCTTGTTTTTAGAATTAAATTGGAGTAAGTGAAACTATGAACCTTATGGACTAGTCTTGAACATAACTTGTTATTTTTGAAAGAAAAATGTGCTTAATTTAGGAATAGTATTTGTCTTGATGTTGATGTTGGAAGTGGTATTTGAAAATGATTTGGAAATTGTTGTGTTATTTACTTTGGGTTGTGTTTCTATATGTGTAGTTTAAATTGAGATCATAGGATGGTTCAAATGTGATAAAATCTGCATGTATTGATGTTACAGCGTTTTCCAAAAATCTGTTTCTGTTTTAAATTGAAATGTACTATTATGTGATGATTCTTGCGAAAATAAAAATATTCAGGTGTTCCAATATGTGTTGAGATGTTGCATATCAAAATTTGTTGCATTTCGATAAGTTTTACTATGTGAAATAAATTCTGGAATGCTTGTAGTACAGTTAGGGTGTCGCTCGAGAATCCTGTGTAAATCAGTCTCAGTGAATGATTTTTCTTGAATTCTAGGATTCGAATTTTCGAATGGAACCAATTGCATTTTGTTCATATATGAGTTGCCTATCTGCAATAATAACTGTAGAATTTTTAAAGCATGTTTAGCTGCTCGTTGAGATTTTTCTCTAACTGCTGTGCTGGAAATCTTATTTTCTGCTGATGTTCTGAAATCAGATTCTGTTTGGGTTTCGTAGGAAAAATTGGCATATTATTTTAGCATGGGACTACTTGTATGTTGTCTATATGTATGTTAGGAACTTGTCTATTTAATTTGGTAATTTTTAGCTGAGTTTTGAATCTTCAAAGATGATAAACTCAACAGACAGTGCATGCTGGAAATCTTGGCAATGTTTTGGAAGTTTTAGTAAGAAAATCAGTTAATTATAACATGCTAGTTTAGTTATTTTTAATTCTTGAACCATGTTAATTTGTAGCTATGATGCTTGGTTATGTATTGGATGGTTTATTAAGTGTTTAGAAGTATTTTTAAGGTTATTGAAATTGATATGCATGTGTTAGTATAGGTGTTAGCCTATGTATATGCAAAATTGCTTCTTGAGGGACTAGAATGGCATGTAGGGAATTGATTATTTTGGTTCTTTAAATTCTAATATGATTTGTTGCTTTATTGTTTTAAAGCATGATTGAAAAAGAATTGAGAAAAATGACACTAATTTAGTTGAGGAAAATGTTTAGAAACATAACCTTTGATATGTTTAAATTGTGCTTAATGTATTACTTGAAGTTGATGCTTGTATTGGTATTTAGAAAATATTTTTGGGACTTTTGAAAAGGTTTGAATAAAAGAAAAAGTTGCTTTACATACTTTCATGACTTGAATTTTCTTATGTGGTTAATTGTTACAAGTATGTGAATTAATTATATATGCTTAAGGTTTTTAAGTAAGTAAGTGTTTTACATTGATAGGTGATAAGGCTTTGAAAATTATGAGAAAGGGCTATTATTTGGTGTTGATTGAATGTTCAAGAAAGGCTTTTAGTTTCAAAAACTTTATTTATTTCAAGCAAGTTAACATTCCTAAATTGCTAATTGTTATGCTTATGTTACTTCCTAGAAATGTTTTAATTCAAAAAAAAAAAAAACTACATTTATTTCGAGTACGTTAATAATTTGTAACGCTTGTTTGAGAGTTGGTTAGGAAATGGATAAGTTGAGAGCTTAAGTGTAACTGGAATTCCTAGATAGTACTAAGTTGTATTTGGTAATAGGAAACGTGACTTCGGAGACCGAGCAATGTGGAACCAAAGACGTAGGAGCGACGGTAGCAACGACAGAGGTAAGGGCAACTTCTAGATATGTTTAGATTTTATTTTTAGTATTTAAATGCTTTATTTAAATACGAAGAAGTCTGAGAACTCTACGAGTTCGAAGTTAGGGTCTTCGAACCCCTTCGTTTTGTTGTCGTGAGGTCGAACATTTATCCGAGTCTTCGTGGGCGAGCGAAAGCTGTTGCGGTTGGTCTCCTGAACCCAACCCCCCACACTTGTATGTCCCTCTCTATTAATTCCATTGAGTTGCAGAGGGATAGATTCCTTGATTTGTTTGTCGAGCATGTAATGTTGTGATATGATTGAGTTATGCATTATTTGATTTGAGATTGAATATATGCTGCGAATTGCGTGTTGCTGTTGAATTGCGTTTCTTCATGCAGGGTGTTTTATTGCTTAAAATGTCGAATTGAGTTTTCTTCATATTAAGCATGCTCTCTTTATTTGATATGCGGTCAAGTAATCTTATGCGTCACTCTTTGAATATTGTAAGCGGAGAGTCGCTCATCGAGTGAGAGAGTCGGTGAGTCGTTATGACGTTTTGAGCCGTGACCGGATAACTAAGGGTGCTAGGTCCCTTTTGTTTACGGGAGATTGACTAGGCGTCGCAGCGTAGGAACCGGGTACTGCATATCTAGGGAGAAGCGAAAGATCCCAAGGCTACGGCTGGTATGTTAGTTGATGGATCTGCGTCTGCTTTCCGGAATAATTGTCGAGTCGAGAGAAAATGAGTCGTGAGTCGAGTCAAGTCTAGAGTGAGAGAGTTGAGTCACGTTTGGTGAATGATATACATTGTTGTTTGCTTATTTCCTTATGCCTTGATTATCTTGATTTGTTGAGAAGTTGACCCTTTCCCGTGGTGCCTTCAATCCATGATGGTTACCTAGATGGTGGCAAGGACGCGAGGGACCCGACAGTGAATGGCGACGAGGAGTACCCCTTCGGGAATCCGAGCGATGACTTCTAATTGTCGTGATGGACTGTAGTGCGTTACGAATAGTTGACTGTTGTGTGACATTTCCTTTTGGATAACTGTTATATATATCTTATGGACGACTATAGTTGTGTCTCTTTTTAAAACAGTATGTCGTGACCCGGTCAGGCGATTATTATTTTGAGCTCGGGGTAGGCGGTGGTTTACTTTTGGAGCGACCCCTGCGGGTGTCTGTGGGAGTAACCCCGGGGTATGATCACCCGTAGAGGGTCGTCATACCTTAGGTGTATTTTCCTTGCATTTTATTATGTCCCTATTTTGTGTACATTGATCAGGTGACTATCTATATTATGTATATGTATGTTGTTATTCTGTGCTTAGTCTCGAGTTTCTATGCACCATGTTTGGCTCTTGTAATGACTCTGAGTGCGTATGCGGGAATCATTCTTCTTATTTAAAAAAAAAAAAAAAATACCGCATTTTTCTGAAGGGCACAAAAGTACCGTTTTAAAACGCATCGCATACAGGTTTAGTGTAGCTCGGTAGCGGTCCGGAAACGGGTCGTTACATTTTTCCATACGCACCAACCAGGGATCGAATCCAAGACCAGATGGTTAAGGGACCCAAGTATCTATCACTTGTGCCACACCATGTTGGTTTTGATGAGATAAAATTTGACACATGAATTTTTTCAATTCTAACTACTCTACACCCCAATTCAATAAAAGATTATTATTATTTTTTTAAACAAAGAAATGAAGGGAGCCTCGTTAAAACCTTCTGATGCAAAACCCTCCTTAGGGAAAAAATATCCAGAAGGAAAAAGAGTACTCCCCCCTAAATTTTATTAATAAAAATAGAAAAAGAACAAGTAAGTAAGAATGGGGGGACTATGCCAAAACCCATAAACAAGAACATAATACATACTCAAAGGGTGAAAACATCCAAGGAAAAGGAATAATGCCTAGGTCAAGCCAAAGTGGTATGCAGATGCATCACTATAATGTCTTTCGTCCCAACGAGGTTGGCACCAAAGACATTAACCATCATTTGCAGCACACCAAAATAGATAAATAACAATAAAAACAAAAAACAAGTACCCAATAACCAAAAGCAATTATCTGAATCGATAACATGGAAGGCCGGCCCTATTACGAATAAACCCTTCAACAACAAAGACAGGGATAGTGTTCCACCAGGTAAGACCAGGAGAGTAAATACCATTATTTGCTAGTTTGTCCGCACAGGCGTTACCTTCTCTATAGATGTGAGAGCAGGAGAAAGTCAACCTTTTAGTAATTTGGAGGCAGTTAAGCCAACGATTACGCAGCCTCCAAGGAACAATCTGAGGATTAGAAAAGGCTAAGATCACCCACCTAGAGTCACACTCCAGCCAGAGTTTATGCCAACCATTACGATTGGCCAACTCAATAGCTATAATAGCTCCCATTAACTCAGCATATAAGGCGTTGGCAATACCAATATGAAAAGTAAAACAGCCTAGAGTTGTCGCCCTACTATCCCTAAAAATACCACCACAGGCAGCAAGGCCAGGCGAACCCCTAGCAGAGCCATCGGTATTAACCTTGATCCAGGAGCAAATAGGAGGATGCCAGATGACTTCTATAATTTTTGGCGCTTTACTAAGCTTCCCATTAATAAGGAAATTCTTCAGAAAGACAAAATCTTGAATGTTCCCGGTCATAGAGCCCGAATAAAGATCACCGGAGAGCCTGGCATTAGCAACAATCATGTTTAAAATGGCAGAAAGAGGAATACCTTTATTCTCAAAACGAAGCTGATTCCTACAGTACAAATAGCCCAGACAAAATTAACAATGGCTGCAATGAGGACGTCCGTGGCCTGGGAGCTCCAGTCGCGATCACAGATCTTTAAAAGAGATAAAATAGAGGAGGTATCTAAAACCAGACCCGCACAGTGACCCAGCCAACGCCAAATGTAAGAAGCAAAAGAGCAAGTAAAGAACAAATGCTCAGTAGTTTCATAATGAGAACCACAGAGACTACACATAGAAACCATGGTGCAACCCCGCTTCCATAATTGATCATCAGTTGGGTACCTATTGTGAATAAGCCGCCACAGGAGAAAAGATTTCGATGGAGGGATGGAATTTTTCCAGATCAACTTAGACCAAGATAGATGCTGCAGAGTAGGGGATTCAACCAAATAGGCTTCCTTAAGTGAAAGGCTTCCGGAGTCGCTATCTTTCCAAATTCGAGAGTCAGGAATCGGAAACTTAGGGATACTGATTTTCTGGATCTCAGTCACAAGGATGGGAAAACGCTGCAGCAAAACATTAGGAATATGCCATTCATGATTGAAAATGAAGTCACTAACCTTAGCCTTTAAAGAGTTGTGCATAGTCTCTGGGATATTGATCAAATCAACAATTGGTTGAGAGAGCCAAAATAAAAGATTATTAGAAATATTTTCAATGTTAAAATACTTTTTAAAAAATACCTTTTAGTAAGATTTCTCTCATTATATTCTTAAGAAAGTTATTTCTAGGAAGATTCAGATGCCTTGAAGTAAATGCGTCCTTAAAGATTGATCTCATATCTACCCAATTGAAGAATATAATGAGTTAAAAATACGTTAAGTTCGAAATTTGTTTCTGTTTAAAAATAAAATTTCCACAATAAATTAAAATATAAGATTGAAATCTTATGAAGTTGGATTACATCCCATTTTCTTCACGCCAAAAATTGGTTAAATATTAAGCTACCAAGTATTCTATCCTAGTTCAAAACCCTTTAGAGTTCGACAAAGCTCCAAACATAGAGCATCTCTAGTGCAAGAACCAAAAATATATGTTTTTAACTCTTTTTTTTTTTGGATAACAAACGGGAGAACCAAAGAAAACTACAAGACAGTAGGAGAGGAACAATCTCCCCTTTTGTCTCGATCAGTAAAAAAGCTCAAGCTATTGAAAGGAACATCCAACAAATGCAAAGAAATCCCAACAAGATGGCCTTGGAGAGCAATAGCATCAGCACAAACATTGGCTTCTCGCAACACATAAGTGACAGAAACATTCCAATCTTAAAGCTGAAGAAGATGCAGGACCTCATCTAGGAGAGGTTTTATGAATTGATTATGGGCATGTCTCTGCTTAATCAGATTAACAATGCAGAGAGAGTCTGTTTCCAAGATTTACTGAGTAATGGCCATTTCCCTAGCAGTCCTCAAGCTAAGAATAATTCCCCAAAATTCAGCAATGAGAGCATTACTAGGGGTTAATTTGCACATGAAGCCTTTGATAAAATTGCCATTAGTTGTCCTAAAAATGTCTCCACAGGAAGATCTACCAGTAGCATAGGCACCATCTGTATTTAATTTAACATAACCCTCAGGAGGAGGACTCCACTTAGCATTCATAGTAGCACCATGGTTTGCTTGAGAGGCAAGAGGATGCTCAAACTATTTTTGAATGAGGTGAGCCTGGCTCAAAACCGAATGTAGCATCTTAACACCTAATTCAGTTGATCGAGCAAACACGAGAATTTCGACCTTTTCATAGAGCCCAAGCTGCTACACCAAAAACAGTAGGCCAATTCAAAGGAGTTGAGCCAATTTTGACAGAGGTAAGGTTCCATTCAATCCAAGATTGCAAGCCAATACTAAAAAACTTAGCCCAATTAGCATTGTCAAGTGGAATCAGCTGAGTCCAAAAATCTTTAACCTCTTCACAGTCTCGAATCATGTGCAATATAGACTCAGGGTGAGTATTGCACCTAGGACAAATATCACAAGCAGCCATGCCCCTATACTTTCTAATTGCATTAGTAAGGAGTGAACCATGAGTCACTTTCCACATGAAAGCTCTTATCCTGGATGGACCCTTCCATTTCCAAACCTCCTCAAACATAGGTTGATTGTTGCTCTGACTGAGAGGATTTCTGATTAGCTTATATGCTGTCTTAAGACAAAATTGTCCATCATTTGAAAGAATCCAATTAGAAGCATCACACATAACTCCATTAGGTGGCTTGACTTGCAAAATTCTGTCACAAACAGAACCTGGAAGAACATTTCTAAGCTTGTGCCAATCCCGATCATCTGCATTGTAATAATTGAAAACTAAGAGCTCTTTCTCTGCAGGAGGGATGGCAGCTGTATAATTTTCCTCTAAACAACCGGTGTTAGGGATTTAATTATCCCTCCAAAATCTAGTGTCTTTGCCATCATTAATTACCCAACCTATTTGGTGTCTTATTTCTTCCCATGCATTGACTATAGCTCTCCAAATATTAGATGAGTTGTTGCGGCCAACAACAATAAGGGTTGCTAGGGAGCCACACCCATACTTGGCCCTCATTATTTGAACCCAGAGTTTATCAGTAGCCGAGATAAGCTGCCAGGCCAGCTTATACATATAGGCTTTATTCAACATCCTTAAAGACTTAAAGCCAAGACCCCCTTCTGATTTAGGAGAAGAAATTTTCTCCCAGGTAATGAGGTGACATCTTCTTTTCTCTTCAGAGGTTCCCCAGAAAAATTTTCTACACTCACACACAGAAATTGGAATGTTGGAAGTTTGCGTGACATAACCTGGTATGCAAGATAAGGAAGTTTGTGCAAGAGTCACCCGACCAGCAAAAGACAAGTTGTTGGCCTTCCAATTAGTGAGTTTCTTACGCATTTTGTCAAGAATGAACCTTTAAGATTCTTTAGAGTTTCTTTGATGCAGCATAGGTGCTTCAAGGTACACACCCAAATCATTGGTTTGATCTATCCCTAGCTCATGGCTCGACACAATAACCTTCTCCAAACTGGTGTTTTTAGAAAAATAAACTTTTGATTTATGGAAATTAATTTTCTGCCCAGATGCAACACAGAACGCATCTAGCACATTTCTAACCATGCCCACTTGATCACTACTAGCCTCGGCCACTAGGATTAAATCATCAGAAAAACAAATATGGGAGAGTTTGGGGCCTCCTTTACCAAAGCTAAGAGGCTTCCAATTGCCATCATCAACTCTGTCCTGAATACAGTGACCTAGTCTTTTAAGAGCTACAATAAAGAGGTATGGGGAAAGAGGGTCTCCTTGCCTCAAACCCCTTGTGGAACCGATTGGTTGGGTACTATTACCATTCCAATTGATACTAATAGAGGCTGTTGAGATACACCACCTGATAAGCTCTTTGAGTTGGGTAGGTAGCTGCAACATGTCTAGAGTTTCCATTATAAAGTGTTATTCGACCCTATCATATGTCTTCTCTAGGTCCAATTTCAAAATCATAAATCCACGCTTGCCCTTCATCTGGTTCAGAGTGTGAATGGCTTCCTCAAAACAAGGATATTGTCAGAAGTACACCTTCTAAGCACAAAGCTGCTCTGGTTTTTGGAAACCTCATAAGGGAGCACACTTCCCAGCCTTTGAGTAATGATCTTGGTGACACTTTACAAATTACATTGCAAAGGGCAATTGTCCGCAACTGAGTAACCATATCAGGGTCCTGGCACTTAGGAATCGAAATTAAAAGAGTGTGGTTCACATCTTTAATCTTTGTTGGATCAGCAAAACAAATCCAAAACAAACTGGTGAATGGAATTGCCTACCACATGCCATTGACTTTTAAAGAACAAGGGGTGATAACCATCAAGGCCAGGAGACTTATAATTCTTCATGCTAAACAAAGCTTTCCTAGTGTCTTCCAAGGTGATGCTGGCTTGCAGAAAATTCATGTCTTCTACTGTGATAGTTGGAAACTTGTTTCTGGTATTGCAGCCATAGGACACCAGAATATTAGAAGAAAACAACTGGGAATAGAATTCCATAGCATGCTGTCTTAAAAGGTCTTCTTCATAAATCCACAGATCATTGGCATCTTTAAGAGCTACAATTTTATTTTTTCTTCTTCTAATCAAGGAAGATTGGTGAAAGTATCTGGTATTGTTATCCCCTTGCGATATCCATTTGCTTCTAGCTTGCTGGTACCAATAATTCTCTTCCTGTTTCACAATGGATTTGTATTCCTCCCACAACTCCTCCATAGGTTAACCAGCCTCTCCACATGGTGATTGATGAGAACCCGATTAATTCCTTCCAATATTCTAATAATTCTTTCTTTCCTCCTGAATATGTTTCCAAACACAAACTTTTTCCAATGCTTCAGGTTGCTAGTCATACAACCCACATTATCAGTCCAAGTTGAGGAAGCTCTCCAATTATTCTCAACTTGGTTGGAGAAGTCAGGGTGGTCCAACCACAAACCTAAAAACTTGAAATAATTCCTCCTCCCTCTATCCTCCTCATCAAGCTGAGTACGAATCCAGAGGCCACAATGGTCTGACTCCTGCAGAGGCAGATTAGTAACAGAGCTAGAAATAAATAGATTATGCCAAGCTTCATTACACATCACACGATCAAGTCTTTTCTTAAGCTCTCGTCAAATGAAAGTAAAATTTGGGCCTGAGAAGGGGAGGTCAATGAGATTGCAATCATTGATACATTCTGCAAAAGCAGAAGCAGACCTTTGATTCACAACCCCTCCACCTTCTTTTTTCCCAATCATAGAGCACAGTGTTGAAGTCTCTAGCCAGACACCACGGTCGTTGATGCTCCCTATTGAACTCACGAATCTCATTCCAAACATCTTCTCTCCTTCCCACATTTGGACTGGCATAAACTATAGAGAAGAACCAAAACTCACATCTAGAATGCTTGACTTTCAGGTGGATGCAGTACCTAGATTTAGATACTACTGATACACCTGGGCAGTTAGCATTCCAAAGACACCAGATACCACCTAAAAACCCACAAGCTTCTACTCTAACACCCTCACTTAGCCCAATTCTCTTAACCACTAAGTCAGCAGTAACTCCACTGATTAGGGGTTCTAAGATGGCCATGAAATTCAATCTGTAAATACGCATACAGTCTCTGATATAACTAGGGAAATCTCTACCTCCTGCTCCCCTGCAATTCCAGACAACAGCATTCATTAAGACTGGTTGGGATTGGTGGTTGGCATGTTATGCCCGGTGTTGCCCTGCTGTGGGTCACAATGGAAATCATCACCAGTGTCCATATTTCCTGATTCCTTGGAGCTACTACCAATCAATTGTTTCTTCCTCAAGCTTTCCACAAAAGCCAAGGTTTCGCTATCCGGTAGATGAACCAGTGTCTCAATGGAATTCGATTGAAGCACCCCTGTGGTTGACTTGACCACCCCATCTCTGCAGAGAAGGTGAATTTGCTCCAGAGGAAGTTGACTTTTCAGTACTTGGGGTGCTTTTGGGTCTAAGGTTGCCTTAGCCTTTGCAACTAGCACAGGTTTAACTTGAGATTTAGTTGCAGACTTCTTCATGGCAGTCGTACTCTTGTCTACCCTGGGTTCTTTGCCTTTTGTTCGTTTCTGAGGGTTTTTTCCCCCTGTGGTGTTCCTCACGCGCTTGATGTAACACCCCATTTTTTGAGAGTTACTATGCAACCCAATCTAATGCTGAAAACATTTAATGCTTGTACGCTTTCAACAAAAGAGTACTCTTCTGTCTTTCGCAATGGAAAATAGGAATAATTTTTTTTTCTTTTTCTTTCCTTTGAAACTCTTTCCAAAATGAGACAAAGAGTACTACAGTTTTCTAAATGATGCCAAATCAATATTTTGCAATTATCAGAGTATAACACATCACATTGAACGCTTCTCATAATATAAACATAATATAATCATTTTGCACTGAGGCGAGGTTTTCTAGAAATAGTAATTACAAGATAGTGAGTAATTATGCAAACAACAAAGAAAATATCTTAAGCTAAGCTAGCCAACAACTATAACTCTTACTAAAAAACGGTTCAGCAAGATCCAAACACAAGGCACTGAATCTTCCTCCACTGGCTCTATCTTCAATGCTCCTGGAAAGACGGAATTGCTGCAGCTATCGAACTCCGTCTGGAAGTGACATTCATAAGAATGCCCAATCCAACAACAGTGCAAGGGTAAATTCTTTGTCCACGAGTTTATCATAGGCTATGTCGCATGTAAACAATATACATATATAATACAACAATATGCCTTTATATACATATACATATACATACTTAATAGACCGCATGCATCATCATGGTATATCAAGCATTGCATTTGAGCAAACAATAAACTAACCAATCAATAATCAAGTCACCACAATATCAAATAATTGCATGTGAGCAGATAATTCTATCAACAAATCAACAATCAAGTCATCACAATATCAAATTCATCAAACAATTCATCACATATCATAAATGTGGTTAGCCATGCATGCCACTGCATTATGAACAAGTTTGTGTATACATCTGCAGCCTCAAATAGTTTAGCAGTACACAAGGAATATAACCACACATTAGGCTTCCCAATGTCCGAATAAGATAGCCACGCATTAGGCTTGGAAGTGACAACAGTAGACGAGGATTATACTGTTCCTAACATCCGAACAAGATAGCCACGCATTGGGCTTGGAAGTGACAACAGTAGACGAGGAATATACCACACATTAGGCTTCCCAACGTCTGAACAAGACAGCCACGCATTAGGCTTAGAAGTGACAACTCATCTTTTGAAGTCTTTTAGACAATCAAACGCTCCGAGTGTCGATGCTCAATAGTCAGTATTGCATCCAAACAGATTCTTTAAATATGGCTTGCTCACCGTAAGGAGCGCCCGAGTAATGTTTAATTAATCAATGCGGATCGACGAACCCTCACTCACTCAACTTAGTGGATTTTCAATTTCAATTTTTGTGTAACACCTAAGTGTTGTTGTACTAGAAATAACTCTTTAGTATTAGGTCGTTGGAACCCTAGTTGTGCTAAATAATATGCTAGGATAATTTCCATACACATTACTTAACTCAACCATTTTTAGAATTTACGATGTTTTCCTTTCAAAAGAATCTCTTAAACAACTTCTAACCCTCTGATCCATAAAGCGTGTTTGTACGCCGACTTATTTTAGAAAGATACCTTTAGTTTACCATGAAAACATTTCTCCGCTCATGGAATCGCATCAGACTTACCATTGTAAGTCGTCAAACCAATAACAGTCGATTAACACATTATTAATTAATCCATTATCATCAACAATATCTTGCATATTCCAATCAATATCAAGTTCCAATTAAGTCCAGCATGATTCAAGGAAACACAACACAAATCATAATGCCACTCAGGGCCAAGAACATGCTACAGCATTTCAGACAGCATATAACAATTCAGTATGCTACAACATGTTACAACATTCTAGATAGCATATAGTAATACTACAAGTACTACCACACAATCAATTAATCAAGCCAAACAACACACAAGGCAAAAAGCCCAAACTCATTATGTAAGAATTTCCCTTACCTTGGGCACTTTAACAATCCAAGCAAGGTAATTCCAAACTATCGTCAAGTTGTTCCGCGCACGAACCTTAACAACGCAAGTTTCAATCAATTAGAACCAAAACTCAAATCTAAAGCCCTTAGGGCAGCCACGGCTTAGGACTTCCTAAAGCCTAGGAATTACTCGACTTAATCGCTAATTAGTTCTACCTAGCCATATGCCATGATACATATTCAAACCATGCAAGTTTTCAAGCTTTTACAAAAGCTACACACTTAGAAAAATACCTAAACCAAAATTTACCAATTGGAACAGTGTTTTACTACTTTGAATATGTTTTCCCAATGTTGGACCACTTTTCAAAGCACTAAAATATGTCACAAAATTTTAGAAACAATTTCATTACAAGTTTAAAACAATTCTTGAAACAAACCAATTCTTTTCCCAAAATCATGCTTCTTTGAAATGTTTTGCTAAACCAAATCATCAACCACTTTTCACAACATTTTTAAGGCATAAAACAACTTAAGACAAGTTTCTAAACTAACTTAGGCAATTTCTATGGTGCACAAGTTACATGGTAACACCACTGTGAACAAGTAATAGTCACCATTAGATTTATTTGTTCCCATCATAATCAGATACACCCTCATACAGCTTATCACACCTTATTTCTTCACCTCTTCTTCTCAGTTCCTCCTGCCAAAATGTCAACATTGCCGGCAACGAAAAACACCGACACTGGCAAATCACTAGCACCCTAGCCCAGGTCGTCGCTGCTCGGCATTTTCCCTTGAAGCTGCCTTGTCCAGCCAAGAACCTCCTCCTTATCTTCCATTTTCGGCCAAGTTGTGGCTTGTCACGATGTAACACCTGAGGACGAGATTGACCTCGTATTAGGACATCGTATCGAGACCTTGTACCAAGACCTCGTGTCGAGATTCCGTGCCAGATCGCGTGCCGAGGTCATATGTCGAGCTGATGAGGTCGCGTACCGAACTGAGGAGGCCGCGTGCACGAACTCGTGTTAGAGCCTTGTGCGCTTGCACAAGCACCCTGATCGACCTCGTGTCGAGACTGTAACACCTCGTATTTTATGAACGTTATTTAGCGTTGATGATTATATTGTTTGTAATATTTATAAATTTGTATTATCGGGTTGCAGTTCTCGTCGTTGTGTCTTTAGATCTGTAACCTATAGATTAGAGGGTAATCATGAGAGAGGAGAGATTAGATGGGTAGAATGATTGATGGGATTAGCATCTCATAACAGTAGTTACACGTCACTTATTTGTGTTTTCTTTTAAAAAAGAAAAATTCATTTAAAAGGTTCTTTACCAGCTGTATATCGATCATCCCTCACAACCCTCACTTTCTCTTTTCTTCTTTCTTCTTCTCTGAGTTTCCTCTTCCTCTCCAAAACTTCCATCGAAGAACCTTGGATTTTATTGAGTCTTTGCACAAACCTTCTTCATCAATATTGTTCCTCATCATCTTCTCGACATATATCACCACCTCGATCATCATTTGAGGTATGAAAAACAGAATTTTCTCTTCCTTCATGTTACTGTTAGCGCCACTTCTTCTCTCCATTTTAGCTAGTTTTATGCTTCCAAATCATGTCGTATTCATAGGTTTTCTTCTTCATGATGAAAATATTTTTCAAAAAACATAAACTTAGATTTTGATTAATTTGTGCTTAATGTGTTACTTGATTTTAAGCTTGAGTTAATACTTAGGAAAAATGGCTTTGACTGATGATATGTAGGAAAGATGTTTTAATAAAATTATTAGAGAAAAGGAGTTTTAATATTTACTTGGGTTGTAGTTAAGATTGGGGTAATGAGAGCTAAGTGCTATTAGAACCCATAGATGGAGCTAAGTTGTGCTTGTATTAGGAAGTCTGATTCAGAGATCGTGTGATTTCGAATCGAGGTGTGCGGAGAAGCGAACCCAGGGGCGTGGGAGCGATGGGATCCGGATCGAGAACTATGCGTGTCGAGGTCGGTGAGAAGCGTACGTGTCGAGGTCGATTGAGGACGGTACGTGTCGAGGTCGTTGTCGAGCTCGATTGAGGACAGCGTAGACGCGTAGCTTGGAGTTCGGTAAGGGCACTTCTAGACATTCTAGGATTTTTATTGTTATATTCATATGTATGGATTTCTTGATTTGTGTCGAGCTTGAAATGTTGTGATATGATTGAGTTATGCATTATTTGATATGAGATTGAATATATGCCATGAATTGCGTGTTACTGTCGAATTGCGTTTTCTTCATATTAAGCATGTTCTCTTATTTGATGTACGGGCAAGTAATTTTAAGCGTCACTCTTTGAATATTGTAAGCGGAGAGCTGTTCATCGAGTGAGCGAGCTAGGCGAGTCGTTATGACGTTTTTGAGCCGTGACCGGATAAGCGAGGTGCTAGGTCCCCTTTGTTTACGGAGATTGACTAGGACGCCGCAGTAAGGAACCGGCATCGCATATCTAGGGAGAAGCGAAAGATCCCAAGGCTACGGCTGGTATGTCGATTGATGGATCTGCGTCGCTTTCGGAATAATGGTCGAAGTCGAGAGAAAATGGATCACGAGTTGAGTCGAGTTTAGAGTGAGAAGGTCGAGTCACGTTTGGTGATTGATAAATATTGTTGTGTTGCTTATTTCTTTATGCCGTGTTTATCTTGAATTGTTGAGAAGTTGACCACTTTCCGTGGTACCTCCAATCCATGATGGTTACCCAGGCGATGTCGAGGGTGCGAGGAACTTCGGCAGATGATGGCGAGGAGGAGCTCGGCGAGGATCGAGCGGCGACCTATATCTGGTGATTGATTATGTTTGTTGGATGTTTTTGGGATGATCGTACTTTGTTTTTGTGTTCGTAGATCGTGACCGATTTGGACTAGATGTCATTTTGAGCACAGAGGTAGGCTGGTGGTTTTACTTTTGGAGTAGCCCCTGCGTGGGTGTCTGCTGAAGTACCCCAGGGTATGATTGCTCTCTTGAAGTCGTCATACCTTAGGTGTATTTTCTTTGTACATTATTACTCTGTCTTTTTGTATGCACTTTTTATATCTTATATATATAAGTATGTACTTGTTATACCTGCGTGTTGTCATTTAGGACTTAAATCTTGTGTCTTAGTTGCACCATGTTTCGAAAAGCTGTAATTACTCTGATGTGCACGAGCTGGTCTTAGAAGAAAAAAAAAATATATACCGTAAATGTTTATAAGGCACAAGAGTACCGTTTTAAAACGCATCGCATATAGGGTAACTAGAGCTCGGTGTGTTGAGCTCGGTAACTTGAGCTCGGTAGCGGTCCGAAAACGGGTCGTTACACACGACAACACCAACACCTCCAGTTCTTCTTATGTGCGTTCCTTCTTTGCCTCGTCAAGAAATCACAATCGAACCTCCTCCCCCTACACTTTCGCTGCCATCTGGACCGAATGGAAGGTTAGGATGAAGAATGGAGAGGTCAGGGGCCATCTTCGAACGAAAAATGGAGAATGTTTGGGGTCTTCTTGGTTGGGTGAGTGAGAACCAAAATTTGCAGAAGAGTGAGGGGAAAAGCATAGGGTGCGGCGGTGATACGAGGGAAGAAGAAAAAGAATGGGTTTGATTTGGTGTGGAAGGAGTAGAATAAAATCTATGAGCAGCTTTTATCCAACGATAGGAAAAACTTGTGCACCGTGGGTATACCTACCTGACTTACCCACGGTAGAACTCGCCAACTAACTTAAGGGTCATGGCTTAGAACAACAAAAACTAGCTTAAGATTTTGAACCATTTTCAATGTTTTAAACATACTAAACTTCATAGATTCAAAGCCATAACCAAAAACCAAATTCTTTACCACCTTAATACACTTAAAACAAGTTAAAACTCATCTTAAAACATGCTAAAAATTCTGTTTCGAAACAGCCCCATCAAATATTTTTTCCATTATATAAAACAACTTGTTTTTTCAACATAAACAAGAAGATTAACCATCTATATTTGAATCAAGTTTTCACAACCACTTTGTACTAAAACAAGTCACATCTTTTCTCCAAATACAAGTTAAAACATCATCAAAAACTATCCCCTAAGTCATGGTTTTGACAGCACAAAAGCAAGATAAGATTTTGATCCATAAACTTCATTTTTAAGACTAAATCATGCAAACTAGTTTAGGTACTAAATATATAATCCAACATCTACTATCTTAACCACTTTTAAGCAACCAAATCATGTTCATAAAACTTAATCAAACCCAAATAAGTGGCTGTTTTAAGAAAGTAAAAGCAAACAAAGTTTTGATTTAACAAACTTCATGATTATGCATGCTTATGGCTAAATCCAACCTCTTAATCATTAATCCTTCCAAGATCCACCTTCTAAACAATTAAATCAACCAAAAGTAACCCATAAACAGCCCCTAAGATTCATCTCCCCAAAAAGTTAGGGTTCCACAATTTTAAAATCCACAAAACCCATTTAATCAAGAAGGTAATGGGAGATCTAGGAGGTATTAACCTTAAACATCAAGATCTAAGTAATTAATCAAAGAAAATAACACTAAAACCACAAAAACTCATCCATGGCAGCCATGGAGAAAAGGAAAGTGAGTTATAAATCTTACCCACAAGGATGGTGATGATAGATCAAGGAAGAAAAAGAAAGGATTAAGATTGGAAGCCTTAATCACTAACTTCTTTCAAGAAATCAAAGCTTTCTCTCACTAATTTTTTCTCCAAGTCATGAATGGAAGAAAACTGAAATGGGGCAACCAAATGAAGGAGCCACAAAAAATTTGGGACAAGGATGGATGGAATTTGTTCATTTTGTTAAGAATTAACTGAACTAGTTACAAAGTAACTACATTAACTAACTACACTTACAAAACCTCCAATCTAACTCTAACACATGGCAAGGAAGCTTCTAAAGCTTGGATTCAGCTCCCCTAGATGCTGGATGCATCGCCTCTCAGCTAAAATATCAAGATATTTCGTTTCGTCGCGTTCTCGCTCAATCGGATGCGTGACGTTATGCGTATATTAAGGTTTTTGAACCAAAAACTCCAAAAATAAATCTAATAAATTATTCTATAATAAAAAATTATTAATCAACCAAAACGCCCTTAAAAATATTAGAAGTATTTCTATGAATGTGGCTTTCTCGATTTACGAGCTAAAACACTACCTTAATGCAATTTTGGGCGTAGACAATACACTAAATATTTTCTCATGCCCAAAAATTACATAAAACTTCCAATAAATCATAAATATTGGAAAATGCTAAGATCTCAAATTTTATAAAATTTGGATCACGTTTGGGCATGTTTCAGTTAGAAACTCACCCAATAGCCTATTTGCGGTAGAATTCAACGGAATTCTCACAGCGCAATAAAAACTGTAAATTAGTGAGGATCACTAATTTTAATTTCTCTTGTCATATAGATATTATTCAAACAATAAAATTATCAAGGAAAAATCTTTAAAATAAAAGTCATATTAAATATGACATAAAACAGACAATTTAACAAACAACTAAATATCGAAAATCCAAACTGTGACTTAAAAATATCTATTAAATCCTGAAAATTATTTCTCTTTCAATAAAATAATTTTCTTTAATCACACAATATTTTTTCACATTTTTCAAGATTAATTCATATTAAAAACATTATACGTCTATACTGTCTCTTATTCTGAATTAATTACTAAAACAGTAAATTGTTTACAATAAATCTTTGTAATTCTTCGTACTTTCAACAAACTATTGAGGTGATCAATCTCTATGATTTATTTTTAAGTAGTCAAAAACTATAAAATAATTTTCATAAAAATGGGATGTTACACTTGACTCCGGGAGTGGGAGTGTTCCTTTCTTTTTGTGGGCCATTTTCAATGGTTTCCGTTATATCTCCAACTCGCGAACTAGTTGGCGCTTTTCATTCTGTTTTCGTATCATTCTCAGTCAATTGAGAGAATCGCACCCAATCAGATATTGGCAAATTTTTTCTCCTGCTTTGAATTGCTGCCATTAACTGGGGTTGATGACTCCCCTAATTTTGCCTGATTTCTTCTCCTAGGTTTACGTTGGACCATTGACCAAGGTCCAAGCTGGGGTTTTTGAATCTCCACCACCTCCGTATTTTGCATAATTGCATCCTGAGATTGCTGCTCACCATTATTGTTGCCTGCCCTAGTTGCTGGGTCAACCTCAGGAACCCTAGCCGCCTCTACCATTATCTTCTCCGGCTGGGTTTGGCTTCCTTGTTCTCCGGGAAATTCTCTGCATTGCTCTTGTTTGTGTCCATATCGCCCACAACAGAAACAAATTTGATGAAGCCCTCGTATTCAAGGAATAGTTTAAACCCTCTTATAACAATGTGGGACACTAGAGGTTTATCTAGATCGATTTCTACGCAGATGCACCGTAAGATACACCATAAGATTTATGAATCCCTACTATTTTTATCTAATGTTAAAACCCAAGTTTGGTTCTTAGCCCACTCTAATGAGACTTACACTATTTGATCTCATAGTCTCATTCACTCATTCACGTCACGATGTATTTTATTTTTTATGAATACATTAATTTTTAACCTATAAAAAACTTCTCTTATATAGTATGTGGAGGTCATATAGGGCCGCCCTAACATATATTGAGACCTAAAGCGAATTTGAGTGATACTTTTTTAAAAACAGCTATGCTATTTATTACGAATGTTTTTCCTTCGAAAACAAACAAAAGACTTGTTTTCGTTGTTTTTAAGACCGGTAAATGCCGGATTTAACGGAAACATGGGTATTGGTCTATGTAAAATCACTGAACACATATTGTCATGTCATTTGTAAACCCTTCGTCTCGTAATAATAAGTATTTCTCTTTTAAAAATAATTTTTGTTTTACACATTATGTTTATAGTAGGAGAGCACATTCAATCTTTACAAATCTCGAAGGACAAACTTTATTTAATAAGGATAATAAATGAATGCTTAAACACCCGAAGAAAAACCACTTCTTTTAATTATAATTATTAATTCATTAATTACACATTAGGTAGTTTGACAATTTTTTGAGGCCTAAAATCAATCAATATTATATACAAATAGGGATTAAGCTCATCAATATCAATATTATATACGAATAGGGATAATGAGGCACTTCCATGTTGTTATGGGTCGGAGTACCCCTTGTACTCCCGTAATAAAAATATCTTTGCTTATCATTGATTACATAATTAGGTGTCGTACTCTGATGCAATTAGCAATTATATTTTTATATATCATATATATATATGTGTGTGTGTGTGTGTGTGTGTGTGTTTACATTGTAAAATAATTAGAAAATATATAATTATTTTAGACAGTTTTAATTGTTTAATTTAGATATTTGATACTTTAAACTATACCAGAAACTAATTATTGTTTAATTACTATTTAATTTAATATAAAAAGCCACTACATGCACCATGCTACTATGCAATATACAAGTTAATTAGTTATATATAGTTATTTTTTTGTATACAATATCAATTAATAATTATGTATGTATATGTATGTATGTGCTTAAACTAGCTGTCCCACAATATATATATATATATATGTATGTATGTATGTATGTATGTAACATATTTTATCAATATTTATAGAAAATTATTCTCAGGCTTATATACCCGTGCATGGCACGGGTTAGAATACTAGGTCTTACCATGCACGTGTATGTAAACTTCCAAACAACTACCATCCTTTCTACAGAATTGGTGTTAATAAATAAATATTGTATTATATTGGATGGGTGTCCATCATCAATTTGTTAATCGAATAATTTTTAATATTTATTGTATTATTGATGTAACATTGAAAAAATACATTCAATTGGTTAATTAAAATTAAAAATTTATATTTAAAATTCATATGTAATATTTAAAATTTAAAATATATACATTTAAATAGTTATAGATTCAAAATATATTTTTATATAAGGATTTGATAACTTACACCTACCCATTTTTTATTTGGTGTAAGGGACAAAGTTACATCTTAATTGACTCGATTATAATGTTTAGTTATAACTTACTAACTTACACAAACTAAAAAATGGATGAGTGTGAGTTAGTAAATGCCTATATGATTGGCTAATGTACATCCACCCATTTTTTAATTGCTGTAACTTAGCAAGGTATACCTTACAGTGTGTTTGACAAATTTTTATTTATCACTTACCAACTTAAACTAAATAAAAAATAAGTGGGTGCAACGTAGGATATATCATTTATATATTAAAATATGATATATATATATATATATATTATTTATTTAAATTTTAACCTATATATATTCATATTTATATATTTTATGTAAATGAATATTATCGGTGTATCTATGTTTCATCATTTAAAGTGATGACATGTTTTACAAAAAAATATATAAATTTAAAAAATAATTAGTTACGTATAGTAGAATGATATATATATATATCTGATTAAACATCGCAAATGTTATAGCTTTTCAATATTTATACAATTATTTTATCATGTTTACATACCCGTGCATGGTACGAGTTAGAATACTAGTTATATACAAATAGGGATTAAGCTCATTGATTCCATAACTAGGTGTCGTACTCTGATGCAATTAGCAATTAGTTCTCGCAAAATCTTTGTAAATGTTCTACGTGGAAACAGACACAGCCTTCTTTCAAATACATGTAAATTTATCGGAGTCACGTCATACTGTATTGCCATATCATCATAAAGAGAAAACAGTTAGTCAAACTTTAAAAAGGCAACTAAAACAAAATCAAATAAATTATATGATTGACACTTAATGACATTAACATTGCTCATTCAAAACGGATTCATTTGCCATAATTAGACAATGTTTTTTGAACGCAAATAATTATACAGTGTTAATATGGAAAGAGTTATGATAAATAGACACCACATTTCCAGCCACCGTATGCCGACACCGTATGTCCGTATGGTACGGATATGTACGGAACCGTACAGATACTCTTTTTTTTTTTTTACAGATTTTTGTAAGTGGTTAACGCAGTTCGTATAAGTGGTTAACGCAGTCCACTGACTGGTTAATACAGACTTTTAACTGGTTAACACAGTTCATATAAGTGGTTAACGCAGTCCACTATTTGGTTAATAGACACAGTAATCGTTAACCAGTTAGTGAACTGCGTTAACCACTTACATGAACTGTGTTTAACTAGTTAAAAAAAATTCTATATCTGTATTAACCAGTTAGTGGACTACGTTAACCACTTACATAAACTGCGTTAACCAGTTAAAAAAATATGTGTCTATTCACCATTAGTGAACTGCGTTAACCACTTACATGAAATGCGTTAACCACTTACATGAACTGCGTTAACCAGTTAAAAAAATCTGTTTCTGTAAAAAAAAAAAGTACGGATCCGTACAAGTCCGTACTGTACCAAAATACGGTGTCCACCGTAGGTATCGCAAAAGTGGTGTTGGTTTATCATTTTTCATATGGAAACAATGTATATGACAACTAATACAATAAATCTAGAATCAGATTTTGGTTAACGCCCAAATCACATTATAACGGTTACCAAAAATAATCAGCAGCAGAAGGTCAATCACCAAAACCCAAATTCGCACGTATTAATGAAATATCAAAAATATTATAATATACATATATTGTTTATAAAATAAAAAATTAGATTATCTAAAGTTATAAAATAATCTATATGTTTGTTGTTATTTTTAGTTTTATATACATATTCACTCCCAATATTTGATATATATATATTTCTTATCTTAAATTACTTTACATATTATTTTATATTTAATTTTCAGTGTTACTTTAAATACGATAATTATCAACAGATTCATCCAACTATTTTACTGAATATATAACAGTAATTACAAACTTTAAGTTATTACACTTTATGATCCATAATTGAAATAAACCAAATATTATATAAATTTTTGTATACAAGTCCTTTTACAATTGTTTAGAAAAAAATGCATATATAATGTTTCAAGTATTTTATAGACTTGTTTATAAGTCATATATACCCGTGCATGGCACGGGTTGATGTACTAGTCATTGTAAAATTGGAGACAATTTTGGAGGCCTAAAGCTGCTACTTTAGCACCTTCACCCTAGGATCGGCCTTGTGGTCATATCATCCGCTTTTAATATGGCAAAATGTAAGATCTACTTCTTGTGTAACATAGGAACAAGACCACTAGGTTTCTTGCATTTGCAAAAATCACGCAGTCATGTGATCACACCGTACAATTAAGATTAGATGATAATTATAAAACAAATAAAAAAACAAAGTTAAAATGTAGATCATCAAATCAAATCAAACAATCCAAATTCTCAACTGTTTTAGTGCGCCCAATTCATTCATTTTTGTGAAGAGCCTCCAAGCCAAAACAAGTTAACAGACACGACCCGGAGGACATGAAATAGACAATGCACAAGAAAATCAAAATCCAAAAGCGTGCAGAGAGCATATTAACTAGTGTGTTGGGTTCTATTACGGTTGGTCCTACTCACATGTCTCTCCTATCTTCTCTTTTTTCTTAAATTGAGACAATTATTTTTGCTCTACATTCCTTTATATTCCTTATGTAACATCCCGCCTAATTTAATTATTTAGCTCAATTAATTTAGGCTTTATTATGTCCTAAATTGATGGGTGAGTAGTTTAGTTGGGTAGAAATTAAGAAAGAGGGGTGTGAAAAGAATGGTACCATGGAAGTTTTAGGAATAAAGGAGGTTATAATGGTACTTAACCCTATTATATAAGGGACATAATGGTCCCAATTTGGAAAATTCATTTTCCTTCTCCCTTTTTACCCACTCCGACATTCTCTCGCTCTCATTTTCCTCCCTCTCCCTCTTGATTTTCTGTAGCAAGAAAGAAGAAGAACAACAAAAGAAAAAAGAAGAAAAGGAAGGAAGGAGAAGAAGAAGGAAGAAGGTGAGGGTCTACAACAATTTTTCTCTCATTCCTCTTCTCTCTCATGATCCGTTCTCTCACTCTCCCTCCCCCTTATTTTCGATTTTTGCTGCTGCTCAAAGGGAAGAAGAAAAGGGGGAAAATGTTAGGGTTCCATGGGTTTTGAGAGAAATAGAAAAAAATATGTGTAGTCTCTTCAAATCATCACTTGAGAAGAAGGTTGGAGTTAATGTTTTGCCTTTTGGTTGAAGTTTAGAAGCTGCCCTATAGGGTTTTGGCTTATAGTTTTGGTCCTTGACCTATAGGGTTTCCATCCTAGTTAATTTGCAATGCAAAATGAGCTTGAATCGCTTATGAATGAATGTTTTTACTTGCATGTTCATATACTTGTGAAAATTCATGAATGATGTAAAGAGTAAATGAAGGTTAGATGTAGTTTGTCCATGGGACTAAAGGTGTAACACCTGAGGACGAGATCGACATCGTATTAGGACGACGTATCGAGACCTCGACCAAGACCTTGTGTCGAGATCCCGTGACTAGATCGTTTGCCGAGATCTTTTGTCGAGCTGATGAGACCACGTGCACTAGGCCGGCCGAGGAGGTCGCGTGTCGAGTTGATGAAGTCGCGTCTGGCGATGAGGGCGCAAGTCGAGGCCGAGGAGACCGCGTTCACGAACTCGTGTTAGAACCTTATGCGCTTGCACGAGCACTCTTGTCGACATCGTGTCGAGATGACACCTCGTATTCTTTCGAGCGTTATTCGGCGTTATTATTATATTGTTTGTAATTATTACATTGTCGACTTGCCGTTGGCCAAACCAGTAGAGGGTAATTATGAGAGGAACGAGTTAACGGGTAGATGATTATTGGGATTGGCATCTTATAGCTGGAGTTACGTTTATACCCCTTTCTCGCCAGCTGTATACCACGATCGATTTTCCTCAAACACTCATTTCTCTTTTCTTCTTTCTTCTTCCTTCCTTCTGCTCTGTGTTTCGTGGTTTTCTTCAAAAAAACTTCCATCGACGAAACCGTGAGTTCCATCGAGATTCTGCACAAGCTTTCTTCATCAATCTTGTTCATCATCAACTTCTCGACCCATATCTCGTCTGATCGACCATCACCATTGAGGTATGAAGAACAGATTTTTGTCTTCTTCGTGCTACTGTTTAGCGCTATTTCTTCTTCCATTTTTAGCCAGTTTTATGCTTCCAAATCATGTCAAATTGATGGGTTTTCTTCTTCACGATATCACCTATCTTTTTAACCGATTAATTGGGCTTGTAAAACAAATTTCTTTCTCTGATTTACTATGATGGCGGTGCCGAAACCTCCATTTTTGGTTCGTTTCGATTTCTTGTTTTTCATTCGTTGTTACGGTTATTGTTGTTGTCGATCTATCATTGAAGCATCGGATAACTTTTTCATGAAATTTTGATCGAAATCCCTAACTTTGTGTTAGAGGAAAAATATATTTCAGTTCTTGAGTTTTATATTTTTCTGGGTTGTGGTTGAGTTTGGGGATGAGAGAGCTAGATGTATTGGAACCCATAGATCGATCTGAGTTGTGTTTGGTTTAGGAAGGCTGATTCGAGATCGAGTGATTTCGAATCAAAGTGCGGAAAGCGAATCAGGGCTGAAGCGCAGTGAATCCAGATCGAGGATTATGCGTGTCGAGTCGGCGAGAAGCGTGCGATGTCGAAGTCGTTGTCGAGCTCGTTGAAGACAGCCGTGTCGAGATCAAGTAAGAGAAGTCGTTGTCGAGCTCTTTGAAGACAAATTTGTGTCGAGGTCGTTGTCGAGCAGCATTAACTTGGAGTTCGGTAAGGGCGCTTCACATTAATATTTTCATAGTATGTAAGGGCAACTCCTAGAAATCTCTAAGGCTTTATTTTATAAGTCCTTAAGTAAGAGCATTTCATATTCTACGTGGTTATGTTATTGTGTATTTCCTGATTTGTGTCGAGCTGAAATGTTGTGATATGATTGAGTTTTTGCATGTATTTAATATGTGATTGAATATATGTCGTGAATTGTGTATTGCATGTTGAATTGCGTTTCTTCATGTCGAGCTTGCTCTTTTATTTGACATGCGGTTGAATATCTTGTGTTTAACTCTTTGAATATCGTATGATGGCGAATTGTTCATCGAGTGAAGCGAGCTAGGTGAGTCGTATGACGCTTTTGAGCCGTGACCGGATAATCGAGGGTGCTAGGTCCCTTTTTGTTTACGGAGATTGACTAGACGCCGCCACGCCACGGGACTGAGTTGATATCCTAGGGAGAGCGAGGATCCCAAGGTTTAGTGGACTTTCCGACATACCAGATGCGGCGTGTGCATTCTGAAAATTATCGAGTCGAGAGAAAATGGATTTGCGAGTTGTGTCGAGTTTAGAGTGAGATGGTCGAGTCACGTCGGTGAATGTTATACTTTCTTTGTTTGTTTATATTTTTATGTCGAGCTTATCTTGAATTGTTGAGAAGTTGACCACTTTCAGTGGTGCCTTCAATCCATGACGGTTACCCAGGCGATGTCGAGGGCGCAGGAACTCGGCGATGAAGACGATGCCGAGGAGGAGCTCGACGAGGACCCGAGTGGCGACCTCTATCTGTCGTGATTGTTTATTTGTTGGATGTTTGTTTTTCTCGAGGACTGCATTTCGTTTTCTTTTGTGTTCGAGGTCGTGACCAGTTTAGGCGATGTGGTTTTGTTGCTCTGAGGTAGGCGGTGGTCTTACTTTTGGAGCAGCCCTGCGTGGGAGTCTGGAAGTACCCCAGGGTATGATTGCTCTTTTGAAGTTGTCGTACCTTAGGTGTATTTTCTTTGCACATTTGCTACTCTGTATTTTGTATACATTATTATTTCGAGTGATATATATATATGTGTATGTTATGCATGTATGTTTTATTAGAATTTAAGTCTTGTGTCTTAGTTACACCATGTTTCGAAAAGCTGTAATTACTCTGATGTGCACGAGTTGGTTTTATAAAAAAAAATATATATATCGTATTTTTTAAAAGGCACAAGAGTTTCGTTTTTAAAACACATCTCATATAGGTTTTGTTGAGCTTGGTGTGTTGAGCTCGGTAACTCGAGCTCGGTATATTGAGCTCGGTAGCGGTCCGGAAACGGGTCGTTACAAAAGGTACATCATGGAACTCCTTTATAAATATCATTTCAAATTAAGTAGGATTTCAATCCTAGTTATGATGCAACATCAAATGAATTGAGTTGCTTTATGTTTGGTGCATTTGACTGGCCGTGTTTGCTTCTATTTCTCAAGCTTTTGTCTTATGGTTTTGACTCATTATTAAGAGGGTCTCAACCCTTGTTATTGGTTAATGAGAATTAGGATGAATTGTTGGAACCTAAACGATTGAGAAGTTTAGTCCCTCATTAATTTTGATGATAAAAAAGTATTTCAAGAGAACAATTTATCTTCTAACATATCTTTGAGTGTATAGGTATCAAAGCTTCATATATATGTAGAAAACACTCAAGAAAGGAGAAGAAATTTACAAGAGAATTGAATACACTCCACTAATATCAGCGTCCGAACTCACTCCAGCGTCTTGCTAACAGCAAGCGTCCAGTAGTGTTACTCTTTGACATGTGGAATACTCTATTGCTGCGAGCATCCGTCCTCTATTCTGAGCGAGCATCTGATCTCTTTAATGAAGCATGTGATGATCATGTTTTGGCTCTTAACCTCAAATTGTTCTGGAACGGAATTCGAATTTGATTTTGTACGCTCATTTTGATGTACGAGGAAGCAAAGGTGACACCTTTAGCATAAGACAAAAACCGTACAAGGCAATTGTAAAAAACAGATAGTACGAAAACGGTAATATGTACTATTCTGATATTCTCTGAAAAGGAAAAAAAGGACTACATTTCAAATTACCTCACTCAATGGAAAGGAGCTATTTTTACTGCAACGGTAATACCCGTGAAGACTCCTATAAATACCCCAAGGTATTCATTGAAGAAAAAAAGCTGAAAATTGTGAAGAAACTTCATTCTGAAAGCAATATTACTCAAGTGAGCAATCAAGTTTCGTGCCAAGTTTCTGGTCTACAAAGAACTGAACTCAGCGTCTTATACTTTCTTTTAGAAAGCTACTCTGTTTTGAGCTTAATCTTTTCATCCTCTCTGTGAGAGTTATTTTGATTGTATTCAAAAGAATATTCTCTTTTGTAAACAATATTTAGCCTAGTTAAGGCTTGTTCCTCAAAGGCTCGATCGTACTGAGTCGTTTTGAAAAGTTGAGAGTATTGTCAAGTTTTTGATAGTAGAATACCCTTGAGGAAAATTGTAATCAGTTGATTATAGTGAAAAATCCTTCAGGATCGAAGGGACTAGACGTAGCTACCAGTTGGTAGTGAACTAGTATAAATCTATGTGTCTCATACTTTACTGTTTTACATTTATCTTTACCTTATTCAGTAAAACAAGTTTTCATAAGCGGTTTTATTTTCTGCATTCGATTAGTTTCTCAGCGTCCGATAAACAAACAGTTTTAAAAAATCTGTGTTCGGAGTGCTTTTTACTTAAAGTTTGCGAAAAGTTTTTTTAACAAAATTCAACCCCCTTCTTGTGTTCACGTTCAGTTAGTTTCAGAGCTCGGCCTCTTAGTTGAGCACTTAACAGTGTTAAGAGAAAAGATCCTGTACTGTGAACATGTCTACTGAAGGTGGTCATATGAACCGTCCTCCTCTATTTGATGGAGAAAAATTTGATTACTGGAAAGGTAAGATAAAAGCTTTCTTTAAGACACAACAACTTGAGTTGTGGGATATAGTTCAAAGTGGTTACATTGCTCCCACTAATCCTCGTGGTGTTGCCATAACTAAAGAAGATTGGAATGATGAGCAGAAAAAGAGATATCAAACCAATCAAAATGCTAGATTCATTCTTATCTGTGCTATGACATAAAAAGAATATGATAAATGTGGCAAATTTGATACTGCCAAAGAAATTTGGGACTCACTTGTTTTATCTTACGAAGGCTCTGCCCAAGTAAGAGAAACCAAAGCTAGCATGTTGGTTCGCCAATACAAGTTGTTCAAAATGGATGATGGTGAAAACATTGAAACTATATTTGGAAGATTCCAAACACTTGTTCATGGGTTACAGGCCCTTGGAAAAAGTTACACTACACCTGACCATGTTAGAAAGATCTTGAGAAGCTTGACTAAGTAGTGGAGACCCAAGGTTTCTGCTATTCAAGAAGCAAAAGATCTAAATGTCCTCCGACTTAAAGATCTTATGAATTCGTTGAAAGCTCATGAACTTGAGTTAAACAAAGAAGAACCTATCAAAAAAGGCAAGTCTATTGCTTTGAAAGTCGATCAACATAAAGCCAGTTCTTCCAAAGCTCTTCAGGCTGAAGAAGAAGAATCAGAAGATGAAGTTTCAGAAGGAGATGTTGACACATCAGAAGATGAGCTTGCATTTATATCCAGGAAGATACAAAGAATGTGGAAAAGAGAAACTTTAGGAGGAAGTTTCAGAAGAAAGATACTAAGGACAAGAAGGAAAGCAAAGACAAGGACAAAGCCCAAGTCATTTGCTATGAATGTAAGAAGCCTGGACATTTCAAGTCTGAATGTCCTAATCTTAAGGAGAAGCCCACAAGAAGTTCTTTCAAGAAAAAGAAGAAGAGCCTCATGGCTACATGGAAAGATCTAGACTTATCCTTATCTGAGGAAGATAATGAAGAAGAAGCAAATCTCGCTCTCATGGCAGACACTGATCTTGATTCAGAAGAAGAAGTTGAAGAGGTAATAGTATATGATTCCTACTCTGAACTTTAACTTGCATTCGATGATCTTCTTAAGGACTCTGCCACTCTCTCTGTTGAGTATAAGAATTTGAAAAAGAAATTTTCAAAATTGTCACAAGACTTTCAAGCTTTAAACAAAGAAAAATCCGTACTCAATAAAGAGAACCTGAAGCTGAAAACCGAAAATCAGCATCTGATGGATAACCAGCGTTTGGCCATTAACAGGCAACCAGAAGCTGAGAGCTCTCAAGCTGAAAGCTCTAAAGTTACATGCAACCTTAAATGCAAATCAAATGATTATGAATATGCATTTCAAAAGTTTTTTGCAGAGAGTGTAACTCGAAGTAAGCAAGCTTCAATGATTTGGGGTGTCAGTAAAACGACAACTCATGGTCTTGGTTATATATCAGATGAACCTCCTTTAGAAAATGATTCAGCATCTGATAAATCCAATAATCATAGTAAATGCTTGCATTGTACTTACTGCAATAAACCTGGTCATTTGAAAAGTGCATGTACTGTTTTTAAAACTGTGAAGGATAAGCTTCCTTCAAGAACTAACAAGAAATGACCCAAAAAGATATGGGTACCTAAAGATAAAATAGTCTATGTTGCAGACATGCTTAGCAACAAAGTCAACACACCTATCCTGGTACTTAGATAGTGGATGCTCGCGTCACATGATAGGAGAAAAGCATATGTTCCAAGAATTAAGGTCTAAAGAAGCTGGATTCGTTGGGTTCGGAGGAAACCAAAAAGGTAAAATAGTTGGAATTAGTCGCATTGGTAAAGGCTCTCTTCCCTCTATTGATAATGTACTTTCTGTTGAAGGACTTAAACATAACTTATTGAGCATAAGTCAATTATGTGACAATGGTTATGAGGTCATCTTTACAGAAACTGGATGTCTAGTAAAAAGCAAGAAAGACGGCTCTATTTTCTTCATTGCTAAGAGGAAACAAAATATTTACAAAATTGATCTCTCTAAATTTGTAAAACAAGATATCAAGTGTCTCATGTCTGTTGACGAAGAACAATGGATTTGGCACAAGAGATTGGGTCATGCCAATTTGAGATTAATCTCAAAATTAAACAAGCACAGTCTTTTCAGAGGCTTACCAAATCTTAAGTATCAATCTGATGCTCTCTGTGAGGCATGTCAAAGAGGAAAACAAGTTAAAACTTCTTTTCATTCAAAAAATGTTGTTTCAACCTCTAGACCACTTGAGCTCTTGCATCTTGATCTTTTTGGTCCAACAAGGACAGCCTCTTTAACTGGAATGAAATATGGATTAGTCATTGTTGATGGTTTTACTAGATGGACATGGGTTAGATTCCTTGCTCACAAAGATGAGTCATACAAGGTATTTATTGTATTCTGCAAAACAGTTTAAAATGAAAAAGGAATTTGTATTTCTTCTATTAGAAGTGATCATGGGGGAGAATTTGAAAATGAAAGTTTTCAAAAATTTTGTGATGATAATGGCATCTCCCACAATTTCTCCTCTCATAGAACACCTCAACAAAATGGTGTTGTAGAAAGGAAAAATAGGTCCCTCCAAGAAATGGCCAGGACCATGATCAATGAAGCTAACATTGCAAAATATTTTTGGACAGAAGCAGTAAACAGAGCTTGTTACATTCAAAATAGAATTTTTATTAGACCTATTTTGAAGAAGACTCCATATGAACTGTGGAAAGGAAGAAAACCAAACATATCATATTTTCATTCATTTGGTTGTACTTGTTATATTTTGATTACTAAGGATCAGCTTGGTAAGTTTGATTCAAATGCTGATAAAGGAATCTTTTTGGGATATTCTGAAAGATCTAAAGCTTTTAGAATATACAATAAAGAAACTATGATAGTGGAAGAATCCATTCATGTCAAATTTGATGACAAGAAGCCTGACATAGCCATGTCAGAGCTAGATGAATTATTTTCAGAATTAAATATAGGTGATATTACAAATAGTGAACCTACATCTTCATCGTCCGGTGGTGACCAGACACAAGAATCTTTAGAAGCTGAAGCCAGAAAGAGCTGGAAGTACAAAACTTATAGGAAAACCTGGAGATAGAGTAAGAACCAGATCCTCTTTTAAAGAGCATGCAGATATGACATTACTCTCAGAAATGGAACCTAAAACGATTGATCAAGCATTGGAAGATGAATGTTGGATTCTGGCCATGCAAGAAGAGTTGAATCAGTTCCAAAGAAATGATGTATGGAAGCTAGTTACTCTACCAGAAGATAAGCAAGCCATTGGTACTAAATGGGTATTTAGAAACAAGCTTGATGAAGATGGAAAGGTTATGAGAAACAAGGCAAGATTGGTTGCTCAAGGTTACTTACAGGAAAAAGGTATTGATTTCTTGAAAGCTTGCATTTACTTTGTTGCAAGGTTAGAAGCTATACGCATTTTACTTTCATTTGCTGCACACGATGATATAATTCTCTATCAAATGGATGTGAAAAGTGCTTTCTTGAATGGTTTTATAACTGAGGAAGTCTTTGTAAAACAACCTCCTGGATTCGAAGACATTGAATTTCCAGAACAAGTCTTCAAGCTTAAAAAGGCCATGTACGGTCTTAAGCAAGCTCCCAGAGCTTGGTATGAAAGACTGAGTACATTTTTGATGAAAAATGGTTTTACCAGAGGTTTAGTAGACACTACTCTTTTTAGAAAATCATCAAACAAGCATTTTATAATTGTTCAAATATATGTTGATGACATTATTTTTGGAGCTACTAATGAAAGCCTTTGCAAAGAATTTTCTAAGCTAATGCAGGCTGAATTCGAGATGAGCATGATGGGTGAACTAAAGTTCTTCCTTGGAATTCAAATCAAACAATGCAATGATGGTATCTATATACATCAAAGCAAATATATCAAGGAATTGCTAAAGAAATTCAAAATGGTGGATTGCAAACCTATGTGCACTCCTATGCATCCCACGGGCTTTCTTGGTAAAGATGAAACTGATAAAAAGGTGGATCAGAAAATGTACAGAGGTATGATTGGATCTCAACTTTATCTTACAGCTTCAAGACCTGATATTATGTTCAGCATCTGTCTGTGTGCTTGTAACACCTGATGAAGAGATCGACCTCGTGCAGAGACCGCGTGCACGAGCTGATGAGGTCGCGAGCCGAGGTCGTATGCCGAGCTGAAGAGGTCGCATGTCGAACTGAGGAGACCGCGTGCACGAGCTCGTGATAGAGCCTTGTGCGCTTGCACAAGCACCCTGATCGACCTCGTGCCGAGACTGTAACACTCGTATTTTTACGAACGTTATTTAGTGTTAATTAGTATATTTTGTCGTAATTATGCTTTAATAAAGCAATTACTTGTTCCCTAAGAAAGTGATTTAATTAAATCAAGAGCTAAAATAAATGAGAATTAATATTTTAATATTAATTTATGGTTTGAATGTTGTCGAAATATTCTATTGAAATTTCGTCGCGTTTCAAATCGCCGGGCAGTTTCTGTCGCTGATAAAATTTAAAATGAGCCCTGATTTCGATGAAAATCGAGTCGTAACCTGTTTTTATATATTTTTTTTTAGTGAATTATATTGTTTCTAATGCTTATAAATTGATATTAGCACGCGGAGAATTAATTTTTCGTAAATTAATTTTTCGGGATTTTTCGGCAAGAAATTAATCGGTTTTGCAGTTTCTTGTCGCCGTGTTTCTAGATCTTAAACCTATAGATTAGAGGGTAATCATGAGAGAGGAGAGATTTGATGGGTAGAATGAGTGATGGGATTAGCATCTCATAATAGTATTTATATGTCACTTATTTGTGGTTTTATAAATGGTTTTCTTTTAATTAATTATTGTTGAGTGTTAATTAAGGGAGAAAGGACCATAATGCCCCTTCCCCCACCAGCTAAATATCACGATCAGTCCCCTCAAACCCTCACTTTCTCTTTTCTTCTTTCTTCTTCTCTAAGTTTCCTCTTCCTCTCCAAACTTCCATTGAAAAACCTTGGGTTCCATTGAGTTTTTGCACAAACCTTCTTCATCAATCTTGTTTCTCATCATCTCCTCTACCTATATCATCATCTCGATCATCATTTGAGGTATGAAAAACAGAATTTTCTCTCCCTTCATGCTACTGTTTAGCGCCACTTCCTCCCTCCATTTTAGCTAGTTTTTATGCTTCCAAATCATGTCATATTGATAGGTTTTCTTCTTCATGACATTACCTACCTTTCTAACCATTTATTTGAGCTTGAAAAACAAATTGTTTCCTCTGTTTTCTACAGTAGGTAGGCCCAAAACCCTAACCACTTGGCTTGTTTTGATTTCTTATTCTATGTTGTTGTATGTTGCTTCTTGTTGTTGTTTGTTGTTGATTAAATTGTTGTAGCATCATATAACCTCTTTCATGAGCATTTGATCAAAAACCTAACCTTGAGTAAGAGGGAAAATATGTTTAATCTTGCTTGAATCATGCATGAGATATGTTATTGTGTTATAGTACTTATTTAGGTGCTAATAGCATGACTAGTTTAATTTAATTAAGTGCAACATGTTAGTTTTGGGTCTTTTCTATTCTTGAGTCCTAAGAAACTTGCTATTTAATGGCCTAATTAGGTGTTAAGTATAGGATTAAGTTGCATGATTAGTATAGTGTTAGATAAGCTTTTGTGCAAAAATGGATTTTTGAGGGACCAAAAAGGCATGTAGGGAAATTGATCTCTTTTTATGATTTAAATTTTAACATAATTGGTTATGGTCTTATTTTAATTGTTGGACCTCATGAAAATATTTTTCAGAAAACATAAACTTAGATTTTGATTAATTTGTGCTTAATATGCTACTTGATTTTAAGCTTGAATTAGTACTTAGGAAAAATGGCCTTGTATGGTGATATGTACGAAAGAAGTTTTTAATAAAATTTTAGAGAAAAGGAATTAATTTGTAATGCTTAAATTCTTGTTGTATTTGTTTAAGTTCTTGAGTTTTAATGTTTACTTGGGTTGTAGTTAAGATTGGGATATGAGAGCTAAGTGCTATTAGAAACCCATAGATAGTACTAAGTTGTGCTTGTATTAGGAAGTGTGATTCCCGAGATCGTGCGGCACGGAATCGAGGTGTACGGGAGAGCGAACCCGAGGACGTGGGAGCAATGGGATCCAGATCGAGAACTGTACGTGTCGAGGTCGATTGAGGACGGTACATGTCGAGGTCGATTGAGGACGGTACGTGTCAAGGTCGATTGAGGACGGTACGTGTCGAGGTCGATTGAGAACTGTACGTGTCGAGGTCGATTGAGAACCGTACGTGTCGAGGTCGATTGAGAACTGTACGTGTCGAGGTCGATTGAGAACCGTACGTGTCGAGGTCGTTGTCAAGCTCGATTGAGGACAGCACGTAGACGCCTAGCTTGGAGTTCGGTAAGGGCAACTTCTAGATATGTTTAGATTTTATTTTTAATATTTAAATGCTTTATTTAAATACGAAGAAGTCTGAGAACTCTACGAGTTCGAAGTTAGGGTCTTCGAACCCCTTCGTTTTGTTGTCGTGAGGTCGAACATTTATCCGAGTCTTCGTGGCGGCGAAAGGCTGGCGGTTGGTCTCCTGAACCCAACCCCCCACACTTGTATGTTCCTCTCTGTCAATTCCATTGAGTTGCAGAGGGATGGATTCCTTGATTTGCTTGTCGAGCATGTAATGTTGTGATATGATTGAGTTATGCATTATTTGATATGAGATTGAATATATGATGCGAATTGCGTGTTGCTGTTGAATTGCGTTTCTTTATGCAGGGTGTTTTCTTGCTTAAAATGTCGAATTTCGTTTTCTTCATATTAAGCATGCTCTCTTTATTTGATATGCGGTCAAGTAATCTTATGCGTCACTCTTTGAATATTGTAAGCGGAGAGCTGTTCATCGAGTGAGAGAGCCAGGCGAGTCGTTATGACGTTTTTGAGCCGTGACCCGGATAACTAAGGGTGCTAGGTCCCCTTTTGTTTACGGGAGATTGACTAGGCGTCGCAGCGTAGGAACCGGGTACTGCATATCTAGGGAGAAGCGAAAGATCCCAAGGCTACGGCTGGTATGTCAGTTGATGGATCTGCGTCTGCTTTCCGGAATAATGGTCGAGTCGAGAGAAAATGGAAAGCGAGTTGAGTCGAGTCTAGAGTGAGAGGGTTGAGTCACGTTTGGTGAATGATATACATTGTTGTTTGCTTATTTCTTTACGCCTTGATTATCTTGATTTGTTGAGAAGTTGACCCTTTCCCGTGGTGCCTTCAATCCATGATGGTTACCCAGGCGATGGCGAGGACGCAGGGAACCCGACAGCAGGTGATGGTGAGGAGGACCTCGTCGAGGATCCGGACGATGACCTCTATTTGTCGTGATTGATTATGTTTACTAGATGTTTTCTTGGGATGACTGTAGTATGTCTTTTGTGTACAGTGGTTGTGACCAGTTTGGGCCGGATGTTTGTTTATTACAGGGTAGACTGGTGGTTTCACTTTTGGAGCAGCCCCCTGCGTGGGTGTCTGCCGGGAGTACCCCCAGGGTATGATTGATCTCTTGAGGGTCATCATACCATAGGCGTATTTCTTTGCACATTTCCTACTCTGTTATTTTGCACATACTGTGTTTATGACTTATGTATTTATGCATGTATGTTTTATCAGGATTTAAGTCTTGTGTTTTAGTTACACCATGTTTCGAAAAGCTGTAATTACTCTGATGTGCGCTAGCGGGAATTATTGATGACAAAAAAAAAAGTACCGCATTTTTCTAAAGGGCACAAGAGTACCATTTTAAAACGCATCGCATACAGGTTTAGTTTAGCTCTGTAGCGGTCCGGAAACGGGTCGTTACAATGGTGGTATCAGAGCAGTTCGGTTCTGACCGGGCTGTACATAGGAAATTGAGACTGGTCACTGTGTCGGGATATGTGTGTCGGGTACATAGTTGTACTGTATTGATTGCTGCTTGATTAAGTGAAGCACTTATTGCTTGAAAAATTGTTTGAATTGTTTCTTGATTGAAGCAGTGTGTCTTAACACATCCTTGTTGTGAGATTGAGGGTAAATCCTTATCCGTCCTTTTTGATTCGGGCGCGACCCACTCATTTATTTCCTCTGATTGCGTAGATCGCCTAAATTTGTGTAGTGATTATTCAGGGCAGAAGATTTGTGGTCAATTTGGTCTGTTTACCTCTTAAGGGTTTAGATGTCATTCTCGGGATGGATTGGTTGTCACACCACCATGTCCTTTTGGACTGTGCCCGTAAAACTATAATTTTCCCAGACCTTGGAGTCTCCAATTATCTTTCTACTGAACGTATTGGAGTTTCTTTGCAAGAAGGAACTAGGGAATACATGTATCTGGCTAGTTCAGAAGTTTCCCAGCAGATCGAAGTGAAGAATGTACCAGTGGTGTGTGACTTTGTGGACGTTTTCGAAGGCGTGCCGGGGTTACCACCAAAGGCAGAGGTCGAAGTTCTCCATCGATTTGATTCCGTGAACAGGGCCGATTTCCAAAGCGCCATACAGATGTCCCCGCCGAGATGAAAGAACTCAAGTCCCAGTTGAGCATTTGGAGTCAAAGCAATTCATACGACCGAGCGTGTCACCGTGGGGAGCTCCGGTGTTGTTGGTTAAGAAGAAGGATGGACGATCAAGGTCGTGCGTGGACTACCGCGAGCTCAACAAGGTTACCGTGGAAGAACCGATCCGCTATCACAGATTGACGATCTGATGGATCAATTACGTGGAGCTGCAATATTTTCCAAGATAGATTTGAAGTCTGGTTATCATCAAATTCGCGTGAAGGAGGAAGATGTCCCCAAAACAGCCTTTCGTGACTAGGTATGGTCACTACGAGTATTTGGTGATGCCGTTTGAGTGACAAATGCGCCACCGTGTTTATGGACTACATGAACAGGATTTTCCATTCGCTTTTGGATCAGTTTGTAGTAGTGTTCATCGACGACATATTGATCTACTCAAGAGCGCAGAAGAGCACGAAGGACACTTACGCCGAGTATTGCGGATATTACGAGAGAAGCAACTCTATGCCAACCTTCAAGTGTGAATTTTGGCTTGAAGAGGTGAATTTTCTTGGACATGTGATTTCCAAAGAAGGAATAGGCGTGGATCCAACTAAGATTGAAGCCGTGCTAGCGTGGGAACACCAAGGCGCCACCGATATCGAGTTTTGTTGGCTTAGCGTGCTATTATCGAAGATTCATTGAAGGTTTTTCAAGATTGTCGCGCCTCTTACACGACTCACGAGGAAGGATCAACCTTTGCCTGGGTGAGGAGTGCGAATCCGCTTTCAAAGATCAAGGAGCTTTTGACAACAAATACCGTGTTGATTTTGCCTCAACCGTAAGAGCCTTACGAGGTTTATTGCGATGCGTCACACCAGGGATTGGGGTGCGTCTTTGATGCAACACCGGAAAGTGGTAGCGTATGCTTCAAGACAGCTTAAGATTCACGAGAGGAACTACCCTACTCACGATTTGAGCCGCATCGGTGGTTTTTGGCGCTCAAGATATGGAGACACTACCTTTATGGGAGCACTATCAATTTCGGTGATCACAAGAGCTTGAAGTACTGCTCGATCGTAAAGAGCTCAACATGCGTCAGCGAAGATGGACAGAATTTCTCAAGGACTACGACTTTACGTTGGAATATCATCCAGGAAAGGCTAATATAGTAGCAGATGCGTTGAGTAGGAAGAGCGTTCTAGCTTCAGCAATGATGATCAAGGAGTTGGAGATGCTCGAGAAATTCCGAGACTTGAAGTTGAATGTGGAAGTTTCACCGGGGAAGCTGAGATTTGGTATGGTTACCATTTCTAACAGATTATTGGACGAGATCAGAGACCAGCAGGTTCATGACAAGCTTCTGCAAGAGAAGATACAGTTGATAGCGCAAGGGAAAGCGACATAATTCAAAGTCGGAGCGGACAACATTTTAAGGTGCAATGGCCGAGTGTGTGTACCTAACGTAGCGGAGCTGAGAAAGTTAATACTTGACGAAGCGCATAAGAGCAATTTTAGTATTCATCCAGGAGTTACGAAGATGTATCAAGACTTGAAGAAGCATTTTTGGTGGTCCTAATGAAGAAGCAAGTGGTCGAGTTCGTAGCTCGTGTTTAACGTGTCGAAGCGAAGGTGGAGCACCAACGGCCGTGGGAATGCTACAATCGCTGACGTATCAAAGATGGAAATGGGACAGTATCTCCATGGATTTCGTTGTAGGTTTGCCGAAGACGCAGAAGAAGAATGATTCGATTTGGGTGATCGTCGACCGATTGACTAAATCTGCTCATTTCTTGCCAGTGAGGTCGACGTACAACGTGGAAAAGCTGATCGAGATTTACATCACGGAGATAGTACGACTACATGGTATACCCTCTTCAATCGTGTCGGACCGAGATCCGAAGTTCACGTCTCATTTTTGGAGGGAATTGCAAGAAGCGATGGGAACCGAGCTCAAGCTTAGCTCGGCATATCATCGCCAAACCGACAGTCAGACTGAGAGAACGATCCAATCGCTTGAAGATTTGTTGCGAGCGTGTACATTAGATCACCGAGGAAGTTGGGACGATGTCTTACCATTGGTGGAGTTCACCTACAATAACAGTTTCCATGCGAGTATTGGAATGGCACCTTTGAAGCAATCATATGGACGTAAATGTCGATGCCTCTTTGTTGGTACCAGGATGGCGAGAGTTACATTGTGGGACCAGATATGATCCAAATAGACTCATCGAGAAGATCCGCTTGATCGAGATAGGATGCGAATGTCTCAGAGCCAACAGAAGAGTTATGCCGACCAAGGACGCCGACCGCTAGAGTTCAAGAAGGAGAGCATGTATTTCTTAGAGTCACCCCACCATCGGAGTTGGTCGAGCGATCAAGTCCAAGAAACTTACCCCTAAATTTATTGGACCTTACCGCATTCTTCGTCAGACGGTCCAAATGGCATATCAGATTGCCCTGCCACCTTTCCTGTCAAACATTCATGACGTCTTCCACGTCTCACAGTTGCGGAGATATATTTCCGACCCCTCTCATGTCATCGAACCATATGTGATTCATCTAAGGGACGACTTATCCTTCGAAGCATCACCAGCAAGGATCGTTGATCGGAAAGCCAAACAGTTGCGGAACAAAGAGATCCAACTTGTCAAAGTTGTGTGGGATCAGAAGACCGGAGATGCGACTTGGGAACTAGAAGAGAAGATGAAGACTCAGTACCCTGAACTTTTCCGCGGTAAGCATCTTATTTGCAATTTCGAGGACGAAATTTTTTTTAGAGGGAGAGTATTGGAACACCTGATGAAGAGATCGACCTCGTGCAGAGACCGCGTGCACGAGCTGATGAGGTCGCGAGCCGAGGTCGTATGCCGAGCTGAAGAGGTCGCATGTCGAACTGAGGAGACCGCGTGCACGAGCTCGTGATAGTGCCTTGTGCGCTTGCACAAGCACCCTGATCGACCTCGTGCCGAGACTGTAACACTCGTATTTTTACGAACATTATTTAGTGTTAATTAGTATATTTTGTCGTAATTATGCTTTAATAAAGCAATTACTTGTTCCCTACGAAAGTGATTTAATTAAATCAAGAGCTAAAATAAATGAGAATTAATATTTTAATATTAATTTATGGTTTGAATGTTGTCGAAATATTCTATTGAAATTTCGTCGCGTTTCAAATCGCCGGGCAGTTTCTGTCGCTGATAAAATTTAAAATGAGCCCTGATTTCGATGAAAATCGAGTCGTAACCTGTTTTTATATATTTTTTTTTAGTGAATTATATTGTTTCTAATGCTTATAAATTGATATTAGCACGCGGAGAATTAATTTTTCGTAAATTAATTTTCCGGGATTTTCCGGCGAGAAATTAATCGGTTTTGCAGTTTCTCGTCGCCGTGTTTCTAGATCTTAAACCTATAGATTAGAGGGTAATCATGAGAGAGGAGAGATTTGATGGGTAGAATGAGTGATGGGATTAGCATCTCATAATAGTATTTATATGTCACTTATTTGTGGTTTTATAAATGGTTTTCTTTTAATTAATTATTGTTGAGTGTTAATTAAGGGAGAAAGGACCATAATGCCCCTTCCCTCACCAGCTAAATATCACGATCAGCTCCCCCTCAAACCCTCACTTTCTCTTTTCTTCTTTCTTCTTCTCTAAGTTTCCTCTTCCTCTCCAAACTTCCATTGAAAAACCTTGGGTTCCATTGAGTTTTTGCACAAACCTTCTTCATCAATCTTGTTTCTCATCATCTCCTCTACCTATATCATCATCTCGATCATCATTTGAGGTATGAAAAACAGAATTTTCTCTCCCTTCATGCTACTGTTTAGCGCCACTTCCTCCCTCCATTTTAGCTAGTTTTTATGCTTCCAAATCATGTCATATTGATAGGTTTTCTTCTTCATGACATTACCTACCTTTCTAACCATTTATTTGAGCTTGAAAAACAAATTGTTTCCTCTGTTTTCTACAGTAGGTAGCGCCCAAAACCCTAACCACTTGGCTTGTTTTGATTTCTTATTCTATGTTGTTGTATGTTGCTTCTTGTTGTTGTTTGTTGTTGATTAAATTGTTGTAGCATCATATAACCTCTTTCATGAGCATTTGATGAAAAACCTAACCTTGAGTAAGAGGGAAAATATGTTTAATCTTGCTTGAATCATGCATGAGATATGTTATTGTGTTATAGTAATTATTTAGGTGCTAATAGCATGACTAGTTTAATTTAATTAAGTGCAACATGTTAGTTTTGGGTCTTTTCTATTCTTGAGTCCTAAGAAACTTGCTATTTAATGGTCTAATTAGGTGTTAAGTATGGGATTATGTGTTTAATATGATTTTAGGACTAATTAGGATTAAGTTGCATGATTAGTATAGTGTTAGATAAGCTTTTGTGCAAAAATGGATTTTTGAGGGACCAAAAAGGCATGTAGGGAAATTGATCCCTTTTTATGATTTAAATTTTAACATAATTGGTTATGGTCTTATTTTAATTGTTGGACCCTGATGAAAATATTTTTCAGAAAACATAAACTTAGATTTTGATTAATTTGTGCTTAATATGCTACTTGATTTTAAGCTTGAATTAGTACTTAGGAAAAATGGCCTTGTATGGTGATATGTATGAAAGAAGTTTTTAATAAAATTTTAGAGAAAAGGAATTAATTTGTAATGCTTAAATTCTTGTTGTATTTGTTTAAGTTCTTGAGTTTTAATGTTTACTTGGGTTGTAGTTAAGATTGGGATATGAGAGCTAAGTGCTAATAGAAACCCATAGATAGTACTAAGTTGTGCTTGTATTAGGAAGTGTGATTCCCGAGATCGTGCGGCACGGAATCGAGGTGTACGGGAGAGCGAACCCGTGGACGTGGGAGCAATGGGATCCAGATCGAGAACTGTACATGTCGAGGTCGATTGAGGACGGTACGTGTCGAGGTCGATTGAGGACGGTACGTGTCGAGGTCGATTGAGAACTGTACGTGTCGAGGTCGATTGAGAACCGTACGTGTCTAGGTCGTTGTCGAGCTCAATTGAGGACAGCACGTAGACGCCTAGCTTGGAGTTCGGTAAGGGCAACTTCTAGATATGTTTAGATTTTATTTTTAGTATTTAAATGCTTTATTTAAATACGAAGAAGTCTGAGAACTCTACGAGTTCGAAGTTAGGGTCTTCGAACCCCTTCGTTTTGTTGTCGTGAGGTCGAACATTTATCCGAGTCTTCGTGGGCGAGCGAAAGTTGTTGCGGTTGGTCAACTGAACCCAACCCCCCACACTTGTATGTTCCTCTCTGTTAATTCCATTGAGTTGCAGAGGGATGGATTCCTTGATTTGCTTGTCGAGCATGTAATGTTGTGATATGATTGAGTTATGCATTATTTGATATGAGATTGAATATATGCTGTGAATTGCGTGTTGCTGTTGAATTGCGTTTCTTTATGCAGGGTGTTTTCTTGCTTAAAATGTCGAATTTCGTTTTCTTCATATTAAGCATGCTCTCTTTATTTGATATGCGGTCAAGTAATCTTATGCGTCACTCTTTGAATATTGTAAGCGGAGAGCTGTTCATCGAGTGAGAGAGCCAGGCGAGTCGTTATGACGTTTTTGAGCCGTGACCCGGATAACTAAGGGTGCTAGGTCCCCTTTGGTTTACAGGAGATTGACTAGGCGCCGCAGTCAGAGGAACCGGGCATCGTGCATATCTAGGAGAAGCGAAAGATCCCAAGGCTACGGCTGGTATGTCGATTGATGGATCTGCGTCGCTTCCTAATAATGGTCGAGTCGAGAGAAAATGGAAAGCGAGTTGAGTCGAGTTTAGAGTGAGAGGGTTGAGTCACGTTTGGTGAATGATATACATTGTTGTTTGCTTATTTCTTTACGCCTTGATTATCTTGATTTGTTGAGAAGTTGACCCTTTCCCGTGGTGCCTTCAATCCATGGTGGTTGCCGAGGCGATGGCGAGGACGCAGGGAACCCGACAGCAGGTGATGGTGAGGAGGACCTCGTCGAGGATCCGGACGATGACCTCTATTTGTCGTGATAGATTATGTTTACTAGATGTTTTCTTGGGATGACTGTAGTATGTCTTTTGTGTACAGTGGTTGTGACCAGTTTGGGCCGGATGTTTGTTTATTACAGGGTAGACTGGTGGTTTCACTTTTGGAGCAGCCCCCTGCGTGGGTGTCTGCCGGGAGTACCCCCAGGGTATGATTGATCTCTTGAGGGTCATCATACCATAGGCGTATTTCTTTGCACATTTCCTACTCTATTATTTTGCACATACTGTGTTTATGACTTATGTATTTATGCATGTATGTTTTATCAGGATTTAAGTCTTGTGTTTTAGTTACACCATGTTTCGAAAAGCTGTAATTACTCTGATGTGCGCTAGCGGGAATTATTGATGACAAAAAAAAAAGTACCGCATTTTTCTAGAGGGCACAAGAGTACCATTTTAAAACGCATCGCATACAGGTTTAGTTTAGCTCTGTAGCGGTCCGGAAACGGGTCGTTACAGTGCTAGATTTCAATCAGATCCTAGAGAATCACACTTGAGTGCTGTTAAAAGAATTTTTAGATATTTGCAAGGATCTACTAATCTTGGTTTGCTTTATAAGAAATCAAAAGATTACAAGTTAGTAGGTTCTATGATGCTGACTTTGCTGGAGACCGAATTGAAAGAAAAAGCACAAGTGGAGGCTGCCAATTCCTTGGAGCAAATCTTGTGTCTTGGTCAAGCAAAAGGCAAAGCATGATTGCACTCTCAACAACAAAAGCTGAATATATTTCAGCAGCAAGTTGCAGCTCTCAACTTCTGTGGATGAAATATCAACTTGAAGATTATCTGAAAAAAGAGAGTAACATTCTTATCTTTTGTGATAATACCTCTATAATCTGTCTTACTAAATACCCCATATTGCATTCACGAGCCAAGCACATTGAGATTAAGCATCATTTTATAAGAGACTATGTTCAGAAGGGTATTCTCGAAATAAAATTTGTAGACACTGATCATCAGTGGGCCGACATATTTACAAAACCCCTTACTGATGATAGATTCAATTTTATAAGAAGAAATTTAAATTTTCATCTTATAGAAGAATGATTAATCTCAGCGTCAGATGATATGCATCATCTTAACATCTGGTATGACATAAGCATGTATACTTGTAAGCATTTTATTCGTCATGTGTATCATAACTCAGCGTCTGGTGAATCGGTTGCGTGCATCCGAGCGCACACACACGTGTCACACGTGTAAAGGACTTAAGCGTCTCATCACATCTCACTGAGTCATGATTCTTTATGTCTTTCAATAAAATCTTTTTACTTGATTTTACTTTTCTTTTGGTGTCTTCATTTAATGAAAAGGGGAATCTTCATTTTCTTTTCTTTTTGATTTTTTTTTTGGAAATGCGAAGTGGTTTTTGAAAAGGGACTGTACCATTTTCTATCAACTTTTCAACTACTCCACATTTTTCGCTCCATCATTTCACTCTGTTTCTACTTGCAAAAATTGTTCTCTCTTTCTCTCTCTCTGTGTGTGTGTGTGACTTCAAACCCTAAAACCTCCATTACCCTCTCTGTAACTGCTACCATGGCTGATAGAAAAGTTGGACAATATACTGCTGCCAACGATGTCTTCTCAGAAGCAAAACTTATGAATGAAAACAGAATTGATTTTGAGAACTTCAAGCTCTATAGTTTTGATTTTGAAGAAGGTTTGGAGAAACTGGGTTGGAAAAATTTACTTTATCTGGGAACCAGTTGATGTATTAAGCTATGCTATAAAGGAATTCTGGGGGAACACTTATCTACTTCCGAGAGAAATTATTGAAGGACATATCAGAGGTTTCAAGTTATGTTTCACCATAAACTCTATCGCTCAGACCATCAAGTGCCCTTGTGAAGGAATCGGTTACCATGCTAACTGGGTTGATGCTTACAGAGGTTTGGAAAATGGCAACGAAGCTCTGCTCAAAAACTATCGTAAGTTGAAGAAGAAGAATATAACTCCCACTGCCAAAGATTTGAAAAGCCACTACAGAGTATTGTACAAAGTCATCGCTAAGAGCGTGATTCTGAAGGCTGGTTCAAGCGACATAGTGAACTATGAGCAAAAGTTCATTATGAGAAACTATATGGATGGAAAGAAAATCAACCTGCCAAGGTTGATTATCAATAATCTTGTAAATGTCTTGTCTTCTCAAGGAAAAGTGTTGATAAAAATATTATTGTCAAGGTTATCCCTTATGGAGTTCTTCTTTCCATAATGATGATAAAAGATGGTATTGTGAGAAAGCTTGCCGATTCGACAAACAAAGAAGAAAGAGATAAATACTTTGGTGTTGGTGCTGTTGTTCGTCCTGAGGTTTTTGGAGTCAACAGTCTGGTCAGAATGCAATTGATAACTGGCTCTATGATTAGGAAGGTGAAACTAGAGCAACAAGAAGGAGAAACTGTTGCAAATGTTGGAGAAGCTGAAAAGAAAACCACCAAAAGCTCAATGGCTGGTGTGAAGAGACCTGTTAAATCTCCTATAACGGAGACAAGAAGAATGAAACAAAAGGTGGCTCCTGCACCTACTGTTGAGGAACCAGAAGATGAGGACAGAATTCCCATCAGAAAGATCTTGGAGAAGAAGAATAAGCCAACAGCTGAAAAAGATGCTTCAGCATCCGGTCAAGGGAAGCAATTCCCTCCTTCTCCTCCTCCGTCCGTTGTTGCCTCTATAGGAACAAAGAGAAGATTGGTTAAGTCTTCTGAGCTTAACTCAAAGGTACTTGACTTTACTGTTGATAAGTCAGTATCTATTTTTTATTCTCATGATGTTATTCCTGCACCTCCATTGTCTGTTTCACAACCACAAATCGAAACACAAACCAAGAAAACTAGAATGAGCCTATGACAAACCTCTACCCTCATCCCCTTAAAACTGACCCAAACACCATCCAATACACTCAACTTTGACCTACCACAAATCTCCTCAGATACCTCACTTACTACATACATTTCCAAAGTTCACTCTCATCCCTTCAACCTATTATTCAAAGTACCTCCCATCAATCCATTCAAACCCTACACACCTAAAATCTATACAATCACCAAAACCACTCCCACTTCACTCACCTTTACCTACAAACCAACAGGCATCAGTGGAAGGATTAACAAACCTCGGTTTGTTAAGTATGAGTCATACCATAGCATCTACAATCGTCCTTCTACTTGGCATTTGAAAACCTTCATCTCTGGAGTTGCCAGACTGGAGATTGTCTCTCCAATGAACTCTACTTTCAAGGATGGAAAAGACCATTTTCAGATATCATTCAAAGGAAGATTAAGACCGGAACTTGGTAGTAGAGCAATTCCTTTCTCTGTTGACCTTCCTAAATCCCTACCTCAAACTGAACCTCTCACATTGGAGGAGTGTGGAAGGTGGAATACGGATGAAGAAGCCGCCTTCATGGCACACTGTCTTGAAATGAAGAAACTTGAAGTTATTAGACAATTCAGAGATCCTTCTTCTATATCAGTAAAGATTGTTCATGATAGACAAAGGTGGCTACCTTGGTCTATTCCTGGAAAAAGGAAAGAACCTGCTCCTGGCAAGTTGCCATATGGCAAGATCGGACTCAAAGAGTATGAGAAGGCTCCTAAGAAGTTTAATCTTAAAGAATTCTCTGAGCTTCCAATTGCCAAGATCACTGAGGACCATGCAAGAAAGTTTTACCTCAGTCCTCTGAAGGAAGATGAATAGAGAACTGGCTCCTCTAATTGTTGCAATGCTGAGAAAGCCACAATCCCCACAGTTGGCACCATCAGAAAAGTTCCTGACACGCAGCTTCGAAATGCATATTTTGATGATATGTTCATGTGTTCAGTGATCAGGCCTCTTGACTGCATGAAGATATATGTCCAATGGGCTGCTGTGACCAAGCACTTTGACATTGGATTTACTTAGGATCAATGGTCTGAGTATTGGAAAGACGAAGCCATGTTGCCATGCCTTGTCCCCTTAGTGCTTGAAGAAGATGATAGGGAAAATCTGCGAAGAGTATACCTGGCAGAAAATGAAGGACTCTCTTTCGCTTTTGGAGCATTGAGTGTCTTTATCAGAAGAATATGGGGAGAAGATGCTGGAAACAGGTTTGATGCTTTTACTGCTGATGTGTTTCTGCACAGAGACATTATCTTTATGGATTTGCTGTATCCAGAAGATGTAAAGAAAAGAAGGGAAATTCAAGCAGAATCTGAGCAGAAAAAACTTGGAAATCTCATCAAATGGTATATACCAAATGATGCATTCTTTCAAAGAGCTCAATAGAAGAAGGAATTGAGACTGAAGCTATCTAATTAGGTGCTAGCAGAGCATCAGAAGATGAAACCTGCACCAGTATCAGAAGCCGGACCTTCTACTTCTACTTCTACTCCTGTAGTTGAGATGGTCACTATCCCTAAAGCAGAATTTGAAGAAATGAAGGCCACAAACCTGAAAGTTACTCAGCTGGAGAATGCCCTAAAATTACTATATGAACATCTCAACATTCCTCCACCACCTCCACCAAACCCTTGAATTTATTTATTTTTTTGTGTGATATAAAATATTTTTTGGTACTCTTATATATATATATAATTTTTCTCTGATTATCTGTTTATATATATCTCTATCTGACTTATATTCAAATTTTTCTAAGAGTTATTTTGACTATGATGTGCTCTACACTCTTTTTGTCTGATGACAAAAGGGGAGTAAAAGAAAGGTTTGATGAACACGTGAAAGTCTGATTGACTAATTCACCGTCCAATGTTTAAACTCCGATGGATACGCTGAAACTGAAGTATCATGCATAGCATTTCATACATAGCATTTGTGTGGTTATTTATTGCTCTAATACCTATAATGCGTTGATATTCATTGATCCAGTACTCTAATAATGATCAATAAATTTGGTACAATAAAAATCTTTTTGATAAAATGAAACTAGCATCCGATCTCACTTTGATAAATGAATATATGCTCTGAGACATCTACGTATTTTTGCGATCACTCAAATGAATTTGTTTATCAACAATCGCCTTAATACCTGAATTGTTCATATATATCTAAATAGTTGAATTCAGGGGGAGACCCTTGATATTATTTTTGAAATTAAATTGTTCATCAACCTTGGATATTTGTCATCATCAAAAAGGAGGAGATTGTTGGAACCTAAACGATTGAGAAGTTTAGACCCTCATTAATTTTGATGATAACAAAGTATTTCAAGAGAACAATTTATCTTCTAACATATCTTTGAGTGTACAGGTATCAAATCTTCATATATATGTACAAAACACTCAAGAAAGGAGAAGAAATTTACAAGAGAATTGATTACACTCAACTAATGTCAGCATCCGAACTCACTCCAGTGTCTTGCTAACAGTAAGCGTCCAGTAGTGTTACTCTTTGACACATAGAATACTCTATTGCTGCGAGCGTCCATCCTCTATTCTGAGTGAGCGTCTGATCTCTTTAATGAAGCACATGATGATCATGTTTTTGCTCTTAACCTCAGATTGTTCTGGAACGGAATTCGAATTTGATTTTGTGCACTCATTTTGTTGTACGAGGAAGCAAAGGTGACGCCTTTAGCATAAGACAAAAACCATACAAGACAATTGTAAAAAGCAGATAGTATGAAAACGGTAATATGTACTATTCTGATATTCTCTGGAAAAAAAGAAAAGGATTACATTTCAAATTACCTCACTCAATGGAAATGAACTATTTTTACTGCAATGGTAATACCCCTGAAGACTCCTATAAATACCCCCAAGGTATTCATTGAAGAAAAAAAGCTGAAAAACTGTGAAGAAGCTTCATTTTGAAAGCAATATTACTCAAGTGAGCAATCAAGTTTCGTGCCAAGTTTCTGGTCTACAAAGAACTGAACTCAGCATCTTATACTTTCTTTTAGAAAGCTACTCTGTTTTGAGCTTAATCTTGTCATCCTCTCTGTGAGAGTTATTTTGATTGTATTCAAAAGAATATTCTCTTTTGTAAACAGTATTTGGCCTAGTTAAGGCTTTGTTCCTCAAAGGCTCGATCGTCTGAGTCGTTTTGAGAAGTTGAGAGAATTGTCAAGTTTGTGACAGTAGAATACTCTTAATGATAATTGTAATCAGTTGATTATAGTAAAAAATCCTTCAGGATCGAAGGGACTAGACGTAGCTACCAGTTGGTGGTGACCTAGTATAAATCTCTGTGTCTCCTCGTTTACTGCTTTACATTTATCTTTACCTTGCTCAGTAAAACAAGTTTTCATAAGCGGTTTTATTTTCTGCATTCGGTTAGTTTCTCAGTGTCCGATAAACAAACAGTTTTGAAAAATCGAAGTACTTTTTATTTAAAGTTTGCGAAAGGTTTTTTAACACAATTCAACCCCCCTTCTTGTGTTCACGTTCGTGAATTACCTTATTAATTGTGCATTTTGATGGTTTGACATAGCATGTGCATTGATGTTTGTCTATCCAGATGACGATTCGGCAGCAGGTCTGTTGGTTGTGAATCGTTGCAACGTTTACCGACAGGAACCCCCTTGGATTAAGAACCCAAATGGGAATTTAGCATTGTAATTGCGTTAGGCCAACGGGGTACATTTGAGGAACCCATTGTGCATTATGTTGCATTGCGTATTTCTCTTGGTTGTTACCCATTCATCGGGATCTTAACTCAATTTTAATTTAGCCAAGAGGATACATTCGGGATTATGTGTGAATTATGTTACATTGTGTATAATGCTTATGTTAGCTTATGATATTATGATTTTGGGAGTACTGTTGGTGAGGGGTCTGTGGAGAACTTACTGAGATTTTATCTCACTCTGTCACCTTTTATTTTTAGTGACAGGAACTTGTTGAAGATGTTGTAGCATTATTGGGACGCTCACAGTTGGTCAGTGATAGAAGATGTCAAACCATGGTATAGTCGGATCACAAGTCGAGTCTTTTATATTTTGTCTTATTTTATTACTTGAGTCTTTTGGACCTTGTAAGCTATGAAATGTTAATTTTGAGCTTGGTTTCAAGTTTTATGTATAAGTCTCAAGATTTCCCCAAAGTGTGTGTTTTATAATCTTAAAAGTTTTAATTTCTTCTGCCTCGTACTCTAAACGTGAAATTTTTTAAGTTTATTATACTTTATGTTTAAGTTACTTAAGTAATACCTTGATGGGAGTTAGGGTGTTACACCTTACACATTCACACGCAATGAGTCAGTGGTGACATAGTCACACCACAAACACTACAACAAATTCTTCAAAAAATGGCGCTACTTTAACCAGCGCTGTAGCATTGACATGCTGCTTAAAATTAGGTTGAAAACTTTTACAAGCTAAAGGATAAAGGAAAAAACAGCGCTTAGAAAAAAAATGCTACTTTAGGTGATAAATAGCGCTTCAATAAGAAAAACACTAGTTTATATGATAGATAAATAAACAGCGCTTAGTATAGAAAGTGCTGTTTAAAGTTGTACCTGGCGAATAAACAATGCTTAGGCTATGTTTGGTTGTGAGAAGAAATTGTGAAGAGAGAAAGATGTGAGAAAGAGTGAGAGAAGAGAGAAAGATGTGAGAAATAGAGTAGATTTGTGGTATTGTTTGGTATAAGAAAAAGAGAAGAGAAATAGAAGAGAGAGAAGTGTGTTTAGTTTTGAAAAAGACAAAAATATCCTTGTATTAAAAAATTCAACATACAATTTTATTTTATTAAATTTTAAATTTTAATTTAAGTAAATACTTAATCCAATTTAATAAAATCAATTGAGTAATTTAATATATTTTTTTATTTTATTTTTTATTTTTAATTAAAATATGCATTCAAATAGAATATAGTCATATTCTCTTTTTTTTATCAATCAAAACGTGGAGAACTTGTTTTATCAAATATGTGGTCAAATATTTGTTTTATAAAAAAAAATAACACTCTCCAGCTCTGCACACCCATTCACACGCGCAGGTAGGTACTGACATAGTTTTGTCGTTTTGTGACAACATTTTTTTAAGAGACCGCAAAGTTCAAATCATTAATATTTTAAGGGTATAAGAGGAAAGTGTTCACTTCTTTTCTTTTTCTTCTCACTTTAGCGAAGAAACAAAAATGCATTGGGCTCCATCGATTTATTCTCTCTCGTCTTAACTTCTCTTGCAACCAAACCAAAGAAATTCAACATTTCTCTTTAATCTCTCTCGTCTCTTACTCTCTCCTCTATAATTCACCTCAACCAATCACATGCTTAGTGTTTGAAGTGCTACTTTTTGTGTTGACAATAATCGGCGCTTAGTATATAAAGCGCTGCTTTTTGTGATGACAATAAGTAGCGCTTTATATACCAAGCACTGTTTATTGTCCATTAATTAAAAGAAAGCATTCTCTCCCACAGAATAGTCATGCTCGCGCACACAGCCTCTCTCTCTCTCAACTCTCTTTCTTTGCCACTCACTCTACCACCCACATTTTCAACAGAAACAACCACATTATATAGGGTTTTCTGTCTCGTAACTCTCTTCTGCATTCAAGGCCAGTTCGTGTCTCATTTTTTATTCCATTTTGCTGCGGTTGTGGTTCGATTCTAGTTTGGAAAACATTGGGTCTGTTCGTGGCTTGATTTTGCTGTTCAAAATCGTTTGTTCTATGATATTCTTCACTTGAAGTGCTGCTGCTGCTAGTTCTATTGAAGTGCTGCTGGTTCGTGTCCGAACTCATTAATTACATCCGCTCTTAGGTCATTACTCCTTCTTTTTCTTCTTCAGAAAAGCTTTGTGAAATTCTTCTACTCCCAGTATGCAACTCGCTTTTTTAGGTTTTACTTGCTGTTTGTTTGTCCCACTGTGGTCCTATGTCAATGACAAGATTACACCTTATTTACCAGATTGTTTTGGTATTGATGAAATATAACTTCTAAGAGATTTTATAAAAACATGCAGTTAAATAATACTAATTAATGTAAATGGCCTTCAGAATTTGATGTTTATCATTGATTTAGAAATGTGAAGTCCAAAGTTAAAGGGTTAGATCCTGGTTAAGCCGAGGAAACTTGTTGATGGAATTTTTGATTTTAGTTGTTATTGGGGCTGTAACATCATGTTTAGTACAGAAACTTAATAGTGATGTCTAAAATAGGAAAAGTATAAGGCTTTTAATATTAACAGAAGAAGGTTGCTTATAACAGTAACTGAAAAGAAGATAATAGATTGGTAATGGCTACTATAAGCATGGAATGAAAGAGCAAAGGTGATGAAGTCAATGAGTTTTGGATCTAACTATAGTAGGAAGCTTATATTGCTTATTCAAGACTTTCCCTACCAGGTCCATTCTTATAGCAAAGATCAATATAATTATAAAGTAGTGAAAGGGAAAAAAAGCATAGGAAACAATTGATGAGAACATATATCTGATATGATTAATTACTGCTGGTTTCTTTTTAATGTAGTGAAAGTACAAAAAAATAGGAAATAATTGATGAGAACATATCTTTAATATGATGATAGTGTGTTTTTTTGATTGATAGTTTGATTTTGTTGGAGAGAGTGCATTACTCATTGATGGGTTAATTTTATTGTATTATGGAGTCATTGAATACATTAAAATAGCCACAAAAATGGCTTTACCTGATATCAATGAAACTTGAATTCAAGATTATGAATGCAAAATCTAAGGAATATGGAGTGCATACCTTTCAAAATATTTCCAGATTTCATAGATATTTGAATGCCTTTAATTTTGGGTTTAGAAATTAATATTGCTGTAAGTTCTTCTGATCCAACTTTGTCGTGGTTAGCAGTTGTGGAACAAAAGTGTATTTTGAAGTTTGGATTTTGGGGACTGAGGAAATGGAATCAACAGAAATGGAATTGAATTTTGCATTTTGAATTTCAGATATAATAAACACTTAGCGTGCAAATTTAGGGATTTTCTGTTGTTACTTATTTTTTAGCTTTTCTCTTTCTAAAAATCCAATTTTGAGGGTTTTGATCTGCTTTTGGGTTTCAAGGTATGATATGGAAATTGGGTTTAATTTAATTTTTTATTTTGTTTTTTATAATAATGATTTGGTTGCTGGGAGTTTAACTCTGCTTGACATTGGTCATTTTTGTTTACTGTTTACAGGGAGAGTAGAAATTAAAACAACTTGGAAAGTTATAGTAATGGATTTGATAATTTTATAAAAATGGGTCTATGTAACTGGCTACCTATATGTAGATATTCTAATTTCAGTGATTCTGTCTCTTTTTATTAGTTTATAGCTTTGGTTCTTTTTTCAGTTGGTAAACAAATTTCTGAATGTTAGTAGTCTTTCCTTCTTCTTTCATCCTTTGTAATATATACACTAATGCTTTGCTACAAAATCATTGGCCACACTATACCTGTGAATGTCCTTGAATTATTAGTGACAGTATGCTCTTATTGATTTGAATAATGTATTTTGGAATTTTATAGGAATTGTATATATTTTGGAATGTCCATATTTTAGGGGAGACTCTGCCAAAAATTTGTTAGAAATTTGATCTAGTCTATGTGTTGACTTTAAGGGCAGTGGTAGTTTTAGTCTCGCTTTATCTGATTGGGCTTGTTATGTTGTTTTAGCTCTCAATCCATAGGTAAATATAAATCGAAAGTGGATGTTTGCCAATCGTTTGTTGATGGAACATAATGATAGAGTGAAAGATTTTATTGGGTTTGTAGTTGGGCACACAACATACCATAATAGAATTGTATGTCCTTGTTTAAGTTGTTGTTATACAAACAAAGTTAGTGTTAAGGAATTGGAATGACATTTAGTGAGCAATGGGATTGATCAAACTTATACCTGTTGGATAAAGCACGGTGAGACAAGAGGTGAATCTTCTAATATGAGGAATAGTGGGAGATATGCGTCAGAGAACACCTGTAACACGCGTATTTTTACGATGCATTAATTAGCGCTATTTAATGTATTTGGTCGTATTTACGCCATAATAAAGCAATTTCTTGTTCTCTAAGAAAGTGTATTAATTAAATCAAGATCAAATTAAATTTGAGAGTTAATATTTTATATTAACCCATGGTTCGAATATCGTCGAAAAATTCTAACGAAATTTCGTCGCGTTTCGAATCACCGGCCAGTTTCTGCCGCAGATAAAATTTTAAATGAATCCCGATTTCGATGAAAATCGAAACGTAACTTGTCATGATTATTTTTGAGTGTTTGATATTGTTTTTATTATTTATGATAAGATAATATCACGCGGTGAATTAATTTCTCGCTAAATTAATTTTCGTGATTTTATCGGCGGGTAATTAGTCAGTAACGCGGTTATTCGATGCCGTGTTTTAGTACCCTAAGACTCTAGAATTAGAGGGTAATCATGAGTGATGTGAGATTATATGGGTAGGATTAGGTGATGTGTTTAGCATCTCATAAAGTGGATTAGGTGTCACTTTTTGTGTGATTAAAATTTGTTGCTTTACTAAAACCATTCTTAACCATGTATTTTTTTTTTTAGTAAAAGAAAATGGTCCCTCCCTCTTAATTAGAAGCTGCAGAGTGACCCCATTTTTTTTTATCACCTCACTCTCAATTTCTCACTCATTATTTAGTTATTTAATTACCTTCTACTAAAACTATTCCTATTAACCTTGTATTATTTTTTAAGAGAAAAAGAAATAAAGAAAGGAGCTATATGCAGCCCCTCCCATCGTGACCCACTCCCAAAATATCCTCTCATCTTCTTCTTCTTCTTCTTTCATTTGAGAGAAAGAAAAGAACCTTGGAGCTCCACCATTTCCATCCTCCATTTTCTTGAGTTCTTCATCTCCAAACTTCATCAATCTTGCTCCTAGGCTTCATCTTCGATTAGTTCTTCACTTCCTAGCCATTCAAGTAAGGAGAAAATAGAATTTTTCTCCCCATTTTTCTGCACAAAAAATAGCGCCCCCTCCCCTTTTTCTTGCTTCTTGTGTTTTATGATTTCTAGTCTTGATTTCTTGCTTGTGTTGTGTTGTTTTATGATGGATTATGATCAATGAGGGAAGTGAACATCCAAATCCCCAAATCTTGGAACCCTAGGGCGAGACCCTAAGGGGGAAAAGAGGGAATGATGTAATCCTTAGTGAATCCATGAAATTAGTGAATGATTCTAGCTTTCTTGAAGTTGTTGATTGTTGTTTGAGTAATAGTTTTTGATTTGCATGCTTAACTTGTTGTTCATGATTTTTACCTATTCTTGAACTATAGGAAATGTGGATTTTTGGTGTTGAATCATGAATTTAATTGATGAATCACATGTCTTAATTGATTTAATGGCTATTGGAATTGTTATGCATGAGTTAGTAGGAGAGTCAGTTTAGGTTTTGTAAAAAAATGATTCTTGAAGGACTAATATGGCATGTAAAATTTAATTGACTTGTTCTTGATTAATTAGCTTCATCATGAGCATGATTTAAAAATGTTTTGGACAAAGGTTTGGAAACTTGCAAATTTTTGGGAGTGAAAGGGAGTAAGGGCCGCGAGCCCTAAGTTGGAAATTAGGATAGGAAAACTATTTTGTAACTTTCTCCTAATTGGTTTTGGAAATTAATTTTCAAATGAAATTGATTTGGATCTTGTTCTTGAGTTATTAGCATTGTTAGTGGCGTGATTGAAAAGGTTTGAATCAAAGGAAAGAAAAATTGTTTTGCATACTTATCATGACTTGTGCTAGAAAGTGGTCTTCCATTGAAGTTGTTTGGTAAAAAGGTTTTGGACTCAAATGTTAGTTAAGAAGTTGTGTGAAAATCCTTTGGTTATGAGTATTTGGAAAATAGTTTTGATACTTGATTTACATTTCTCTATACATATTGATTGTTATATGCAAGTGAGCTAGTTGTTACACGAAATTGTTAGTCTTGTGAATCATATATAGAAATGATTGTATATTTAAAAGAGATTTTTGCTATTTCTTTAAGAAAAGAAGGGTGTGGCCGAGAGGCCTCATAGGGTAAGACAAGGAAGATTTTATTTGTGAACTTGTCTAAATGATTTCATGATATGTGTTCTAGACTTTAAAGTTTATGAAAGTTGTTAATTGCATGGTGTTTGCTTAAAGCTTTCAAGAAAGCTTTTTAGTTTCAAAATCTTTATCTTTTTCAAGTAAGTTAAGATTTCTAAATTGTTATGTGTTATGCTACCCTTTCAAAAAGTATTTGATTTTAAAACCTTATTTATTTTCTAGTAGCTAGTTATTTAAAATGCTTAAGTGAGTTTGGTTAGGAAAAGGGCTAAGTTGAGGGCTTAAGTTAGTTAGAACTTATAGATTGTGCTAAGTTGTTCGTTGTGACAGGAATCATGATTCCGAAGACCGAGCGACGCGGACTTGAGGATTTCGGAGCGACGTTAGCGACTGTTCGTGGTAAGGGCGCTTCACATTTATTGTTTATGTATTTATGCGTAAGGGCACTTCTAGACATTTGTAGGCTTTTATTGTTGTATGTCCTTGTGTAAGGGCAACTTTAGATATTTTTAGGCTTTTTGTTATTTAAATGCTTATTTAGATACGAAGAAGTCTGAGAACTCTCTGAGTTCGATGTTAGGGTTTTCGAACCCCTTCGTTTATTTTATTGTCATGCGGTCGTCCATTTCCCGAGTCATTCGTGGGTGAAAACTTTGTGGTTGGTCTCCTGAACCCAACCCCCAACATTTGTGTACCTCTCTGTCAACTCCATCGAGTTGCAGAGGGATGGATTCTTTGATTTACGTGTCAAGTATGTGATGTTTGCCGATATTATTGAGTTATGCAAATATTTAATATGTGAGTGAATATATGTTGCGAATTGCTTATGCTTGTTGAATTGCGTTTCACCATGCAAATTGCTTATGTTGCTTAAGTTGTTGAATTGCATTTCTTCATATTAAGCTTGCTCTAAATTATTTGATATGCGGTCGAATAATGTTGTGTACCGTTCTTTGGATATCGTATGCGGTGAACTGTTCATCGAGTGTGAGAGCTAGTCGTGTCGTTTTTGAACTTTGACTTGAATATCCTAGAGTAGTGGAAGAGCTCAAGGCTTCGGCCGAATGTTCAAGGGCGTCGTTCCTTGTCGAGTAGTGGGTGACTTTGACTTGAATATCCTAGAGTAGTGGAAGAGCTCAAGGCTTCGACCGGATGTTCAAGGACGTTGTCCATTGCCGTGTAGTGGGTGACTTCGACCCGAATATCCTAGAGTAGTGGAAGAGCTCAAAGCTTCAGCTGGATGTTCAGGGGTGTGGTCCATTGTCGTGGCGTTGGGTAACTTCGACTTGAATCTCCTAGAGTAGTGGAAGAGCTCAAGGCTAAGGCCGGAATTCAAGGGCGTTGTTCGTTATTCCGGAAGTTGTCGAAGTGTCGAGAGAAAATGAGTCGTGAGATGAGTCGTGAGAGAGTCCGGAGTTGCGCCTTGAGAAATGTGTTTACTGTTGTTTGTTTATCGCTTTGTGATTTGCTATATCTTGTTGCGATGAGAAGTTGACCTTTGCCAGTGGTTCCTTCAATTAATGATGGTAACCCAGGCGATGACGGACGTGGTGGAGATTCGGCGACGATTACATCACCGAAGATGGCTTCTGACTACCCGAGCATGGAGATTCCCTCGGCTTGGAGTTAAACCCCCACTCTCGGCCAATATGTTTGTATAGAAGGGGTGTTAGAAACCTTCGCGTGAAGGAACTGACGAGGATACGAATGACCAGACGGAGGAGGACTGCCAGGAAATTAGTGTAGTTGTGTAGTTAAGAATGTTTAACTATTTTATTTATGGTTTTGGGTTGGTGACCAGTTTGTCATTTTGTTTGACTTTGTGACAGTTGTTATTTAGGTGTCAAGGTTTTGCTTTTGGAGCAGCCCCCTGCGTGGGTAACTGCCGAGAGTACCTCATGTAGTAACATTGTAGGGTTTTCATACTTAGGGTATATTCTTGCTTATGCATATTCAATTACTGCTTCTGGTGTGTAAAACTCTTCAACGGATTATCTTTTGGTAGCATATGTGTATGTCTTTATTCAGTTGTAGTAGTCGATCGCATTTATAATTCCATCATGTTTCGAAAACATTGCTCGTACTCTGAAGGTGTGTTACAAAAGACACTTGTTTATAAAAAGAAAAAGTTTTACCGCATTTTCCAAAAGACACGAAGAGTACTATTTCGAAAACCTACTTGCATTCAGAATTGTTCTAGCTTAGTAGCGGTCCGGAAACGGGTCGTTACAACACCGGTACAAATACATATGATGGCAACTGTTTTGAAGAGATGACAAATGTGGTTGAAGAAGATCTTTGTGATTGTCCTCAAATATTTGAGAAGTTGATAAGTGATGCGGAGAAGCCGTTATATGAGGGTTGTATTAAATTCACAAGATTATCGGCAATGTTAAAGTTGTTTAACTTGAAGTCGGACAATGGATGGACTGATAAGAGCTTTACGTACTTACTCACACTATTAAAAGAAATGTTGCCAAATGATAATGTGCTTCCTAGTAGGACATATGAGGCTATGCATTGTTAAATTCGTGTCCTAAATGTGAAGCCTCATGGTATAAGAAGGAAGATTCGGCTCCAGAGAAGGTTGTGGTATTTTTCCACAATTCTCATATTCAGGCGTATGTACCGTAGTTCAAAAGATGCAAAAAACCTGACATGGCATGAGGATGAAAGGATTCAAGATGGCAAGCTATGACACCCGACAGATTCTCCTTAATGGAAAAAAATTGATATTGATTATCCTGATTTTGGGAATGAACCAAGAATCTTACGACTTGCATTGTCTACTGATGGATTTAACCCACATGGTGTTCAGAGTAGCACTCACAGTACATGGCCTGTGATTTTGGTGATTATTAACCTACCTCTATGGCTATGCATGAAGCGCAAATATATGATGTTGTCTTTGTTAATTTCTGGGCCAAAACAACCAGGAAACGATATCGATGTATACTTGGCTCCTTTAATTGAAGACTTGAAGCAAATGTGGGAGATAGGTGTAATGGTGTATGATAGATATAGAGAAGAAAGTTTCACCTTGAGGGCTATGATTTTCAGCACAATTAATGATTTTTCAGCATAAGGTAATCTGTCGGGATATAGTACCAAAGGTCAGTGTGCATGTGTAACACCTGAGGACGAGATTGACATCGTATTAGGACGACGTATCGAGACCTCGACCAAGACCTTGTGTCGAGATCCCGTGCCAAGATCGTTTGCCGAGGTCATTTCTTGGTGAGGAGAGACGTGCACTAGCTGCTGAACTGAGGACATCGCGTGTCGAGTTGATGAAGTCGCGTACCGAGCTGATGAGGACGCATGTCGAGCTGAGGAGGCCGCGTTCACGAACTCGTGTTAGAACCTTGTACGCTTGCACGAGCACCCTTGTCGACATCGTGTCGAGATGATAACTCGTATTCTTTCGAACGTTATTCAGCGCTATTATTATATTGTTTGTAATAATTACATTGTCGGCTTGCCGTTCTCGTCGTGTGTCTAGACCGTTGACCGACAGAGTAGAGAGTAATTATGAGGGAGGAACGATTAGACGGGTAGAATGATTGATGGGATTGGCATCTTATAGCTGAAGTTACGATTATACCCCTTCTCTCACCAGCTGTATACCACGACCGATTCCCTCAGATACTCATTCTTTCTCTTTTCTTCTTTCTTCTTCCTTCCTTCTGCTCTGAGTTTCGTTGTTTTTCTCCAAAAATCTCCATCGACGAAACCGTGAGTTCCATCGAGATTCTGCACAAGCTTTCTTCATCAACCTTGTTCATCATCATCTTCTCGACATATCTCGCCTGCTCGACCATCATCTGAGGTAAGGGAAAAACAGATTTTCTCTTCTTCGTGTTACTGTTTAGCGCTATTTCTTCCTTCCATTTTTAGCTAGTTTTCTGCTTCCAAATCATGTCAAATTGATGGGTTTTCTTCTTCACAATATTACCTATCTTTCTAACCGATTAATTGGGCTTGTAAAACAAATTTTCTTCCCCTGTTTTTCTGCAATCGGCAGTGCCGTAAACTCTTCATTTTTGGTTTGTTTGATTTCTTGTTTTTCGTTCGTTGCTTCAGTTTGTTGTTGTTGTCGATCTATCATTTGAAGCATCGGATAACTTTTTCATGAACTTTTGATCGAAATCCCTAACTTTGTGTTAGAGGAAAAATATATTTCAAGTTCTTGAGTTTTATATTTTCCGGGTTGTGGTTAAGTTTGGGAAGAGAGCTAAGTGTATTAGAACCCATAGATCGAATCGAGTTGTGCTTGTTTTAGGAAGTCCGATTCGAGATCGTGTGATTTCGAATCGAGGTGTACGGGAGAGCGAATCCGAGGGCGTGGAAGCGGCGGAATCCAGGCGAGAAGCGTGCGTGTCGAGGTCGATTGAGGACATTACGATGTCGAGGTCGTTGTCGGCGGCATTAACTTGGAGTTCGGTAAAGCAACTCCTAGATATCTCTAAGGCTTTATTTTATAAGTCCTTATGTAAGGCCCCTTCACATTAATACTTTCATACTATGCTAGCGTAAGGCCACTTCATATTCTACGTGGTTATGTTATTGTGTATGGATTTCTGATTTGTGTCGAGCTTGAAATGTTGTGATATGATTGAGTTTTTGCATGTATTTAATATGTGATTGAATATATGTCGTGAATTGTGTATTGCATGTTGAATTGCGTTTCTTCATGTCGAGCTTGCTCTTTTTATTTGACATGCGGTTGAATATCTTGTGTTTAACTCTTTGAATATCGTATCTGTGGTGTTCATCGAGTGAGCGAGCTAGGTGAGTCGTATGACGTTTTGAGCCGTGACCGGATAATCGAGGGTGCTAGGTCCCCTTTTGTTTACGGGAGATTGACTAGACGTCGCCACGCTATGGGACCTGAGTTGGGTGTCCTAGGGAGAGCGAGGTTCCCAAGGCTTCGGCTGGACCTTCCGACATACCTGATGCAGCGTGTGCATTCCGGAAAAATTGTCGAGTCGAGAGAAAATGGATTTGCGAGTTGTGTCGAGTTAGAGTGAGATGGTCGAGTCACGTCGGTGAATGTTATACTTCTTTGTTTGCTTATATCTTTTATGTCGAGCTTATCTTGAATTGTTGAGAAGTTGACCACTTTCCGTGGTGCCTTCAATCCATGACGGTTACCCAGGCGATGTCGAGCGCGAGGAACTCGGCGATAGATGATGCCGAGGAGGAGGTCGACGAGGACCCGAGTGACGCACTGTACTTGTCGTGATTGATTGTTTGTTCGACGTATTTCTTTTGATAGTACCTTGTTTTCTTTTGGAGTAGTATGTCGTGACCGGTTTGGGCGGTGTTGTTTTGTTGCTCTGAGGTAGGCGGTGGTCTTACTTTTGGAGCAGCCCCCTGCGTGGGAGTCTGCCGGAAGTACCCCCAGGGTATGAATGCTCTTTTGAAGTCGTCATACCTTAGGTGTATTTTCTTTATACATTGCTACTCTATATTTTGTATACATTATTATTTCGAGTGATATATATATATGTATGTTATGCATGTATGTTCTATTAGAATTTAAGTCTTGTGTCTTAGTTGCACCATGTTTCGAAAAGCTGTAATTACTCTGATGTGCACGAGTTGGTTTTAAAAAAAAATATATATATCGTATTTTTAAAAGGCACAAGAGTTTTGTTTTTAAAACACATCTCATACAGGTTTATGTTGAGCTTGGTGTGTTGAGCTCGGTAACTCGAGCTCGGTATATTGAGCTCGGTAGCGGTCCGGAAACGGGTCGTTACATTGTTGGTATCAGAGCGCTTGATTCGGTTCTGAGAAAGTGCATAGAGATTTGATGAGTCACCGTGTCGGGTTATGTGTGTGGGTACCTAGTTGTATATGTTGATTCTTTGTTTGATTAAGTGAAGCACTTATTGCTTGAAAAATTGTTTGAACTGTTTCTTGATTGAAGCGGTGTGTTTTAACACATCCTTATTGTGAGATTCGACAGGGTTTTGAACTTTGTGGAATCTAATGCCACCTCGTAGGAATCTGACAAAGCAACCGAGAACGTCGACATGGAGCGAGCAATTCAAGCTATGGCCGAGATGGCGGCGACCATGGCTCAACAATCAGGCTGCTGACTCAACAAGGCTAACGCGATGGCTCAGCCAGACGGCGTTAACTCAGCGAACTTGCGGCAACAAAGAAGCGAGCGAAATCTTTGAAGCGAGAGGATTAGCGGACTTGAAGCATAATCCACCAGAAGTTCTATGGTGAGCCAAATCCGGATAAAGGCGATCTTTGGATGCAAGAGATCGAGAAGATCTTCGAGGCACTTCATTGCCGGGACAACGTGAAGGTCGACTATGCCACCTACTTCGCTAGGAGACGCAGAGTATTGGTGGAGAGGAGTAAAGCAAACATTTATAGCGAGCGTCGCGAGATGACACAGGAGCTTTTTCGTGAAAGGTTCTTGGACAAGTACTTCCCAGATCTTGCCGCAGTAGAGAAGGAGCAGGAATTTCTTCAATTGCAGCAAGGCAACTCGACAGTGTCCGAGTATGCAGCCAAGTTCGAGTCGTTGGCGAGGTATTTCAGTCCATTCCGTGATCGAGTTGACCAGAGATGGTTAAGTGAGAGATTCCAACGGGGATTGAGATTCGACATTCAGAAGTCAGTGGTGTCGTTGAGGATCCGAAACCTCCAAGAGCTGATTGATCGATGTGTCGAGGTAGAAGGAGTAAGAAGCCACAAGAAGAAGATTATTGTGGGCGGACCGGTGAGACCCCAGAGTGCGGGGCAGAGATTTGCACCGAAAGGAAAACAACCGCAGAAGAAGCCTTACGACCGACCTCAGGGGAACGACAACAGGGATGTCGTCCGATGACCCAGGAGCGAGGAGTGGAGGTCGGACCGGTGTCGAGGTGACTTGCTATCGATGTGGAAAGCGGGACATTACGCGAGTAATCGTACTCGTAAGGAGGAGGTGTGTTTCAACCGCAAGAAGCCAGGGCATTTTGCCAAGGATTGTCCTACACCTAAAGGCTGAACCGACTATGCTTGCGGCTAGGGCCAAAGGAAAGCGTCAAGTGGCTAAAGGCGAGTTTTACGCATGAGTGGCGAGGAAGCGGTCGAGTGAAGATCTTATCCAAGGTGAATGTGAGATCGAGGGTAAATCCTTATCTGTTCTCTTTGATTCGTGCAACACATTCCTTTATTTCTTGATTGTGTGAACCATTTGAACTTATTATTGGCCTTTCTGCTTAAATTAGTAGTTACAACCCAATTTGCTAAAACCTTAGTCACAAACACCGCATGTCTTAATTGTGTAGTGATTATTGAGTAGAAAGTTTGTGGTCAATTTGGTTTGTTTGCCTCTTAAGGGCCTAGATGTCATCCTCGGGATGGATTGGTTGTCACACCACCATGTCCTTTTGGACTGTGCCCGTGAAAGCGTAATTTTTCCGGACCTTGGAGTCTCCAATTATCTTTACGCCGAGCGTATTGGAGTTTCTTTGAAAGAAGGAACTAGGGAATACATGTATCTGGCTAGTTCGGAAGTTTTCAGCGGTCGGCGTGAAGAATGTACGGTGGTGTGTGACTTTGAGGGCGTTTTCGAAGGCGTGCCAGGGTTACCACCGGTCACGAGGTCGAGTTCTCCATCGACCGATTCGAGAACAGGACCGATTTCAAAGCGCCATACAGATGTCTCTGCCGAGATGAAAGAAGCGAAGTCCCGGATCGAACACTTGGAGTCGAAGCAATTCATACGACCGAGCGTGTCACCGTGGGGAGCTCGGTGTTGTTGGTTAAGAAGAAGGATGGACGATCAAGGCGTGCGTGGACTATCGCGAGCTCAACAAGGTTACCGTGAAGAACCGTTATCCGTTACCACGTATTGGCGACTTGATGGATCAACCGTGGAGCGGCGATCTTTTCAAGATAGACTTGAAGTCGGGCTACCACCGATTCGCGTGAAGGAGGAAGATGTCGCCAAAACAGCTTCAGGACTAGATACGGTCACTCACGAGTACTTGGTGATGCCGTTTGGAGTAACGAGCAGCGCCCGGTGTGTTTATGGACTACATGAATAGGATTTTCCATTCGTTTTTGGATCAGTTCGTTGTAGTGTTCATTGACGACATATTGATCTACTCGAGGAACCGAGAAGAGCACGCAGAACACTTATGTCGAGTACTGCAGATATTACGAGATAAGCAACTCTATGCCAACCTGTCGAAGTGTGAATTTTGGCTTGAAGAGGTGAATTTTCTTGGTCACGTGATTTCCAAAGAAGGGATAGCTGTGGATCCAACTAAGATTGAAGCTGTGCTAGCGTGGGAACAACCGAAGACGGTTACCGAGGTCAGAAGTTTTGTCGGCTTAGCAGGATACTACCGAAGATTCATTGAAGGTTTCTCGAAGATTATCGCGCCTCTTACACGACTGACGAGGAAGCATCAACCTTTTGCCTGGACCGAGGAGTGTGAAGCCAGTTTTCAACGACTGAAGGAGCTTTTGGCGGCGGCGCTGTCTTTGATTTTGCCTCAACCGAAGAGCCTTTCGAGGTGTATTGTGATCGTCACACCAGGGATTGGGATGCGTCTTTGATGCAACATCGGAAGGTGGTCGCGTATGCTTCAAGACAGCTCAAGATTCACGAGAGGAACTACCTACTCACGACTTGGGTGGCGGCGATGGTTTCTTGGCCGAAGATATGGAGGTACTACCTTTATGGGAGCACTCTTGTTTCAGCGATCACAAGAGCTTGAAGTACTGTTCGACCAGAAAGAACTCAACATGTCGGCGTAGATGGACGAAATTTCTCAAGGACTACGACTTTACGTTGGAATACCATCCGGTAAGGCTAACGTAGTAGCGGATGCATTGGCGGGAAGAGCGTTTTAACCTCGGTAATGATGATCAAGGAGTTGGAGATGCTCGAGAAGTTCAGAGACTTGAAGTTGAGTGTCGAAGTTTCACCGGGAAGTGAGATTTGGTATGCTTACCATTTCTAGCAGTTGTTGGGCGAGATCAGAGACCAGCAAGTTCATGACGAGCTTACGCAAGAAGATTGATTGATAGCGCAAGGAAGCGGCGAATTTCACGTCGGGCGGGCGACATCATGAGGTGTAATGGGCGAGTGTGCGTACCTAACGTATCAGCCGAGAAAGTTGATTCTCGGCGAAGCGCGCATAAGAGCAACTTTAGTATTCACCCAGGAGTTACGAAGATGTATCAAGACTTGAAGAAGCATTTTTGGTGGTCGGAATGAAGAAGCAAGTGGCCGAGCACGTAACCGTGTTTGGCGTGTCGGCGAAGGTGGAGCACCAACGACCGCGGGAATGCTGATAAATCGCAGACGTACCGGTTTGGAAATGGGATAGTATTTCCATGGATTTCGTTGTAGGTTTGCCGAAACGCGGAAGAAGAATGATTCGATTTGGGTGATCGTCGGCCGATTGACCAAATCTGCTCATTCTTACCGGTGAGGTCGACATACAACGTGGAAAAGGCGACCGAGATCTACATCGCGGAGATAGTGCGACTTCATGGAATACCCTCTTCGATCGTGTCGGACCGAGATCCAGTTCACGTCTCATTTTTGGAGGAATTGCGAGGCGATGGGAGCAGAGCTCGAGGCTTAGCTCGGCATATCATCCCGCAGGTACGGTCGGCCGAGAGAACGATCCAATCGCTTGAAGATTTGTTGCGAGCTTATGCGTTAGATCACCGAGGAAGTTGGGACGACGTCTTACCATTGGTGGAGTTCACCTACAATAGATTTCCATGCGAGTATTGGAATGGCACCTTTTGAAGCGGCTGTATGGGCGGAAATGTCGACGCCTCTTTGTTGGTACCAGGGCGGCGAGCGAACCGTCGTAGGACCAGATATGATCCGGCGGACTACCGAGAAGATCCGTTTGATCGGAGATCGGATCACGAACATCTCAAAGTCGACAGAAGAGTTATGCGGACCAACGGCGTCGACCACTCGAGTTCGAGGAAGGAGAACATGTATTTCTTAGAGTCACCCCCACCTGGAGTTGGTCGAGCGATCAAATCCAAGAAACTTACCCTAAATTCATTGGACCTTACAAGTTCTTCGTCGTATTGGTCGATGGCATATCGGTGCCTTGCCACCATTCTTGTTGAACATCCACGACGTCTTCCACGTCTCACGATTCTGAGTATATTTCCGACCCTCTCATGTCATCGAACCGGATGTGATTCAAGCGAAGGGCGACTTATCTTTCGAAGCATTGCGGCAAGGATCGTTGATCGGAAAGCCAAGCGATTCGCGGAACAAAGAGATTCAACTCGTCAAAGTTGTGTGGGATCGAAGGCGGGAGATGCAACTTAGAGCTGGAGGAGAAGATGAAGACTCGATTACTGAACTTTTCCGAGGTGAGAATCTTATTTGCAATTTCGAGGACGAAATTTTTTTTAGAGGGAGAGATTGTAACACCTGAGGACGAGATCGACATCGTATTAGACGACGTATCGAGACCTCGACCAAGACCTTGTGTCGGGATCCCGTGCCAAGATCGTTTCCCGAGGTCATTTGCCGAGCTGAGGAGACCGCGTGCACTAGCTACTGAACTGAGGAGATCGCGTGTCGAGTTGATGAAGTCGCGTCTGCGGTGATGAGGGCGCATGTCGGTGAGGAGGCCGCGTTCACGAACTCGTGTTAGAACCTTATGCGCTTGCACGAGCACCCTTGTCGACATCGTGTCGAGATGATAACTTCGTATTCTTTGAGCGTTATTGGCGCTATTATTATATTGTTTGTAATAATTACATTGTAGGCTTCTGCCGTTCTCGTCGTGTCTAGGCGGATTGTGCCAAGCGAGTAGAGAGTAATTATGAGGGAGGAGCGATTAGGCGGGTAGAATGATTGATGGGATTGGCATCTTATAGCTGAAGTTACGATTATACCCGCTCTCACCGGTGTATACCACGGCCAGATTCCTCGGATACTCATTCTTTCTCTTTTCTTCTTTCTTCTTCCTTCCTTACGCTCTGAGTTTCGTTGTTTTTCTCCAAAAATCTCCATCGGCGAAACCGTGAGTTCCATCGAGATCTGCACAAGCTTTCTTCATCAACCTTGTTCATCATCATCTTCTCGACATATCTACTTTGCTCGACCATCATCCGAGGTAAGGGAAAAGCAGATTTTCTCTTCTTCGTGTTCTTGTTTAGCTATTTCTTCCTTCCATTTTTAGCTAGTTTTACGCTTCCAAATCATGTCAAATTGATGGGTTTTCTTCTTCACAATATTACCTATCTTTCTAACCGATTAATTGGGCTTATAAAACAAATTTTCTTCCCTGTTTTTACATGTCGGCGGTGCCGAAACTCTTCATTTTTGGTTTGTTTCGATTTCTTGTTTTTCGCTCGTTGCTTACGGTTGTTGTTGTTGTCGATCTATCTGTTGAAGCATCGGATAACTTTCATGAACTTTTGATCGAAATCCCTAACTTTGTGTTAGAGGAAAAATATATTTCAAGTTCTTGAGTTTTATATTTTCTGGGTTGTGGTTAAGTTTGGGAAGAGAGAGCTAAGTGTATTAGAACCCATAGATCGAACTGAGTTGTGCTTGTTTTAGGAAGTCTGATTCCCGAGATCGTGTGATTTCCGAATCGAGGTGTACGGGAGAGCGAATCCGAGGACGTGGAAGCAGCGGAATCCAGACTGAGAAGCGTACGTGTCGAGGTCGATTGAGGACATTACGTGTCGAGGTCGTTGTCGAGCAGCATTAACTTGGAGTTCGGTAAGGGCAACTCCTAGATATCTCTAAGGCTTTATTTTATAAGTCCTTATGTAAGGGCGCTTCACATTAATACTTTCATAGTATGCTAGCGTAAGGGCACTTCATATTCTACGTGGTTATGTTATTGTGTATGGATTTCCTGATTTGTGTCGAGCTTGAAATGTTGTGATATGATTGAGTTTTTGCATGTATTTAATATGTGATTGAATATATGTCGTGAATTGTGTATTGCATGTTGAATTGCGTTTCTTCATGTCGAGCTTGCTCTTTTTATTTGACATGCGGTTGAATATCTTGTGTTTAACTCTTTGAATATCGTATCACGGGAATTGTTCATCGAGTGGCGAGCTAGGTGAGTCGTATGGCGTTTTGAGCCGTGACCGGATAAGCGAGGGTGCTAGGTCCCCTTTTGTTTACGGAGATTGACTAGACGTCGCCACGCTATGGGACCTGAGTTATCGTCCTAGGGAGAGCGAGGATCCCAAGGCTTCGGCTGGACTTTCCGACATCTGATGCAGCGTGTGCATTCGGAAAAATTGTCGAGTCGAGAGAAAATGGATTTGCGAGTTGTGTCGAGTTAGAGTGAGATGGTCGAGTCACGTCGGTGAATGTTATACTTTCTTGTTTGCTTATATCTTTTATGTCGAGCTTATCTTGAATTGTTGAGAAGTTGACCACTTTCCGTGGTGCCTTCAATCCATGACGGTTACCCGAGGCGATGTCGAGCGCGAGGAACTTCGGCGATAGATGATGCCGAGGAGGAGGTCGGCGAGGACCCGAGTGACGACTGTACTTGTCGTGATTGATTGTTTGTTCGGCGTATTTCTTTTGATGGTATTACCTTGTTTTCTTTTGGAGTAGTATGTCGTGACCAGTTTAGGCGGTGTTGTTTTGTTGCTCTGAGGGTAGACTGGTGGTCTTACTTTTGGAGCAGCCCCCTGCGTGGGAGTCTGCCGGAAGTACCCCCAGGGTATGAATGCTCTTTTGAAGTCGTCATACCTTAGGTGTATTTTCTTTATACATTGCTACTCTGTATTTTGTATACATTATTATTTCGAGTGATATATATATATGTATGTTATGCATGTATGTTCTATTAGAATTTAAGTCTTGTGTCTTAGTTGCACCATGTTTCGAAAAGCTGTAATTACTCTGATGTGCACGAGTTGGTTTTAAAAAAAATATATATATATATCGTATTTTTAAAAGGCACAAGAGTTTTGTTTTTAAAACACATCTCATACTGAGTTTATGTTGAGCTTGGTGTGTTGAGCTCGGTAACTCGAGCTCGGTATATTGAGCTTCGGTAGCGGTCAGGAAGCAGTCGTTACATTGTTAGTATCGAGCTTGATTCGGTTCGTAGAAATTTGTGCATAGGAAGATTTGGGTAGTCCTTTGTGTCGGGTTATGTGTGTGGGTACCTAGTTGTATATGTTGATTCTTTGTTTGATTAAGTGAAGCACTTATTGCTTGAAAAATTGTTTGAAGCTGTTTCTTGATTGAAGCGGTGTGTTTTAACACATCCTTATTGTGAGATTCAGCGGGGTTTTGAACTTTGTGGAATCTAATGCCACCTCGTAGGAATCTGACAATGCAACCGAGAACGTCGACATGGAGCGAGCAATTCAAGCTATGGCCGAGATGGCGGCAGCCATGGCTCAACAATCAGCTGCGCAACTCAACAGGTTAACGCGATGGCTCAACAGACGGCAGCGTTAACTCGGCCAGAACTTGCAAAGAATAAAGAACGAGCGAGCGAAATCTTTGAAGCGAGAGGATTAGCGGACCGGGAAGCATAATCCACCGAAGTTCTATGGTGAGCCAAATCCGGATAAAGGCGATCTTTGGATGCAAGAGATCGAGAAGATCTTGAGGCACTTCATTGCGGGACAACGTGAAGGTCGACTATGCCACCTACTTTGCTGCTAGAGAGGCAGAGTATTGGTGGAGAGGAGTAAAGCAAACATTTATAGCGAGCGTCGCGAGATGACACGGGAGCTTTTTCGTGAAAGGTTCTTGGACAAGTACTTCCCAGATCTTTGCACGAGCCGAGAAGGAGCGAGAATTTCTTCAATTGCGGCAAGGCAACTCGGCGGTGTCCGTATGCGACCAAGTTCGAGTCGCTTGCGAGGTATTTCAGTCCATTCCGTGATCGAGTTGACCAGATATGGTTAAGTGAGAGATTCCAATGGGGATTGAGATTCGACATTCAGAAGTCAGTGGTGTCGCTAAGGATCAGAAACCTCCAAGAGCTGATTGATCGATGTGTCGAGGTAGAAGGAGTAAGAAGCCACAAGAAGAAGATTATTGTGGGCGGACCGGTAAGACCCCAGAGTGCGGGCGGATTTGCACGAAAGGAAAACAACCGCGAAGAAGCCTTACGGCCAGGCCTCGGGAGAGCGACAACGAGGGGGCGATGTCGTCCAGATGACCCAGGGAGCGAGAGTGGAGGTCGAGGCCGGTGTCGAGGTGACTTGCTATCGATGTGGAAAGCGGGACATTACGCGATGGCGTACTCGAAGGAGGAGGTGTGTTTCAAGCTGCAAGAAGCCAGGGCATTTTGCCAAGGATTGTCCTACACCTAAAGGCTGAGCCTATGCTTGCGGCAAGGGCCAAAGAAAGCGTCAAGTGGCTAAAGGCGAGTTTTACTGCATGAGTGGCGAGAAGCGGTCGGTGAAGATCTTATCCAAGGTGAATGTGAGATCGAGGGTAAATCCTTATCTGTTCTCTTTGATTAGTGCAACACATTCCTTTATTTCTTGATTGTGTGAACCATTTGAACTTATTTGTATTTGCTTTACCGTTTAAATTAGTAGTTACAACCCGGTGCTAAAACCTTAGTCACAAACAACGCATGTCTTAATTGTGTAGTGATTATTGAGTAGAAAGTTTGTGGTCAATTTGGTTTGTTTGCCTCTTAAGGGCCTAGATGTCATCCTCGGGATGGATTGGTTGTCACACCACCATGTCCTTTTGGGTGTGCCCGTAAAGCTGTAATTTTTCCGGACCTTGGAGTCTCCAATTATCTTTACGCGAGCGTATTGGAGTTTCTTTGAAAGAAGGAACTAGGGAATACATGTATCCGCTAGTTCGGAAGTTTTCCGGCGGATCGGCGTGAAGAATGTACGGTGGTGTGTGACTTTGAGGGCGTTTTCGAAGGCGTGCCAGGGTTACCACCGGTCGAGAGGTCGAGTTCTCCATCGACTGATTCCAGGAAACGGGGCCGATTTCCAAAGCGCCATACGGGATGTCTCTGCCGAGATGAAAGAAGCGAAGTCCCGGATCGAACACTTGGAGTCGAAGCAATTCATACTGACCGAGCGTGTCACCGTAGGGAGCTCGGTGTTGTTGGTTAAGAAGAAGGATGGGCGATCAAGGCGTGCGTGGACTATCGCGAGCTCAACAAGGTTACCGTGAAGAACCGTTATCCGTTACCACGTATTGGCGACTTGATGGATCAACTTCGTGGAGCGGCGATCTTTTCAAGATAGACTTGAAGTCGGGCTACCACGATTCGGCGTGAAGGAGGAAGATGTCGCCAAAGCGACTTTCCAGGACTAGATACGGTCACTACGAGTACTTGGTGATGCCGTTTGGAGTGACGAGCGCGCCCGGTGTGTTTATGGACTACATGAATAGGATTTTCCATTCGTTTTGGATCGATTCGTTGTAGTGTTCATTGGCGACATATTGATCTACTCGAGGAACCGAGAAGAGCACGCAGAACACTTATGTCGAGTCTGCGGATATTACGAGATAAACAACTCTATGCCAACCTGTCGAAGTGTGAATTTTGGCTTGAAGAGGTGAATTTTCTTGGTCACGTGATTTCCAAAGAAGGGATAGCTGTGGATCCAACTAAGATTGGAGCTGTGCTAGCGTGGGGACAACCGAAGGCGATTCTGAGGTCGAAGTTTTGTCGGCTTAGCGAGGATACTACAGAAGATTCATTGAAGGTTTCTCGAAGATTATCGCGCCTCTTACACGGTGACGAGGAAGCATCAACCTTTTGCCTGGGCCAGGAGTGTGAAGCCGGTTTTCAACGGCGAAGGAGCTTTTGGCGGCGGCGCTGTCTTTGATTTTGCCTCGGCAGAAGAGCCTTTCGAGGTGTATTGTGATGCGTCACACCAGGGATTGGGATGCGTCTTTGATGCAACATCGGAAGGTGGTCGCGTATGCTTCAAGGCGGCTCAAGATTCACGAGAGGAACTACCCTACTCACGACTTGGAGTGGCGGCAGATGGTTTCTTGGCCGAAGATATGGAGGTACTACCTTTATGGGAGCACTCTTCTTTTTTCGGCCCGATCACAAGAGCTTGAAGTACTGTTAGACCAGAAAGAACTCAACATGCGTCGGCGTAGATGGGCCAATTTCTCAAGGACTACGACTTTACGTTGGAATACCATCCGGTAAGGCTAACGTAGTAGCGGATGCATTGAGCGGGAAGAGCGTTTAACCTCGGTAATGATGATCAAGGAGTTGGAGATGCTCGAGAAGTTCAGAGACTTGAAGTTGAGTGTCGAAGTTTCACCGGGAAGGCGAGATTTGGTATGCTTACCATTTCTAACAGATTGTTGGGCGAGATCAGAGACCCGGCAAGTTCATGACGAGCTTACGCAAGAGAAGGTCGATTGATAAGCGCAAGGGAAGGCGGCGAATTTCCGCGTCGGGCGGGCGACATCATGAGGTGTAATGGCCAGTGTGCGTACCCTAACGTATCAGCTGAAAGTTGATTCTCGGCGAAGCGCATAAGAGCAACTTTAGTATTCACCCAGGAGTTACGAAGATGTATCAAGACTTGAAGAAGCATTTTTGGTGGTCGGAATGAAGAAGCAAGTGGCGGTCGTAGCCGTGTTTGGCGATGTCGAAGCGAAGGTGGAGCACCAGCGACCTGCGGGAATGCTACAATCGCTTGGCGTACCAGTTTGGAAATGGGATAGTATTTCCATGGATTTACGTTGTAGGTTTTCCAGCGAGAAGAAGAATGATTCGATTTGGGTGATCGTCGACCGATTGACCAAATCTGCTCATTCTTACCGGTGGTCGACATACAGCGTGGAAAAGGCGTAGAGATCTACATCGCGGAGATAGTACGACTTCATGGAATACCTCTTCGATCGTGTCGGACCGAGATCCGAAGTTCACGTCTCATTTTTGGAGGGAATTGCAAGGAGGCGATGGGAACCGAGCTCGAGCTTAGCTCGGCATATCATCCCACAGGCGACGGTCGGCCGGAGAGAACGATCCAATCGCTTGAAGATTTGTTGCGAGCTTATGCGTTAGATCACCGAGGAAGTTGGGACGACGTCTTACCATTGGTGGAGTTCACCTACAATACTGATTTCCATGCGAGTATTGGAATGGCACCTTTTGAAGCGGTATGGGCGGAAATGTCGACGCCTCTTTGTTGGTACCAGGGCGGCGAAGCGAATCGTAGGACCAGATATGATCCAGCGGACTACGAGAAGATCCGTTTGATCGAGAGATCGGATGCGAACATCTCAAAGTCGACGGAAGAGTTATGCGGACCAACGGCGTCGACCACTCGAGTTCGAGGAAGGAGAACATGTATTTCTTAGAGTCACCCCACTCTTTGGAGTTGGTCGGCGATCAAATCCAAGAAACTTACCCTAAATTCATTGGACCTTACCAGATTCTTCGTCGTATTGGTCGGTGGCATATCGGTGCCTTGCCACCATTCTTGTCGAACATCCACGGCGTCTTCCACGCGTCTCACGATTCTGGAAGTATATTTCGAGCCCTCTCATGTCATCGAACCGGATGTGATTCAAGCGAAGGGCGACTTATCTTTGAAGCATTGCCCGGCAGGATCGTTGATCGGAAAGCCAAGCGATTCGCGGAACAAAGAGATTGACTTCGTCAAAGTTGTGTGGGATCGGAAGGCGGGAGATGCAACTTGGGAGCTGGAGGAGAAGATGAAGACTTCGGTACCACTGAACTTTTCCGACGTAAGAATCTTATTTGCAATTTGGAGGACGAAATTTTTTTTAGAGGGAGAGATTGTAACACCTGAGGATGAGATCGACATCGTATTAGGACGACGTATCGAGACCTCGACCAAGACCTTGTGTCAAGATTCCGTGCCAAGATCGTTTGCCGAGGTCATTTGCCGGTGAGAGACGCGTGCACTAGGCTGAGCGAGGACATCGGCGTGTCGAGTTGATGAAGTCGCGTCTGGTGATGAGGGCGCATGTCGGTGAGGAGGCGCGTTCACGAACTCGTGTTAGAACCTTATGCGGCTTGCACGAGCACCCTTGTCGACATCGTGTCGAGATGATAACTCGTATTCTTTCGAGCGTTATTGGCGCTATTATTATATTGTTTGTAATAATTACATTGTCGGCTTGCCGTTCTCGTCGTGTCTAGGCGGATTGGCCAAGCGAGTAGAGAGTAATTATGAGGAGGAGCGATTAGGCGGGTAGAATGATTGATGGGATTGGCATCTTATAGCTGAAGTTCACGATTATACCCTTCTCACCACGGTATACCACGACCGATTCCCTCAGATACTCATTCTTTCTCTTTTCTTCTTTCTTCTTCCTTCCTTCTGCTCTGAGTTTCGTTGTTTTTCTCCAAAAATCTCCATCGACGAAACCGTGAGTTCCATCGAGATTCTGCACAAGCTTTCTTCATCAACCTTGTTCATCATCATCTTCTCGACATATCTCGCCTGCTCGACCATCATCTGAGGTAAGGGAAAAACAGATTTTCTCTTCTTCGTGTTACTGTTTAGCGCTATTTCTTCCTTCCATTTTTAGCTAGTTTTCTGCTTCCAAATCATGTCAAATTGATGGGTTTTCTTCTTCACAATATTACCTATCTTTCTAACCGATTAATTGGGCTTATAAAACAAATTTTCTTCCCCTGTTTTTCTGCAATCGGCAGTGCCCAGAAACTCTTCATTTTTGGTTTGTTTCGATTTCTTGTTTTTCGTTCGTTGCTTCTGGTTGTTGTTGTTGTCGATCTATCTGTTGAAGCATCAGATAACTTTTTCATGAACTTTTGATCGAAATCCCTAACTTTGTGTTAGAGGAAAAATATATTTCAAGTTCTTGAGTTTTATATTTTCTGGGTTGTGGTTAAGTTTGGGAAGAGAGCTAAGTGTATTAGAACCCATAGATCGGCGAGTTGTGCTTGTTTTAGGAAGTCGATTCAGAGATCGTGTGATTTCGAATCGAGGTGTGCGGAGAGCGAATCCGAGGACGTGGAAGCAGCGGAATCCAGACTGAGAAGCGTACGTGTCGAGGTCGATTGAGGACATTACGTGTCGAGGTCGTTGTCGAGCAGCATTAACTTGGAGTTCGGTAAGGGCAACTCCTAGATATCTCTAAGGCTTTATTTTATAAGTCCTTATGTAAGGGCGCTTCACATTAATACTTTCATAGTATGCTAGCGTAAAGGGCACTTCATATTCTGCGTGGTTATGTTATTGTGTATGGATTTCCTGATTTGTGTCGAGCTTGAAATGTTGTGATATGATTGAGTTTTTGCATGTATTTAATATGTGATTGAATATATGTCGTGAATTGTGTATTGCATGTTGAATTGCGTTTCTTCATGTCGAGCTTGCTCTTTTTATTTGACATGCGGTTGAATATCTTGTGTTTAACTCTTTGAATATCGTATCTGTGAATTGTTCATCGAGTGAAGCGAGCTAGGTGAGTCGTATGGCGTTTTGAGCCGTGACCCGGATAAGCGAGGGTGCTAGGTCCCCTTTGTTTACGGGAGATTGACTAGGCGTCGCCACGCTATGGGACTGAGTTGTCTAGGGAGGCGAGGATCCCAAGGCTTCGGCTGGACTTTCCGACATACGATGCAGCGTGTGCATTCGGAAAAATTGTCGAGTCGAGAGAAAATGGATTTGCGAGTTGTGTCGAGTTAGAGTGAGATGGTCGAGTCACGTCGGTGAATGTTATACTTTCTTGTTTGCTTATATCTTTTATGTCGAGCTTATCTTGAATTGTTGAGAAGTTGACCTTTCCGTGGTGCCTTCAATCCATGACGGTTACCCGAGGCGATGTCGAGCGCGAGGAACTTCGGCGATAGATGATGCCGAGGAGGAGGTCGGCGAGGACCCGAGTGGCGACTGTACTTGTCGTGATTGATTGTTTGTTCGGCGTATTTCTTTTGATGGTATTACCTTGTTTTCTTTTGGAGTAGTATGTCGTGACCAGTTTGGGCGGTGTTGTTTTGTTGCTCTGAGGTAGACGGTGGTCTTACTTTTGGAGCGACCCTGCGTGGGAGTCTGCCGGAAGTACCCCCAGGGTATGAATGCTCTTTTGAAGTCGTCATACCTTAGGTGTATTTTCTTTATACATTGCTACTCTGTATTTTGTATACATTATTATTTCGAGTGATATATATATATGTATGTTATGCATGTATGTTCTATTAGAATTTAAGTCTTGTGTCTTAGTTGCACCATGTTTCGAAAAGCTGTAATTACTCTGATGTGCACGAGTTGGTTTTAAAAAAAATATATATATATATCGTATTTTTAAAAGGCACAAGAGTTTTGTTTTTAAAACACATCTCATACAGGTTTATGTTGAGCTTGGTGTGTTGAGCTCGGTAACTCGAGCTCGGTATATTGAGCTCGGTAGCGGTCCGGAAACGGGTCGTTACATTGTTGGTATCAGAGGCGATTCGATTCGGCCGAAATTTGTGCATAGGAGATTTGGGTGAGTCACCGTGTCGGGTTATGTGTGTGGGTACCTAGTTGTATATGTTGATTCTTTGTTTGATTAAGTGAAGCACTTATTGCTTGAAAAATTGTTTGAATCAAGTTTCTTGATTGAAGCGGTGTGTTTTAACACATCCTTGTTGTGAGATTCTGACGGGGTTTTGAACTTTGTGGAATCTAATGCCACCTCGTAGGAATCGACAATGCAACCGAGAACGTCGACATGGAGCGAGCAATTCAAGCTATGGCCAGAGATGGCGGCAGCCATGGCTCAACAATCACCGCCGCAACTCAGCCAGGCTAACGCGATGGCTCAACACACGGCGTTAACTTCAGTGAACTTGCGGCAGAACGAAGCGAGCGAAATCTTTGAGCGAGAGGATTAGCGGACTTGAAGCATAATCCACGAAGTTCTATGGTGAGCCAAATCCGGATAAAGGCGATCTTTGGATGCAAGAGATCGAGAAGATCTTCGAGGCACTTCATTGCGGGACAACGTGAAGGTCGACTATGCCACCTACTTACTGCGCTAGGAGGCCTTGAGTATTGGTGGAGAGGAGTAAAGCAAACATTTATAGCGAGCGTCGCGAGATGACCTGGGAGCTTTTTAGTGAAAGGTTCTTGGACAAGTACTTCCCGGATCTTGCACGAGCCGAGAAGGAGCGGGAATTTCTTCAATTGCGGCAAGGCAACTCGGCGATGTCCGAGTATGCGACCAAGTTCGAGTCGTTGGCGAGGTATTTGATCCATTCCGTGATCGAGTTGACCAGGAGATGGTTAAGTGAGAGATTCCAACGGGGATTGAGATTCGACATTCGAAGTCGATGGTGTCGTTGAGGATCCGAAACCTCCAAGAGCTGATTGATCGATGTGTCGAGGTAGAAGGAGTAAAGCCACAAGAAGAAGATTGTTGTGGCGGACGGTGAGACCCGAGTGCGGGCGAGATTTGCACCAAAGGAAAACAACCGCATGAAGCCTTACGGCCAGGCCTCGAGGAGCGACAACGAGGGACGATGTCGTCAGATGACCCAGGGAGCGAGGAGTGGAGGTCGACCGGTGTCGAGGTGACTTGCTATCGATGTGGAAAGCGGGACATTATGCGAGTAATGTACTCGGAAGGAGGAGGTGTGTTTCAACCGCAAGAAGCCAGGGCATTTTGCCAAGGATTGTCCTACACCTAAAGTGAGCAGACTATGCTTGCGCGGGCCAAAGGAAAGCGTCAAGTGGCTAAAGGCGAGTTTCTGCATGAGTGGCGAGGAAGCGGTCGAGTGAAGATCTTATCCAAGGTGAATGTGAGATCGAGGTAAATCCTTATCTGTTCTCTTTGATTCGGTGCAACACATTCCTTTATTTCTTCTCGATTGTGTGAACCATTTGAACTTATTGTGGCCTTTACCGATTTAAATTAGTAGTTACAACCCCAATTTGTTAAAACCTTAGTCACAAACACCGCATGTCTTAATTGTGTAGTGATTATTGAGTAGAAAGTTTGTGGTCAATTTGGTTTGTTTGCCTCTTAAGCGGCCTAGATGTCATCCTCGGGATGGATTGGTTGTCACACCACCATGTCCTTTTGGTGTGCCGTAAGCGTAATTTTTCCAGACCTTGGAGTCTCAATTATCTTTCTGCCGAGCGTATTGGAGTTTCTTTGAAAGAAGGAACTAGGGAATACATGTATCGGCTGGTTCGGAAGTTTTCCAGCGGTCGGCGTGAAGAATGTACGGTGGTGTGTGACTTTGAGGACGTTTTCGAAGGCGTGCCAGGGTTACCACCGGTCACGAGAGGTCGAGTTCTCCATCGACTGATTCCGAGAAACGGACCGATTTCCAAAGCGCCATACGAGGATGTCTCTGCCGAGATGAAAGAACCGAAGTCCCGGATCGAACACTTGGAGTCGAAGCAATTCATACGGCCGGCGTGTCAGGTAGGGAGCTCCGGTGTTGTTGGTTAAGAAAAAGGATGGGACGATCAAGGCGTGCGTGGACTATCGCGAGCTCAACAAGGTTACCGTGAAGAACCGCTTATCCGTTACCACGTATTGGCGACTTGATGGATCAACCGTGGAGCGGCGATCTTTTCAAGATAGACTTGAAGTCGGGCTACCACCGATTCGCGTGAAGGAGGAAGATGTCGCCAAAACGACTTCCAGGACTAGATCACGGTCACTCTGAGTACTTGGTGATGCCGTTTGGGTAATGAGCGCGCCAGTGTGTTTATGGACTACATGAATAGGATTTTCCATTCGTTTTTGGATCGATTCGTTGTAGTGTTCATTGGCGACATATTGATCTACTCGAGGAACCGAGAAGAGCACGCAGAACACTTATGTCGAGTACTGCGGATATTACGAGATAAGCAACTCTATGCCAACCTGTCGAAGTGTGAATTTTGGCTTGAAGAGGTGAATTTTCTTGGTCACGTGATTTCCAAAGAAGGGATACCGTGGATCCAACTAAGATTGAAGCGTGCTAGCGTGGGAACAACCGAAGAGCGATTCTGAGGTCGGAAGTTTTGTCGCTTAGCGAGGATACTACCGAAGATTCATTGAAGGTTTCTCGAAGATTATCGCGCCTTACACGATCGACGAGGAAGGATCAACCTTTTGCCTGGACCGAGGAGTGTGAAGCCGGTTTCAACGGCCGAAGGAGCTTTTGGACGACGGCGCTGTGCTGATTTTGCCTCAACCGAAGAGCCTTTCGAGGTGTATTGTGATGCGTCACACCAGGGATTGGGATGCGTCTTTGATGCAACATCGGAAGGTGGTCGCGTATGCTTCAAGACAGCTCAAGATTCACGAGAGGAACTACCCTACTCACGACTTGGAGTGGCGGCGTGATGGTTTTCTTGGCGAAGATATGGAGGCACTACCTTTATGGGAGCACTCTTCGCTTTCAGCGATCACAAGAGCTTGAAGTACTGTTCGACCGTAAAGAACTCAACATGCGTCGGCGTAGATGGACGTAATTTCTCAAGGACTACGACTTTACGTTGGAATACCATCCCTAAGGCTAACGTAGTAGCGGATGCATTGAGCGGGAAGAGCGTTTTAACCTCGATAATGATGATCAAGGAGTTGGAGATGCTCGAGAAGTTCGAGACTTGAAGTTGAGTGTCGAAGTTTCACCGGGAAGCTGAGATTTGGTATGCTTACCATTTCTAACAGTTGTTGGGCGAGATCCGAGACCAGCAAGTTCATGACGAAGCTTCGCAAGAGAAGATTCGATTGATAAGCGCAAGGAAAGCGACGAATTTCACGTCGGAGCGGACGACATCATGAGGTGTAATGGCCGAGTGTGCGTACCTAAGGTATCCGAGCTGAGAAAGTTGATTCTCGACGAAGTGCATAAGAGCAACTTTAGTATTCACCCAGGAGTTACGAAGATGTATCAAGACTTGAAGAAGCATTTTTGGTGGTCCGGAATGAAGAAGCAAGTGGCCGAGAACGTAGCCGTGTTTGGCGTGTCGGCGAAGGTGGAGCACCAACGACCTGCGGGAATGCTCTGATAATCGCAGCGTACCAGTTTGGAAATGGGATAGTATTTCCATGGATTTCGTTGTAGGTTTCCCGAAAACGCAGAAGAAGAATGATTCGATTTGGGTGATCGTCGACCGATTGACCAAATCTGCTCATTTCTTACCAGTGAGGTCGACATACAACGTGGAAAAAGGCGACCGAGATCTACATCGCGGAGATAGTACGACTTCATGGAATACCCTCTTCGATCGTGTCGGACCGAGATCCAAGTTCACGTCTCATTTTTGGAGGGAATTGCAAGGAGCGATGGGAACCGAGCTCGAGCTTAGCTCGGCATATCATCCACGGTGACGGTCGGGCGAGAGAACGATCCAATCGCTTGAAGATTTGTTGCGAGCTTGTACGTTAGATCACCGAGGAAGGTGGGGCGGCGTCTTACCATTGGTGGAGATCACCTACAATACAATTTCCATGCGAGTATTGGAATGGCACCTTTGAAGCGGCTGTATGGACGGAAATGTCAGACGCCTCTTTGTTGGTACCAGGACGGCGAGCGAACTGTCGGAGGACCAGATATGATCCAGCAGACTACCGAGAAGATCCGTTTGATCAGAGATCGGATGCGAACATCTCAAAGTCGACAGAAGAGTTATGCAGACCAACGACGTCGACCACTCGAGTTCGAGGAAGGAGAACATGTATTTCTTAGAGTCACCCCCACTACTGGAGTTGGTCGAGCGATCAAATCCAAGAAACTTACCCCTAAATTCATTGGACCTTACCAGATTCTTCGTCGTATTGGTCCAGTGGCATATCAGATTGCCTTGCCACCATTCTTGTCGAACATCCACGACGTCTTCCACGTCTCACAGTTACGGAAGTATATTTCCGACCCCTCTCATGTCATCGAACCGGATGTGATTCAACTGAAGGACGACTTATCTTTCGAAGCATTGCCAGCAAGGATCGTTGATCGGAAAGCCAAACAGTTGCGGAACAAAGAGATTCAACTCGTCAAAGTTGTGTGGGATCAGAAGACGGGAGATGCAACTTGGGAGCTGGAGGAGAAGATGAAGACTCAGTACCCTGAACTTTTCCGAGGTAAGAATCTTATTTGCAATTTCGAGGACGAAATTTTTTTTAGAGGGAGAGATTGTAACACCTGAGGACGAGATCGACATCGTATTAGGACGACGTATCGAGACCTCGACCAAGACCTTGTGTCGAGATCCCGTGCCAAGATCGTTTACCGAGGTCATTTGCCGAGCTGAGGAGACCGCGTGCACTAGCTGCTGAACTGAGGAGATCGCGTGTCGAGTTGATGAAGTCGCGTACCGAGCTGATGAGGACGCATGTCGAGCTGAGGAGGCCGCGTTCACGAACTCGTGTTAGAACCTTGTGCGCTTGCACGAGCACCCTTGTCGACATCGTGTCGAGATGATAACTCGTATTCTTTCGAACGTTATTCAGCGCTATTATTATATTGTTTGTAATAATTACATTGTCGGCTTGCCGTTCTCGTCGTGTGTCTAGACCGTTGACCGACAGAGTAGAGAGTAATTATGAGGGAGGAACGATTAGACGGGTAGAATGATTGATGGGATTGGCATCTTATAGCTGAAGTTACGATTATACCCCTTCTCTCACCAGCTGTATACCACGACCGATTCCCTCAGATACTCATTCTTTCTCTTTTCTTCTTTCTTCTTCCTTCCTTCTGCTCTGAGTTTCGTTGTTTTTCTCCAAAAATCTCCATCGACGAAACCGTGAGTTCCATCGAGATTCTGCATGCTTTCTTCATCAACCTTGTTCATCATCATCTTCTCGACATATCTCGCCTGCTCGACCATCATCTGAGGTAAGGGAAAAACAGATTTTCTCTTCTTCGTGTTACTGTTTAGCGCTATTTCTTCCTTCCATTTTTAGCTAGTTTTCTGCTTCCAAATCATGTCAAATTGATGGGTTTTCTTCTTCACAATATTACCTATCTTTCTAACCGATTAATTGGGCTTATAAAACAAATTTTCTTCCCCTGTTTTTCTGTAATCGGCAGTGCCCAGAAACTCTTCATTTTTGGTTTGTTTCGATTTCTTGTTTTTCGTTCGTTGCTTCTGGTTGTTGTTGTTGTCGATCTATCTGTTGAAGCATCAGATAACTTTTTCATGAACTTTTGATCGAAATCCCTAACTTTGTGTTAGAGGAAAAATATATTTCAAGTTCTTGAGTTTTATATTTTCTGGGTTGTGGTTAAGTTTGGGAAGAGAGAGCTAAGTGTATTAGAACCCATAGATCGAACTGAGTTGTGCTTGTTTTAGGAAGTCTGATTCCCGAGATCGTGTGATTTCTGAATCGAGGAGTACGGGAGAGCGAATCCGAGGACGTGGAAGCAGCGGAATCCAGACTGAGAAGCGTACGTGTCGAGGTCGATTGAGGACATTACGTGTCGAGGTCGTTGTCAAGCAGCATTAACTTGGAGTTCGGTAAGGGCAACTCCTAGATATCTCTAAGGCTTTATTTTATAAGTCCTTATGTAAGGGCGCTTCACATTAATACTTTCATAGTATGCTAGCGTAAGGGCACTTCATATTCTACGTGGTTATGTTATTGTGTATGGATTTCCTGATTTGTGTCGAGCTTGAAATGTTGTGATATGATTGAGTTTTTGCATGTATTTAATATGTGATTGAATATATGTCGTGAATTGTGTATTGCATGTTGAATTGCGTTTCTTCATGTCGAGCTTGCTCTTTTTATTTGACATGCGGTTGAATATCTTGTGTTTAACTCTTTGAATATCGTATGCGGCGAATTGTTCATCGAGTGAGCGAGCTAGGTGAGTCGTATGACGTTTTTGAGCCGTGACCCGGATAACTGAGGGTGCTAGGTCCCCTTTTGTTTACGGGAGATTGACTAGACGTCGCCACGCTATGGGACCTGAGTTGACTGTCCTAGGGAGAGCGAGGATCCCAAGGCTTCGGCTGGACTTTCCGACATATGGTACGGCGTGTGCATTCCGGAAAAATTGTCGAGTCGAGAGAAAATGGATTTGCGAGTTGTGTCGAGTTAGAGTGAGATGGTCGAGTCACGTCGGTGAATGTTATACTTTACTGTTTGCTTATATCTTTTATGTCGAGCTTATCTTGAATTGTTGAGAAGTTGACCCTTTCCCGTGGTGCCTTCAATCCATGACGGTTACCCAGGCGATGTCGAGGGCGAGGAACTTCGGCGAGAGATGATGCCGAGGAGGAGCTCGGCGAGGACCCGAGTGACGACTGTACTTGTCGTGGATTGATTGTTTGTTCGGCGATTTCTTTTGATGACTGTACCTTGTTTTCTTTTGGAGTAGTATGTCGTGACCAGTTTGGGCGGTGTTGTTTTGTTGCTCTGAGGTAGACTGGTGGTCTTACTTTTGGAAGCAGCCCACTGCGTGGGAGTCTGCTTGGAAGTACCCCGAGGTATGAATGCTCTTTTGAAGTCGTCATACCTTAGGTGTATTTTCTTTATACTTGCTACTCAGATTTTGTATACATTATTATTTCGAGTGATATATATATATATGTATGTTATGCATGTATGTTCTATTAGAATTTAAGTCTTGTGTCTTAGTTGCACCATGTTTGAAAAGTCAGAATTACTCGATGTGCACGAGTTGGTTTTAAAAATATATATATATATCGTATTTTTAAAAGGCACAAGAGTTTTGTTTTAAAACATATCTCATACAGAGTTTATGTTGAGCTTGGTGTGTTGAGCTCGGTAACTCGAGCTCGGTATATTGAGCTTCGGTAGCGGTCCTAAGCGGTCGTTACATTGTTGGTATCGAGGCTTGATTCGGTTCTGACCGAGCTGTGCATAGGAGATTTGGACTGGTCACTGTGTCGGGTTATGTGTGTGGGTACCTAGTTGTATATGTTGATTGCTGTTTGATTAAGTGAAGCACTTATTGCTTGAAAAATTGTTTGAACTGTTTCTTGATTGAAGCAGTGTGTTTTAACACATCCTTGTTGTGAGATTCCCGGGGTTTTGAACTTTGTGGAATCTAATGCCACCTCGTAGGAATACGATGCCAGCAACCGAACGTCGACATGGAACGAGCAATTCAAGCTATGGCCGAGATGGCGGCAGCCATGGCTCAACAATCACCACGCAACTCAACAGCTAACGCGATGGCTCAACAGACGGCGGCATTAACTCAACAGAACTTGCGGCAAAGAACAAAGAACGAGCGAAATCTTTGAAGCGAGAGGATTAGCAGACTTCAGGAAGCATAATCCACCGAAGTTCTATGGTGAGCCAAATCCGGATAAAGCTGATCTTTGGATGCAAGAGATCGAGAAGATCTTCGAGGCACTTCATTGCCCGGACAACGTGAAGGTCGACTATGCCACCTACTTACTGCTAGGAGACGCAGAGTATTGGTGGAGAGGAGTAAAGCAAACATTTATAGCAGAACGTCGCGAGATGACCTGGGAGCTTTTTCGTGAAAGGTTCTTGGACAAGTACTTCCCAGATACTGCACGAGCCGAGAAGGAGCAGGAATTTCTTCAATTGCAGCAAGGCAACTCGGACAAAGGTCCGAGTATGCGACCAAGTTCGAGTCGTTGGCGAGGTATTTCAGTCCATTCCGTGATCGAGTTGACCAGAGATGGTTAAGTGAGAGATTCCAACGGGATTGAGATTCGACATTCGAAGTCGATGGTGTCGTTGAGGATCCGAAACCTCCAAGAGTCGATTGATCGATGTGTCGAGGTAGAAGGAGTAAGAAGCCACAAGAAGAAGATTGTTGTGGGCGGACCGGTGAGACCCAGTGCGGGGCGTAGATTTGCACCGAAGGAAAACAACCGCAGAAGAAGCCTTACGGCCAGACCGTGGGAACGACAACAGGGGACAGTATCGTCCGATGACCCAGGGAGCGAGGAGTGGAGGTCAGACCGGTGTCGAGGTGACTTGCTATCGATGTGGAAAGCCGGGACATTACGCGAGTAACTGTACTCAGAAGGAGGAGGTGTGTTTCAACTGCAAGAAGCCAGGGCATTTTGCCAAGGATTGTCCTACACCTAAAGCTGAACCGACTATGCTTGCGGCAAGGGCCAAAGGAAAGCGTCAAGTGGCTAAAGGCAGAGTTTTCTGCATGAGTGGCGAGGAAGCAGATCGAGCTGAAGATCTTATCCAAGGTGAATGTGAGATCGAGGGTAAATCCTTATCTGTTCTCTTTGATTCGGGTGCAACACATTCCTTTATTTCTTCTGATTGTGTGAACCATTTGAACTTGACTGTGACTGCTTTACCGTTTAAATTAGTAGTTACAACCCCAGCTGCTAAAACCTTAGTCACAAACACTGCATGTCTTAATTGTGTAGTGATTATTCAGAGTAGAAAGTTTGTGGTCAATTTGGTTTGTTTGCCTCTTAAGGGCCTAGATGTCATCCTCGGGATGGATTGGTTGTCACACCACCATGTCCTTTTGGACTGTGCCCGTAAAACTGTAATTTTTCCAGACCTTGGAGAATTGGAGTTTCTTTGAAAGAAGGAACTAGGGAATACATGTATCTAGCTAGTTCGGAAGTTTTCCAGCAGATCGACGTGAAGAATGTACCAGTGGTGTGTGACTTTGAGGACGTTTTTCCCGAAGACGTGCCAGGGTTACCACCAGTGCGAGAGGTCGAGTTCTCCATCGACCTGATTCCAGGAACAGGACCGATTTCCAAAGCGCCATACAGGATGTCTCCTGCCGAGATGAAAGAACTGAAGTCCCAAATCGAACACTTGGAGTCGAAGTAATTCATACGACCGAGCGTATCACCGTGGGGAGCTCCAGTGTTGTTGGTTAAGAAAAAGGATGGACGATCAAGACTGTGCGTGGACTATCGCGAGCTCAACAAGGTTACCGTGAAGAACCGTTATCCGTTACCACGTATTGACGACTTGATGGATCAACTTCGTGGAGCGGCGATCTTTTCCAAGATAGACTTGAAGTCGGGCTACCACCAGATTCGCGTGAAGGAGGAAGATGTCGCAAAACAGCTTTCAGGACTAGATACGGTTACTACGAGTACTTGGTGATGCCGTTTGGGTAATGAACGCCCGGTGTGTTTATGGACTACATGAATAGGATTTTCCATTCGCTTTTGGATCGATTCGTTGTAGTGTTCATTGGCGACATATTGATCTACTCGAGGAACCGAGAAGAGCACGCAGAACACTTATGTCGAGTAATCGCAGATATTACGAGATAAGCAACTCTATGCCAACCCGTCGAAGTGTGAATTTTGGCTTGAAGAGGTGAATTTTCTTGGTCACGTGATTTCCAAAGAAGGGATAGCGTGGATCCAACTAAGATTGAAGCCGTGCTAGCGTGGGAACAACCGAAGACTGATTCTGAGGTCGGAAGTTTTGTCGGCTTAGCCAGATACTACCGAAGATTCATTGAAGGTTTCTCGAAGATTGTCGCGCCTCTTACGGCCCGACGAGGAAGGATCAACCTTTGCCTGGACCGAGAGAGTGTGAAGCCGATTTTCAACGGCAAGGAGCTTTTGACGACAGCGCTGTGCTGATTTTGCCTCAACCCGGCCGAAGAGCCTTTCGAGGTGTATTGTGATGCGTCACACCAGGGATTGGGATGCGTCGATGCAACATCGGAAGGTGGTCGCGTATGCTTCAAGACAACTCAAGATTCACGAGAGGAACTACCCTACTCACGACTTGGAGCCGGGCCCGAGTTTTTCTTGGCGAAGATATGGAGGCACTACCTTTATGGATGCACTCATCTTGTTTTCAGCGATCACAAGAGCTTGAAGTACTGTTCGACCAGAAAGAACTCAACATGCGTCGGCGTAGATGGGACGAAATTTCTCGAGGACTACGACTTTACGTTGGAATACCATCCGGTAAGGCTAACATAGTAGCGGATGCATTGAGCGGGAAAAGCGTTTTAACCTCGTGAATGATGATCAAGGAGTTGGAGATGCTCGAGAAGTTCCGAGACTTGAAGTTGAGTGTCGAAGTTTCACCGGGAAGTCGAGATTTGGTATGCTTACCATTTCTAACAGATTGTTGGGCGAGATCCGAGACCAGCAAGTTCATGACGAGCTTCGCAAGAGAAGATTCGATTGATAAGCGCAAGGAAAGCGGCGAATTTCACGTCGGAGCGGACAACATCATGAGGTGTAATGGCCGAGTGTGCGCATCTAACGATCCGAGCCGAGAAAGTTGATTCTCGGCGAAGCGCATAAGAGCAACTTTAGTATTCACCCAGGAGTTACGAAGATGTATCAAGACTTGAAGAAGCATTTTTGGTGGTCCGAATGAAGAAGCAAGTGGTCGAGCACGTAGCCGTGTTTGGCGTGTCAAAAAGCGAAGGTGGAGCACCAACGACCGCGGGAATGCTCTGATAATCGCTTGACGTACCAGTTTGGAAATGGGATAGTATTTCCATGGATTTCGTTGTAGGTTTGCCGAAAACGCAGAAGAAGAATGATTCGATTTGGGTGATCGTCGACCGATTGACCAAATCTGCTCATTTCTTACCAGTGAGGTCGACATACAACGTGGAAAAGCTGACCGAGATCTACATCGCGAAGATAGTACGACTTCATGGAATACCCTCTTCGATCGTGTCGGACCGAGATCCGAAGTTCACGTCTCATTTTTGGAGGGAATTGCAAGGAGCGATGGGAACCGAGCTCAGGCTTAGCTCGGCATATCATCCACGCATCGACGGCCGATCGAGAGAACGATCCAATCGCTTGAAGATTTGTTGCGAGCTTGTACGTTAGATCACCGAGGAAGTTGGGACGACGTCTTACCATTGGTGGAGTTCACCTACAATAACAGCTTCCATGCGAGTATTGGAATGGCACCTTTTGAAGCGGCTATGGACGGAAATGTCGACGCCTCTTTGTTGGTACCAGGATGGCGAGCGAATCGTCGTAGGACCAGATATGATCCAGCGGACTACCGAGAAGATCCGTTTGATCGAGAGATCGGATGCGAACATCTCAAAGTCGACGTAAGAGTTTTGCGGACCAACGACGTCGACCACTCGAGTTCGAGGAAGGAGAACATGTATTTCTTAGAGTCACCCCACTCAGGAGTTGGTCGAGCGATCAAATCCAAGAAACTTACCCCTAAATTCATTGGACCTTACCGCATTCTTCGTCGTATTGGTCGATGGCATATCGATTGCCTTGCCACCATTCTTGTCGAACATCCACGACGTCTTCCACGTCTCACGATTCTGAGTATATTTCCGACCCTCTCATGTCATCGAACCGGATGTGATTCAACCGAAGGGCGACTTATCTTTCAAGCATTGCCAAAGAAGGATCGTTGATCGGAAAGCCAAACAGCTATGAACAAAGAGATTCAACTCGTCAAAGTTGTGTGGGATCAAGACGGGAGATGCAACTTGGGAGCTGGAGGAGAAGATGAAGACTCGCGACTGAACTTTTCCGAGGTAAGAATCTTATTTGCAATTTCGAGGACGAAATTTTTTAGAGGAGAGATTGTAACACCTGAGGGCGAGATCGACATCGTATTAGGACGACGATCGAGACCTCGACCAAGACCTTGTGTCGAGATCCCGTGCCAAGATCGCTTCACGAGGTCATTTCTTGAAATGAGAGCATCGCGTGCACTAGTCGAACCGAGGAGATCGCGTGTCGAGTTGATGAAGTCGCGTCATCGAATGATGAGGACGCATGTCAAGTCGAGGAGGCCGCGTTCACGAACTCGTGTTAGAGCCTTGTGCGCTTGCACGAGCACCCTTGTCGACATCGTGTCGAGATGATAACTCGTATTCTTTCGAACGTTATTCAGCGCTATTATTATATTGTTTGTAATAATTACATTGTCGGCTTGCCGTTCTCGTCGTGTGTCTAGACCGTTGACCGACAGAGTAGAGAGTAATTATGAGGGAGGAACGATTAGACGGGTAGAATGATTGATGGGATTGGCATCTTATAGCTGAAGTTACGATTATACCCCTTCTCTCACCAGCTGTATACCACGACCGATTCCCTCAGATACTCATTCTTTCTCTTTTCTTCTTTCTTCTTCCTTCCTTCTGCTCTGAGTTTCGTTGTTTTTCTCCAAAAATCTCCATCGAAGAAACCTTGAGTTCCATCGAGATTCTGCACAAGCTTTCTTCATCAATCTTGTTCATCATCATCTTCTCGACATATCTCGCCTGCTCGACCATCATCTGAGGTAAGGGAAAAACAGATTTTCTCTTCTTCGTGTTACTGTTTAGCGCTATTTCTTCCTTCCATTTTTAGCCAGTTTTATGCTTCCAAATCATGTCAAACTGATGGGTTTTCTTCTTCACGATATTACCTATCTTTCTAACCCAGTAATTCGGCTTATAAAACAAATTTTCTTCCCCTGCTTTTTCTCGCACGGCAGCGCTCGTAAACTCTTCATTTTTGGTTTGTTTCGATTTCTTGTTTTTCGTTCGTTGCTTCTGGTTGTTGTTGTTGTCGATCTATCTGTTGAAGCATCAGATAACTTTTTCATGAACTTTTGATCGAAATCCCTAACTTTGTGTTAGAGGAAAAATATATTTCAAGTTCTTGAGTTTTATATTTTCTGGGTTGTGGTTAAGTTTGGGAAGAGAGAGCTAAGTGTATTAGAACCCATAGATCGAACTGAGTTGTGCTTGTTTTAGGAAGTCTGATTCCCGAGATCGTGTGATTTCCGAATCGAGGTGTACGGGAGAGCGAATCCGAGGACGTGGAAGCAGCGGAATCCAGACTGAGAAGCGTACGTGTCGAGGTCGATTGAGGACATTACGTGTCGAGGTCGTTGTCGAGCAGCATTAACTTGGAGTTCGGTAAGGGCAACTCCTAGATATCTCTAAGGCTTTATTTTATAAGTCCTTATGTAAGGGCGCTTCACATTAATACTTTCATAGTATGCTAGCGTAAAGCGGCACTTCATATTCTACGTGGTTATGTTATTGTGTATGGATTTCCTGATTTGTGTCGAGCTTGAAATGTTGTGATATGATTGAGTTTTTGCATGTATTTAATATGTGATTGAATATATGTCGTGAATTGTGTATTGCATGTTGAATTGCGTTTCTTCATGTCGAGCTTGCTCTTTTTATTTGACATGCGGTTGAATATCTTGTGTTTAACTCTTTGAATATCGTATGCGGCGAATTGTTCATCGAGTGAGCGAGCTAGGTGAGTCGTATGACGTTTTTGAGCCGTGACCGGATAATCGAGGGTGCTAGGTCCCCTTTTGTTTACGGAGATTGACTAGACGCCGCCACGCTATGGGACCTCGAGTTGATCGGCCCTAGGGAGAGCGAGGATCCCAAGGCTTGGCTGGACTTTCCGACATACGATGCAGCGTGTGCATTCGGAAAAATTGTCGAGTCGAGAGAAAATGGATTTGCGAGTTGTGTCGAGTTAGAGTGAGATGGTCGAGTCACGCTTCGGTGAATGTTATACTTTCTTTGTTTGCTTATATCTTTTATGTCGAGCTTATCTTGAATTGTTGAGAAGTTGACCCTTTCCGTGGTGCCTTCAATCCATGATGGTTACCCAGGCGATGTCGAGCGCGAGGAACTTCGACAGAGATGATGCCGAGGAGGAGGTCGACGAGGACCCGAGTGACGACTGCATTTGTCGTGGATTGATTGTTTGTTCGACGTATTTCTTTTGATGACCTGTACCTTGTTTTCTTTTGGAGTAGTATGTCGTGACCCGGTTTGGCAAAGGTTGTTTTGTTGCTACAGGGTAGACTGGTGGTCTTACTTTTGGAGCAGCCCCCTGCGTGGGAGTCTGCCGGAAGTACCCCCAGGGTATGAATGCTCTTTTGAAGTCGTCATACCTTAGGTGTATTTTCTTTATACATTGCTACTCTGTATTTTGTATACATTATTATTTCGAGTGATATATATATATGTATGTTATGCATGTATGTTCTATTAGAATTTAAGTCTTGTGTCTTAGTTGCACCATGTTTCGAAAAGCTGTAATTACTCTGATGTGCACGAGTTGGTTTTAAAATAAAAAAATATATATATCGTATTTTTAAAAGGCACAAGAGTTTTGTTTTTAAAACACATCTCATACAGGTTTATGTTGAGCTTGGTGTGTTGAGCTCGGTAACTCGAGCTCGGTATATTGAGCTCGGTAGCGGTCCGGAAACGGGTCGTTACAGCATGCCCTATATGTAAAGATAGTACAGATTGGATTTGGTTGGAACATGGTAAGAAGAATGTCTTCCTTGGGCATCGTAGATTTTTGCATCGAAATCATCATTATTGGTCGTGAAGAAAGGCATTCAATGAGATTACAGAAGAACGTAGAGCTCCTTTGCCTTTAACGGGTGCATAGCTGTTTGAAAAAGTAAAAGATTTGAATATTAAATTCGGTAAACCTTTTGCGGGAGACCTTGCCACACGTGGGTGGAAGAAAATGTCGATTTTCTTTGAGTTGCTATATTGGAAGTCATTATATGTAAGACATTTCATTGATGTGATGCATGTTGAAAAAAATATCTTTGATAATCTCAGTGGTACCTTACATAATGTGCCAGGGAAGACTAAATATGGCATCAAGGCAAGGCTGGACTTGGTTAGTATGGGATTGAGACGAGATTTGGGACCGGTAAAGAAAGGGAAACATCGTACACATCTACCTCTGGCTACTCATACTCTATCTAGAAAAGAGAAAATAGATTCTTTTAAGTTTCTTGATTGATTTAAGGTTCCAGAGGGGTATGCTTCAAACATTAAGAACATCATATCGATGAAAGATCTCAAGTTAAAGGGTATAAAGTCTCATGATTTTCATGTTCTCATGGAGAATTTGCTACCCATAGCTATACGATCCATTTTGCCCAACAAAGTGTGAAATACCTTAACTAAACTTTGTTTCTTCTTTAAGGCAATTTGTAGTAGAGTGATTGACCCTGGAAAGTTTCCAGCCTTGCAAAAAGAAATTATTCTGACTTTATGTGAGCTTGAGATGTATTTCCCGCCTTCTTGCTTTGACATAATGATTCATCTGACAATTCATCTGGTTAGGGAGACACAATTGTGTGGGCCAGCTTACATGAGATGGATGTACTCATTTGAGCGTTACATGAAGATATTAAAAGGGCATGTGAAAAACCGATCACGACCAGAGGGTTGTATTGTTGAATGGTTTATAGTTGAAGAAACTGTTGAATTCTATACCGACTATCTATCTGATGTTGAACATTCTATAGGGCTGCCACAGTCTCGTCACACTTGAAGAAGTGCATGGGAGGGGATTACTGGACTTGAAATATTGACTATATCAAGGAAAGGATGGGAAGAAGCACACTTATATGTTCTACACAACGCCGATGAAGTTGAGTCATATGTTCAAAAACACAAGGACATACTCAAAAGCTTGTACCCAAATAAGAGTCAAAATTAGTTAACAACAAAATACAATCGGTATTTTATAAAGTGGCTGAAAGAATACATTTCTACAGAGTTTATTGAAAATCCTAGCTCGGTTTTAAAAAGATTGAAATGGTTAGCCAAAGGTCCAGATATACATGTTATCTCTTACACCGGTTATCTGATGAACGGGTACACTTTCTATACAAATAACACAATGATCGGAGGAGAATACAAAATAGTGGGGTGACTCTTGTAGCTGAATCTATGCATATATCAAGTGCCAAAGACAAAAATCCCATATATGTAAATATGTCATACTTCGGGGTCATTGAACGCATATGGGAGTTGGATTACAGGATGTTTCGAGTGCCTGTGTTCCAATGCAAGTGGGTTGAGAATAACAATAGTGTCCAAATGAATGAGTTGGGGTTCACGCGAGTGAACTTTAATAAGTTGGGATATCAAGATGAGCCCTTTATTTTAGCATCGCAAGCTTAACAAGTGTTCTATGTCACCGATCCAACTGATATGAATTAGTCCATTGTTCTATTGATTAACAAAAAAATTATTAATGAGATTGATGATGAAGCACATGAATATCCTGACATTGAGGATGACCCTTTCTTCGGGACATCACAATCATTGTTTGGGGCAAGTACACCTATAGAGGATGATGTGTATATTAGAAATGATCATAATGAAGGGCTTTGGATCAATCCATTATTTCATATGGGATGCACAAATCTCAATAAAACGAGAAAAAGGAAAATAGTTTCTTAAATGTACATGTATGTAGTGAATGCTATTTAATTTTTATTAATTTATTGATCAATTAAATGTTTATACATTGATTTCTCTATTAAACCTATGTGATTATGAACTACCATTTTTTAATTACTTATGTGTCTAATTTTTTTGCAGGTGAATGGCATCTGAAGGTGATGATAGTGCTCCCGAGGCCACCCAAAAGGGGATGTCCCGTGGACTGATTTTAAGAAGGAACTCATCTGCGAGAGAAGTAAAAGAGTTGCAAAACGTGTGGTAAGATACTTATCAATTAACCTAATTAATTGTTTTTTTTTTTTTTTGCTTGAGTATCTAAATTTATACACTTATGCTATAATTTTACAGGTTACATAGAATGTTAGGGGTCAACTTATTGTTCAAAATGTTAATGACTCTATTCAATTCATTGGGGCCACAGTGCGGAAGACAGTCCCAATTACCCGCGATAATTGGAAGGATAAGGATCCATCTTTGAAGGAGCTAAAAGACGAGGTCTGGAGTGAGATACATGTATATAAATTAATTAACATTGGTTAATTGTATTGTTTCTTAATTAACCTAAACATACTTATAGTCTACTATTTTGTTTATATTGTTTATGCAGAAACATTTTGATGATGATGAAACCCGAAAGGATTTTATACTTAAGATAGCTGAAAAATCACACCGAAATTTCTAAACTGCCTTGGCAAAGAAGTGGTTGAGAGATGAAAACGAGAACATCAGACATGATCCTGCAACAAAATATGCATCGTTCATAGAACATGATGATTGGAGCACTTTTGTAAGAAGACGCACAGATGAAGAATTTTTGGTATGTATAATAATCTTTATAGCTTGTATATGACATTAAACCATGCATTAATATATTCTTATGTTTTTATGCAAAGAATAAGCAATGAAAATCGGCGAAGAGCTTTAAATCCTCCATACCCTTACAAAGGAGGGGTTAAGGGGTATTCTCGCATTGAGGAAGAAATGGTATGTACAATATCTTTAATTATAGCTTATTTTAATGCATCTCTTGGTTTTTTCTTAGTAATGGTGAATTTCAATTTATTTGTTCATATGTATAGCTGTTGGAGTTAGGAGAATATGCAACATCTCAATCAATTGATCGAGCTTGTTTATGGATAGAAGCCCGTCGAAACAAGGAGGGTGAGATTGAATATCTTCCCACTAGAGAAGTGGCTGACAAAATTGTATGATAACATTAATTAACGTTTTCATTTGTGATAATGATAATATTTAAAAATCTTTGTTAATAATATTTGTGTGTCGCAGGATGAACAGTCAAAGTCTATGTCAGATTTGTCTGGCCAGCAAGACGTCCTTTCCCAAGCCATACCCATCAAGGAGTATCCTGGTCGGGTAAGGGGCATGGGATTTGGTGTCTCCCAGGGTGCTATCTTTGGATCACAGCAGCGTGCAAGATGCCATGCCGATGCTAGTGAAACAGAAGACTTGAGGAGAATGGTAGCTCAACTGGTGAAACAAGTTCAGGAATTTCAAGATAGCAAGAAGGATAAGGAATCAGTGGAGAGAGTCGAGCATGAGTCACCTATCCCTAACCTAAATACTGTTAGAGATAGTTACACTATTGTGTGTCCCGAGGTAACAATCGTTAGATTTCTTTTTATACTTTGTCACCTAAGTATTCAATGGTTTAACATGTTAATATTTTGTTTATCATTGGTTTAGGACATTCATGAGTGCAACCTATATTTGACAAGCCCAACGCAATGAATGGTCGGTAAGGGAATGTTGTATAACGAACCAAATGTGTTACTACACAACCTACCCTTACCTCCCAATCATGTGAAGGTTAGATTGACGTTGTATTTGAGGGGGATGCACCATTGCCTATTCCACTGGAGGCGGTAAATGTGATGACAGTAGAACAGGCAATAGGTACCTATGTGGCATGGCCAAACCACCTCGTAATTATAAGTTATATGGTACGTATATGTTAATAAATATGATTCACTATCATATACTGCATATATTTATTAAATTAGGTGATCATTAACTAATCAATATATTGGAATGTAAAATATGTGGGTATCCCCAACATCCAAAGCCAAAGACAATGGCAAGAGCAAGCTGCCTATAGCTAGGAAGAATGTTGGCAAGCAACCAACAAATGGGTCATTCACATCTCCAGTGAAGAAGGCCATGGTATCTCAGCCTCCTACAGCTCCTGCTATAGATTTTACAATTTATCTTAGAGTCCATGTGGCAACAAAGATGGATGGGGAAGATACCATTAAAGTACCAATGGATGAATCAATTTTGAGTTATGAGCACGCACTAAGAGCTGGTGTGCACTTCAAGAAATTCTTAATGACCACCTATGGTTAAGTGAAACTATTATTAGCATATATCTCAGGTACTACATTAAACTTTAAAGTATCCAATTTTTTTTATTCTTTCAACTAAATGTTTATGTTATTGTTAATGCATTAATAAGTATGCATGTTTTTATTTAAGGTACTTATATCAAGATATATTAATCCCACAAGAACAGAATCAAAGGTTTGATTTTTTGTGCCCACAATGAACACATATGGAATCATGGAATGCTGACATGTCTTAATATATAGTTCGATGCTTGGCATTAGCAAATCCTGAGTCTCAGTCTCTGTTCTTGTCACCTTGCAACGTAGTGTAAGTCATTTAATTTAATCATATATATATATATATATATAATCCAATTACTATCACAAACCTCCTAAACCTCAGTGGAGAAAAAAAGGGGATAACAACCCTCAAGAGCAATTCCCCAATGCTACTTGCATCTCCAAGAAAAAACCCCACAAAAGATATATTTGTTTCAATTGTGGTCAACCCGGTCACAAAAAACGTTATTGTAGATTTGAGAGAAAAATCTACAAAGAAATTGACAATAGGGTCAACAATCTCTTAGCTGAACATTTTTGGGAAAATTGTTTAGCCAACCATGATAGAACCATTCAGAATGATTGCTTTAATTCTGAATGTCAATTAAATGTCCTTAGCAATTACCCTGACTCTGTTACTGAGTCTCTTGAAAATTCTTTAGACAGAATGGTCACTGTTAAGGATCTTTGTTTTGAGGTTGGTAACCTTAAGTCTGAAATAAATGACTTAAAACAAATTCAGTCTAACAAAAGTTGTACTTTACAATCTACTGAAGTTTCTACTTCCCATTTTTATGATTCTTTAGATATAAACAATCTTGTTAGTATTCAAAAGTTTTTTATAAACATTAAGATTGTTATAAATGATTTTATCCTTGAAACCCCAGCCCTTTTTGACACTGGAGCTGATTCAAATTGTATTTTAAAAGGTTTGATTCCAACTAAATACTTTGAAAAAACAACTGACCAGCTCAGTACGGCTAGTGTCTCCAAGTTAAAAATCAATTATAAACTATCTTCTGTTATTATCCGCAATCAGACCCTTAATTTGGAAACCTCTTTCCTATTGGTCAAAAATCTTAATAACAAAGTGATTTTGGGAACTCCCTTTATAAAATTACTTTTTCCCTACTAAACCATTGAAGAAGGAATCATTGCCCAGCATCTGTGTAAACCAATTCTTTTCAAATTTTTGAAAAAACTCATCGTTAGAGATTTAAATCTCATTTGTTTCAAACAAAATCAAATTGGTTTTCTTAAAGAAGAAATTTCTTTTCGAAATATTGATTCTCAATTATAACAACCCAATATTCATGAAAAGATTAACAATCTTTTAAACCAAATTCAATCTACAATTTGTTCTGATTTACCAAATGCTTTTTGGGGAAGAAAACAACACATTGTTAACCTACCTTATGAAAAGGATTTTTCTGAAAGGCAGATTCCTACTAAAGCCTGACCCATTCAAATGACTCATGAACTCCTTCAATTTTGTCAATCTGAGATCAAGGATTTGCTTAGCAAAGGTCTCGTTCGTAAAAGTAAGAGCCCTTGGTCTTGCTCTGCCTTTTACATCAATAAACAATCTGAGATAGAAAGAGGTGCTCCTCATGTTGTCATCAATTACAAGCCTCTTAATCAAGCTCTTAGCTGGATTAGATATCCCATCCCAAACAAAAAAGATCTACTTAATAGGCTTCACAATGCCAAGATCTTTTCCAAATTTGATATGAAATCTGGATTCTGGCAAATCCAAGTTGATGAAAAGAATAGGTATAAAACTACTTTTACCGTCCCTTTTGGTCAATATGAATGGAATGTTATGCCATTTGGTCTTAAAAATGCTCCTTTAGAATTCTGAGGAATGATGAATGACATTTTTAATCCTTATTCCAAATTCATAATTGTCTACATCGATGATGTCTTAATTTATTCTCAATCTATAGATCAGCACTTCAAACACCTTAACACATTTATCTTTGTTGTTAAGAGGAGTGGTCTGGCTTTATCCAAAACAAAAATCAATTTATTTCAGACTAAGATCAGATTTCTTGGTCACAATATTCATCTAGGGACTATCATTCCTATTAGTCGTGCCATTGACTTTGCTGATAGATTTCCTAATCAATTAATTGATAAAACTCAATTACAAAGATTTCTTGGATGTTTAAACTATGTCTCTGACTTCTTTCCGTAATTGAGCAATTTAATCAAGCCTCTCCATGATCGTCTTAAAAGGGATCCTCCTCCTTGGACTGACGTTCATACTAATGTGGTTAAACAAATCAAAGCTCAAGTACAGGATCTGCCATGCCTTTACTTACCCAACCCACAATCTTTCAAAATTGTTGAAACTAATGCTTCAGACATAGGTTATGGTGGCATTCTTAAACAAAAAATTTCTTCTGGTAAAGCGCAAGTTATCGCCTTTACTTCCAAACATTGGAACCCAGCACAGCAGAATTATTCTACTGCCAAAAAAGAAGTTTTAGCGATTGTTCTATCTATTTCTAAATTTCAATCTGATTTATTAAATCAAAAATTTTTGGTGCGAGTTGATTGCAAATCTGCAAAAGATATTTTGCAAAAGGATGTTAAAAACCTTGCATCAAAACAAATTTTTGCCAGATAGCAGTCAATTCTAAGTATTTTTTATTTTGATATTGAATATCTTAAAGGCTCACAAAATTCTCTTCCTGATTACCTAACTCGAGAATATTTGCAGGGAATAAAAGTTAGCCACATTTGTTCAATATCAGCCATGTCCTCCTTCCCAACGGGAAGAGGAAGAAGTGATAGAGGGAGAGGAAAAGGTAAAGTCATTCTTAACCCTTTTGAAACTCTTATGCAGGATAACTCTGCAACCCAAAAGCAATCTGGGTCTCCAACACAAAAACAATTAACAATTGGGTCATCCACCAAAAATCCAGCTGGGTCTTCTACCCAAACTTAAATTACCGGGCCAAAGACCCGAAGCCAATCCAAACAAACCTCCCATGAGTCAAAAGAAGATTATTTCTTCCCTATCCAAACTCTTCAAGCCCTTCAACAACAGGGTCTAACCCAATTGCCAACCAACACTTGGGCTGAAACCGTCCAAGGAAAGTCAACCAAAAATTTAGATCTTATGATCCAAAACCAGAAAAGCCAAATTTATCAAGCCAATCCTAAACCATTTGCAACCATTATTGCAGGGTCCTCCAAATCACAATATATTCAAAAACCAAATTTCTGGCCCGTTGTAGGCTTAGAACTATAATTCTGGGATTCAAATATCAATAAAATTACTTCCAAAATCCTCCCTGAAGGATTCCATTTCGTCCCAATGGCCTCTAACAAAACCCATCAGTTTTACCTATTAATTCTTATTGATACAGAATCTGTTAAAATCAAACACCATAAAGACTCAAAAAAATCCTTCAATTATAACTCATTCAACCCTCCAGATTATAGATGTCATGACACGTTCAGCTTGGGGACAAAATCCTAGTAATTATAGAAAGTTTTCCGGAAACTTCGATCCAATTGGTTTCTCCCACTGGGATTATATTAAGACTTAGGACTATTTAATCCTTGGTCTGCAAAATAAAATTTTTAGACACTCCTGGTTCATCTATTTTAAGACTGGTACTAGGTATCAATTTCCAAACTGGTTCCTCCAATGGTGGAATTCTTTTGGACCAATTCCTGAAATCCTTCCCTCGGATGTGCAAGAAGGATTCCAATTTTTTAAAGCAAAGTATGATTAGCAAGCTGATAGCCTCCCAATTTTACTAAACTTTTTCATCAATTTTTCCCTATCATGGGTCTTCTCATGGCAATACAAACTCAATGATAATCATATTCCTAATGTCCTTCCCTAGCTTACTTAGCAAGCCTTTGTCAAGTGGTGGTCTGATTTTGATGGATCACAAGCTTCTAAAGAAGGAGTCAAAAATTGGTTGAAAAGAAACCCAAAACTTTTAAAGTATGCTGAAGCCAACACCAGCCTTCTTCAAAGCCAAAAGTTTCAAATAGCTGCTGCTCTGGCAGGTTCCTCTTCTGAGAAAGATATTATCAATAATCTTCATAGCATAACTCAGCTTCTTCAAAAATAATTAGCAGAAAAAGAGCAAGTTAACTTTCCTCAAAAATAATTAGCAGATAATGAACAAGGCGATCAACCTTCATTAGCTTCCAACCAGCAAGTCAAACAACCATCTGCTAAGATGACAAACAAAAAGAAGAAACAAATTCATCAACCAGCTGCTCTCAAACCAACAGATGAAGAATCTGATACAGGAGATACCTTCTACAAAAATGAAGATGATTGTTTCTCAATCTTTCCTTTAGGATTTGAACCAGCAAATTCAGATGATGACTTTCTCCTCTCTGAAGACTAGACAATTTCCAGACACATGGATTGTCAATAAAATTTTCAAAGATTCCCATCACTATGTTTGTTTACCGACAAAACCAAAAGCAAAAGTTTTATTGCAATTATGTAGTTTTACTATTTTTGTCTTTTGTACTTTAACCGGTACTATAGCAAATTAGTGTTAAATAGTTTAGGTTTTGTCACCTGAACTGTTCAAACAGTAGCCTTCAATTCTCTTTATAAGTCGTGCGTAGGCTCATTGTTAGGCACGCTTCAAATTATGCTTCAATTTAGTTTTTCTTTGTAATTCTAGAGTGAGACATTGAGAGCTTTGAGTGAGTCCCTCTCCCTTCTCCCTCTTTGTTTCAATTTATGTTTCAATTTCTGTAACTGAAAGATAGTTACTTCAATTAAAGTTTCAATTTTCAATTTCATTTTCTTATATCTGTCCATCGAAGCCTATATGGCTGTTTAACTGTTTGCATACATTTGCATGATTTAACTTTTAGTTCTTCGTTTTATTTCTAGTTTTCCATCGAAGCCTATATGGTTGTTTAACTGTTTGCATACATTTGCATGATTTAACTTTCAGTTCTTCGTTTTATTTCTAGTTTTTTTTTAATTTTTTGGGGTTTGTTCCCCAATTTAAGTTTATGCTGAGTCCGACTCAGTCCTACTTCTCTCTGTAGTTCATTTCCGCGCCTTTCCCTCTGCTTTCGACCCCCTCTTGGTATCGGGGATCTCTGTAGTTCCTTTCTGCGCCTTTTACTCTACTTTCGACCCCCTCTTGGTACTAGAGCCTGATGGGGAAGTAGGAATGTGTTATTGAGCTTTAACTATTTATTATGCATCTAACGTACTTGATATGTTTAATCATTCTAAAGTGCGGTGGGAAGATGTTATTGAGTCAGAATACTATGTTACTTCTCTGGTTTACTTGGTATGATTAACCATGAAAGAGTTCAGCTCTAAGCTTTTGTGCTACTGTTTGGGTTACTTCTACAGTTGAATATTTTGATATTCATGTTTTGTTGTATAGATCTCGTATCTTGACATGCTCGTTTATAAGCTGAAATCACTGTTCAAAATGATATTTATTTGGGTAATAAAAACATTTTAGTTTATTATTTGATGAAGATAAATAGTATATATATGTCTTTGATAATTATTCTATTCTATTTGGTTATTCAGCATCTGCTTAAAATCTTACCCATTAAAGCAAAACTTCTCTTTATCTCAATATTATTAAATCAACTTTGCCCTATTAGTATGATGGAAAAGTGGTGTGGGAAGCATTAAGTCCCGTGGGTGGCAATAAGTCTTCATGATGACCACTTTGACAAAAGTATTAATATGGACCACCTTTTTATGATTTAATAATGACTATCATTTTATTATATGGATATATATTTTAAGACTTTTTAGCTGAATGACGTACATAGAACAAGAATACTGGTGTTTAACCCACAGACTAATATATATTGTTAATTAGGCCACAATAAATTAAAAGGATTTTATCTAAAAACCTCAGTCTTGTAAAAGCTATGAGATGTCTATTGCTCACAGATCTATATTAATCTAGCATGTTTGATCTTTTACTTTTCAACGGAACAAAACCCCTTACAGTAGATTTTAGTGCTTGGATTTGGACATGATATACCTGGTTGATTCATGCTTAAGTAAATTAGACTGTAATTACTTATTCTTTCTTAATACCATAGTCCTAACAATTCATATATGTATGATTAAAATTATTTAAAGTACTTTAGTGTATAATCGATTAGTTCTTGTTTAATATCCTAGTCCTAACGAACTAGGTGATGGCAATGGTACTTACAGGTAAGGAAGGCTTGTTTATATTTGTTAGCAACGTTTTCTCTTTATTTGTTATCATGTTTCGTTCACTTTCTTCCCGTTTTTCTCCTAACAAGTCTTCTACATCTTCCTCATCCTCCTCTCTTTCCAGTCAACCTAATTTTTCCAAAAGAGTCTTCAAAGACGAAATTTGCTTCGAAGAGCTCAACCAAGAACTTGACAATTGGGATATCCCCAAAATCAAAGACGAAGATCCTTACCACAAAAAAAAGACTTCAAACTCAAAGATCTTTGCCACAAACAATCCGACTTCATCATTAGAACTATTGAAGAAAAATATAAAATTCAATCAGAAGATGAAGAAATCTATCTTCTTTCTGATAACAACATCAAAGATCACAAAGCCAAAGGATATAGTTATCTTCATATCGGAAGTGTCCAAATTGGTATGAAACCCCTTACAAAAGAATCTCTCAATACGGCAGTTCTTTTCTGCCTAAGAGACAAAAGACACAATCAATTCGAAGCCTCCTTACTTGGAACTGTTGAATCCAGCTTGTGTCACGGTCCAATCTTTTTCAATTGCTTTCCCGATCTAATTGTTTGTCTCGATGACAAAAATATTCTTGATGTTTTATTCTTGAATATCAAAATCCATGGGTATGATATGAAAGAAGGATCTATACCCATTGCTCACATTTATAGAGTTCAATATAAAGTTATGAACTCTGTAATCTCCAATTTCCTGAAAACTAATTGCAAGAAACGTGGAGAAACAACTTTGTTTCTTACTGATAATTTCAAAGCTAATGTTGCTGTTCCTAAGACCATTCAGTAGAATAAGGTCAAGCTCCCTGAAAAATGGACTTTGGAGAAAGCTACTCCTGCTACTCCCACAATTACCCCTAATTTTCAAAACATTCTGCAACATCCTACAGGTCATGTTGATCTGATTTTTGATTGGAGAAATTCTTTCTCTTTATCCAGATCTGTCAAGTCTGACGATGATTTCCAGTCTACCTTTTCTAGAAGATCCCTCTCGATCTCCAGAACAATTCCCAGATCTATTCCTAGATTCGAACTAGAACCTTCTCATGATGGATCTACGATTCACCTACAAGGGTTTGAATCTACGACTCCTGTAAGAAATTCTTACCAAGGGAAGAAGATGCCCAAACTATCCCATCTCCAACTTACTCTTCTCTCCATCCAGAGTATGATATTAACACAATATCATCTATTTTTATTCCAGATAGAAAATCTATCCAAAATGAATTCTTCTCTAAAAAATGGACTTCTCACAGAGAATGGTTCTTTAAGAATTTTCGTGGCGCTAAGCGTCAACAAATGCAAGATAAGTTTTATGAATTTCTTGGACAAATTCATTACAATCTGCCATTCTTTTATTGGTTCAATGGCATTGCTATTTAGAACAGTCTCAATTATCCTTTCAAAGACCCTTCTTTAAACAAAAAATCCTTAGAAGACATCAAAAAATGGCATCTAAGCGATGGTCAAATTGTTCAATCTGATCTACCTCCTAAGACTCCCTTTACTCTTACCAGTAAGGATTCTTCCAAAACTGTCATAACAGCCCCTTTCAATTCTAAAACTGAAGAAGAGCTAATTTCTGCCAAAGATAACAAACATCTTATAGAACAATCCAATTATACGAATCACTATCTTCAGGCCCTGGGAGATAAGGTCCTCGAAGCCTCTACAGTAGTTGATGAACTTTATTCTTCTACCCAGATAGAGAAGCCTTTGTTTAATCCTTATCGGATTTCAAACAATTACAAAAAGGCCATACATCTTTCTGGACCCAAAGCACATATTAAGAAAGAAGTTGAAGAAGTTCATACTGAATTCCTTACCAAAATCAACAAGCAGTTAGAATTCTGTAAAGTTATTCCTAACTCTCCTGAGATAGGAACTCCACCTCACAAACATTCCTCAAAAAATCCTTCTATCAATGTCCTTTTTACAACCTTCTTCGGACTGTTCTTCTAAAGAAGAAAGTTCCGATATCAATATCAATCCAGTCGTCACTGGCCCTAATCTCAATTGGAAAAATCCAACCAAACTCTACTATCCTACAGCCACTGCCCCTGATCTTCTCTTAGAAGAAAAGGATTCCAATTCCAATTTCAAAATTTTCAGTGCCAACAACGTCTATGAATGGAACATAGATGGTGAAAATGAATATGGCATTACCATGATCCTTCAAAATATGACCATGGTTACCACTGCCTATGAAACCTCAAACGACTTTCCCGAATCTATGATCGTTGAGATTGTTGTTGCAGGGTTTTGTGGCCAACTCAAAGGTTGGGGGATAATTATCTTGCTGATCAAGAAAGACTCTCAATTCTTAATGCCATTGAAACTAGCCCTGATGGTATTCCCATTATAGAAAATGGTGCCAGCATCCCTGATACTGTCAACACCTTAATTTTTACTATAGCTCAACACTTCATAGGAGATCCCTCTGTTATCAAGGATAGATCTGCTGAGTTATTAGCCAATCTTAGATGTAAATCCTTAAGTGATTTTAGGTGGTACAAAGATACCTTCCCAACCCGGGTTTATACTAGAGAGGATAGTTAGCAAGCCTTTTGGAAGGAAAAATTTTTAGCTGGTCTTCCAAAATCTCTTGGCGACAAAGTCAGAGAAAAACTTAAAAGCCAAAATCCCAATTCTCCAATTTGTTATGATCAATTAAGCTATGGACAGCTTATTGCCATTATTCAGAAAGTAGCACTCAAAATTTGTCAGGATGACAAAATCCAACAACAATTGGCTAAAGAAAAAGCCCAGACTCGTAAAGATTTAGGAACCTTCTGCAAACAATTTGGCTTTCATTGTGGTAAGAAGCCCAGTTCCAAATCTAAGCCAAAACATCAATTTGGTCCTCCTAGACCCCATTATTACAAAAACAAGCGCTCCAAACCTAGACTTGATCCTAAGAATCATATTGAGAAAAAGGATTCTCAGGGCAAAGACAAAATTATCTGCTTTAAATGTGGAAAGCCTGGCCATATTAGTAGATATTGTAGGTTTAATAAAAAGATCAGTACTCTTAACCTACAAAAAGATATCCAAGACTAATTCAATAATCTTTTAATTGAATCATCTCATGATGACGACTCCTCTGATGATCTTTCGAACCAATCCTCTCCGGAGAATCTTAACCAGATAGAAGATGATGATTTACCTGAATCATCGATTAATGTTCTTACCAAGGATCAAGATCTGCTCCTCAAAGTTATCAGTGCTATTCCGGACCCCCTAGAAAGGACTAGATACCTTGAAAAGCTCAAAGCTACTCTAATTACTAAACCTCCTAGAAATCCTTTGGCTACCAACAAGTTTAACCTCAAGGATACTTTTAAGCGTCTTGAGAAAACTAGCATCAAACACGTTACACTTCAAGATCTCCAAACTGAGATTAATATGCTTAAATCTGAGGTTTATTATTTAAAGCAAGGTATCCATAATCTCCAATTACAATTAGATAACCAATCCAGCAAATCTGAAATCTCTGCTTCAATCAGCGGAAATGATGATCCTGTTGATCTTGAGTTTTTGGGTTCCATCAATTCTTTGGAAAATCAATTTCAAATTATCTTCTGCTATTATTGAAAACCAGGATTTAAGAATTAATACCTCTTTTCTACTGGTAAAAAATTTGAAGAATAAAGTAATTTTGGGAACCCCATTTATCAAATTACTTTTTCCCTACCAAACTACTGATGAAGGTATTGTTACACAATACCAGAATCAGCCAATTATTTTCAAGTTCCTGAAAATACCAATTTTACCAAACCTTGGTATCAATCATGCTAAACATATTGACCCCGCAAAAGGAAAATTTAATTTTGTTTTGCAGGTTTCTAACCCAACAATGGAGTTTAATCGCATAAAGCTCCCAATATTCTCTGACAAGGAGTTCTTCACACTGCCAAATATCAGTCTGGATCAGACACAACAATGTCTTCTTGATAACCTTTGGCTATCAACAGACATAGAAGGTAAACTCAATTGCATAAATGCTCTTGCAATTTATTTTTCAAAAATAAACAAATCTTTCAAAAGTTTTGAAAAAACTAAATTACTTTATCAAATTAATTTTCAAAAGCTCAAACTCAAGGATAAGATCATTGATCCTCCTGAGAAAAATATTGCCCCTCCCAAACTGGTAAGAGATTTGAGTAATGAGAGTTCCGAGAGGATCCAAACACTTGAAGTCAACAATCAAACACTGTCCAGAGAGGTTGAGTGTTTAGCTAAAAATTATGCAATTTTGCTTGAAGATTTCCACAGATTGAACAACTTCAGCACTAATCATCGAGATCTTAAAAGGAAATTTACTTTACAAACTTCTCCTATTATCAGACAATTAACTAATTATGTGGATTTTGAGGTATACCTTTTGATCCAGAGAAAATTGGAAGATTCAATTTTCCAAGATTTTATCAATGCTCAAAATTGCCTTTGGGACATTTCTCAAGGAAAAATTCAAGCTCTAGGTATCCATGTCTGCCAGCCCATGGGACATTTCAATTTTCCTTCTGACCATCCGGACGACGGTGAGGACATAAAACGTACCTTCACTGGAATCTTAAAAACCAGAATTAGTCTCCCTTTCTATTCTACAATTCAGTATTTGGGAAAAGAGTATACTATCTGGACTTGGTTAGATCTGGGTATGTTAGATCAATTTTGGACTAATGACACTTCTGATTTAATTGTTGGTCCAGAAAAATTGTATCTGCTTGTCGCAGCAACTATTAAAAGAGCTGGAAGAATTACTTTCGATGTTAAGTCATCTCTTCCAACCAGTAATGGACTCTTTTCAATTCTAGCCAGACATCATTTTAAGACCGGTACTACCACATTCAAACCTTGGTTCAATTGGCCAGTTCAGGACAGAACTTTTATTAATTCATTTTGGCTAAGAAATGAATTAATCAAAAAAGAATTCCTCCCACCTGTAGGATGGGCCAATCTAAAGTTAATATGAGAAACTCCTATCTACAAATTATGGGCATTTAAAGGATGTTTCTTAATAGAATTAACAATGCCCTTTCCAAATATTTACTCTTCAATATTTGAGGAAATAAGTTACATTGAAGAAAATTTTGGAAAAAATTCAGATTCAGGCCCTGAAGATGTCGAACTCCACAACTTATTGAACATAATGGAACCATGATTTCTCCATTCAAAGAATACCTCTGGCATAGTCGGAATACAAAGTTCGAAAACTTCCAGCATCTCTCTTACTCAATTTTCAAAGATTCCCATCACTATATTGGTTTACCGACAAAACCCAAAGCAAAAGTTCTTTTGCAATTATGTAATTTTACTATTTTTGTCTCTTGTACTTTGACCAGTACTGTAGCAAAATAGTGTTTAATAGTTTAGGCTATGTTCCCTGAACTATTCAAATAGTAGCTTTCAAATTTCTTTATAAGCCGTGCGTAGGCTCATTGTTAGGCACGCTTCAAGTTACGCTTCAATTTAGTTTTTCTTTGTAATTCTAGAGTGAGCCACTGAGAGCTCTGAGTGAGTCCCTCTCCCTTCTCCCTCTTTGTTTCAATTTATGTTTCAATTTCTGTAACTCATAGATAGTTACTTCATTTAAAGTTTCAATTTTCAATTTCATTTTCTTATATCTGTCCATCGAAGCCTATATGGCTGTTTAACTGTTTGCATATATTTGCATGATTTAACTTTTAGTTCTTTGTTTTATTTCCATTTTTTTTACTTTCTGGGGTTTGTTTCCCATTTTAAGTTTATGCTGAGTCCGACTCAGTCCTACTTCTGTCTGTAGTTCCTTTCCGCACCTTTTACTCTGCTTTCGACCCCCTCTTGGTTTCAGAGCCTGATGGGGAAGTAGTAGTGTGTTATTAAGTTTGAATGCTTGAGTTACTTCTCTAAGTTACTTAATATGATTAACCATATTAAAGTTCTAAGATCTGGGAGATACATTACTGTTTATTGCGACGAACATAATAATGCAGGTTACTGTTTATTGTTCTGAAGATCACAATGAATGATATTGTTTATTGTTATGAACATATGCAATGGGATACTCGAATCCAATGTTCTGGGTTCATGATGTTATTGTTCTGGACTGTTCAGTTATATTCGGATGTTCTTTAACTTAAATTCTGGATTCATCAAGTTACGCTTCAATTTAGTTTTTCTTTGTAATTCTAGAGTGAGACACTGGGAGCTCTGAGTGAGTCCCTCTCCCTTCTCCCTCTTTGTTTCAATTTATGTTTCAATTTCTATAACTCATAGATAGTTACTTCAATTAAAGTTTCAATTTTCAATTTCAGTTTCTTATATCTATCCATCGAAGCCTATATGGTTGTTTAACTGTTTGCATACATTTGCATGATTTAACTTTTAGTTCTTCGTTTTATTTCTAGTTTTTTAATTTTCTTGGGTTTGTTCCCCATTTTAAGTTTATACTGAGTCCGACTCAGTCCTACTTCTCTCTGTAGTTCTTTTCCGCGCCTCTTACTCTGCTTCTGACCCCCTCTTGGTATCAGAGCCTGATGGGAAAGTAGGAATGTGTTATTGAGCTTGAACTATTTATTATGCATCTAACGTACTTGATATGTTTAATCATTCTAAAGTGCGGTGGGAAGATGTTATTGAGTCAGAATACTATGTTACTTCTCTGGTTTACTTGGTATGATTAACCATGAAAGAGTTCAGCTCTAAGCTTTTGTACTATTGTTTGGGTTACTTCTATAGTTGAATATTTTGATATTCATGTTTTGTTGTATAGATCTGGTATCTTGACATGCTCGTTTACAAGCTGAAATCACTATTCAAAATGATATTTATTTGGGTAATAAAAACTTTTTAGTTTATTATTTGATGAAGATTAATAATATATATATGTCTTTGATAATTATTCTATTCTATTTGGTTATTCAGCATCTGTTTAAAATCTTACCCATTAAAGCAAAACTTTTCTTTATCTCAGTATTATTAAATCAACTTTGTCCTATTAGTATGATGGAAAAGTGGTGTGGGAAGCACTAAGTCCCGTGTGTTAGAACCTAAACAATTAAAAAGTTTAGACCCTCATTAATTTTGATAATAACAAAGTAATTCTCAAGAGAACAATTTATCTTCTAACATATCTTTGAGTGTACAGGTATCAAAGATTCATATATATGTACAAATCACTCAAGGAAGAAGAAGAAATTTACAAAAGAATTGAATACAATCCACTAGTGTCAGCATCTGAACTCACTCCAACGTCATGCTAACAGCAAGCGTCCAGCAGTGTAACTTCTTGACACGTGGAACACTCAATTGCTATGAGCGTTCGTCCTCTCCTCTGAGCGAGCGTCTGATCTCTTTAATGAAGCACGTGATGATCACGTTTTTGCTCTTAGCCTCAGACTGTTCTGGAACGGAATTCGAATTTGATTTTGTGCGCTCATTTTGATGTACGAGAAAGCAAAGGTGACACCTTTAGCATAAGACAAAAATCGTATAAGGCAATTGCAAATAGCAGATAGTACGAAAACGATAATGTGTACTATTCTGATATTCTCTGGAAAGGAAGAAAAGGACTACATTTCAAATTAACTCACTCAATGGAAATGAGATATTTTTACTGCAACGGTGATACCCTTGAAGACTCCTATAAATACCCTAAGGTATTCATTGAAGAAATGTTAGAAAAACGGTGAAGAAACTTCATTCTGAAAGCAATTCTTCTCAAGTGAACAATCAAGTTTCGTGCCCAGTTTCTGGTCTACATAGAGCTGAACTCAGCGTCTTATACTTTCTTTTAGAAAGCCATTTCTATTTTAAGCTTAATCTTTTCATCCTCTCTGTGAGAGTTATTTTGATTGTTATCAAAAGCATAATCTCTTTTGTAAACTGTATTTGGCCTAGTTAAGGCTCTGTTCCTCAAAGGCTCGACTGTACTGAGTCGTTTTGAGAAGTTGAGAGTATTGTCAAGTTTGTGACAGAAGAATACTCTTGAGGAAATTGTAATCAGATGATTATAGTGGAAAATCCTTCAGGAATAAAGGGACTAGACGTAGCTACCAGTTGGTGGTGAACTAGTATAAATCTCTGCGTCTCATCCTTTACTGCTTTACATTATTTATCTTTACCTTGCTCAGTAAAACAAGTTTTTATAAACTGTTTAATTTCTGCATCCGGTTTAATTCTTTGCATCCGATATTCAAACAGTTTTGAACAACCTGTGTTGAAGTTTTTATGTATAGTTTGCGAAAAGTTTTTTAACACAATTCAACCCCCCTTCTTGTGTTCACATTCAGTTGGTACCAGAGCTCGGCTTCTTGGTTGACCACTTAACAGTGTTAAGAGAAAAGATCCTATACTGTGAACATGTCTACTGAAGGTGGTCATATGAACCGTCCTCCTCTATTTGATAGAGAAAATTTGATTACTGAAAAGATAAGATAAAAGCTTTCTTTGAGACACAACAACTTGAGTTGTGGGATATAGTTCAAAGTGGTTACATTCCTCCCACTAATCCCTGTGGTGTTGCTATAGCCAGAGAAGATTGGAATAATGAACAGAAAAAGAGATATCAAATAAATCAAAAGGCTAGATTTGTTCTTATCTGTGCTATGACAGAAAAAGAATATGATAAATGTAGCAAATTTGATACTGCCAAAGAAATCTGGGACTCACTTGTTTTATCTTACGAAGGCTCTGCCAAAGTAAGAGAAACCAAAGCTAGCATGTTGGTTCGCCAATACGAGTTATTCAAAATGGAAGATGGTGAAAGCATTGAAACCATGTTTGGAAGATTTCAAACACTTGTTCATGGATTACAGGCCCTTGGAAAAAGTTACACTACACCTGACCATGTTAGAAAGATCCTAAGAAGCTTGACTAAGCAGTGGAGACCCAAAGTCACTGCTATTCAGGAAGCAAAAGATCTAAATGTCCTACGACTTGAAGATCTTATGAGTTCGTTGAAAGCTCATGAACTTGAGCTAAATGAAGAAGAACCTGTCAAAAAGGGCAAGTATGTTGCTTTGAAAGTTGAACGTGAACACAAGAAGGGGTTGAATTGTGTTAAAAACTTTTCGCAAACTATATGTAAAAACTTCAACACAAGTTGTTCAAAACTGTTTTGTATATCGGATGCAGAGAATTAAACAGGACTGGATGCAGAAATTTAAACAGTTTATAAAAACTTGTTTTACTGAGCAAGGAAAAGATAAATAATGTAAAGCAGTAAAGGATGAGACTCAGAGATTTATACTAGTTCACCACCAACTGGTAGCTACGTCTAGTCCCTTCGTTCCTGAAGGATTTTTCACTATAATCAACTGATTACAATTTTCTCAAGAGTATTCTTCTGTCACAAACTTGACAATACTCTCAACTTCTCAAAATGACTCAGTACAGTCAAGCCTTTGAGGAACAGAGCCTTAACTAGGCCAAATACAGTTTTACAAAACAGATTATGATTTTGATAACAATCAACATAACTCTCATAGAGAGGATGAAAAGATTAAGCTCAAAACAGAATAGCTTTCTAAAAGAAAGTATAAGACGCCGAGTTTAGTTTAATGTAGACCAGAAACTTGGCACGAAGCTTGATTGCACACTTGAGTAATATTGCTTTCACAATGAAGTTTCTTCACAGTTTTTCTAACTATTCTTCAACGAATACCTTGGGGTATTTATAGGAGTCTTCAAGGGTATTACCGTTGCAGTAAAAATATCTCCTTGCCATTGAGTGAGGTAATTTGAAATGTAGTCCTTTTCATCCTTTCCAGATAATATCAGAATAGTACACATTACCGTTTTCGTACTATCTACAATTTGCAATTGCCTTGTACGATTTTTGTCTTATGCTAAAGGTGTTATCTTTACTTCCTCGTACATCAAAATGAGCGCACACAATCAAATTCGAATTCCGTTCCAGAAAAGTCTGAGGCTAAGAGCAAAAACATGATCACCACGTGCTTCATTAAAGAGATCAGACGTTCGCTCAGAATAGAGGACAGACGCTCGTAGCAATTGAGTGTTCCACGTGTCAAGAAGTCACACTGCTGGATGCTTGCCGTTAGCAAGACACTGAAGTGGGTTCAAATGCTGACACTAGTGGATTGTATTCAATTCTTTTGTATATTTCTTCTTCTTTCTTGAGTGATTTGTATATATATATAAATAAAGCTTTTGATACATGTACACTCAAAGATATGTTAGAAGATAAATTGTTCTCTTGAGAAATATTTTGTTATCATCAAAATTAATGAGGGTCTAAACTTCACAATCGTTTAGGTTCCAACAATCTCCCCCTTTTTGATGATGACACAAATCTAAGGTTGATGAACAATTTAATTTCAAAATAACATCAAAGGTCTCCCCCTGAATTTAACACTTTTGATGTATAAGACTATTCTAGTATTAAGGCGATTGTTGATAAACAAATTCATTTAAGTGATCGCAAAAATACATAGATGAATCAGAGCATATTTTTAACAAGGTGAGATCGGATGCTGATTTTCATTTTATCAAAAAGATTTTCATATTAACAACTTTATTGATCATTGTTAGATTATTGGGTCAATGAATATCAATGCAGTTAACAGATATTAGAGCAATGAATAACCATATAAATGCTATGTATGAAATGATATGCATGATAAATTCAGTTTTGGTGTATTCATCGGTTGGTGAATTTGTTAATCAGACTTAATCAGACTCTCACGTATTCATCAAATCTTTCTTTTACTTCTTTTACTCCCCCTTTTGTCATCAGACAAAAAGAGTGTAAAGCACATTATAGTAAAAAAGATGGCTTAGAAAAATTTGAATGTATATAAACAGACAATCAGATAAAGGCATGTATAGTCAAATAATCAGAAAAATACTGAATATATAAAAAAAATAAGAGAGTACCCAAAAAAAAATTATATCACATAATAAAAAAAAATTTAAGGGTTTGGTGGTTGAGGAGGGATGTTGAGACGTTCATATAGAAGTTTCAGTGCATTCTCCAGCTGAGTGACTTTCAGATTAGTAGTCTTCATTTCTTCAAACTCTGCTTTAGGAATGGTGATCATTTCAACTGTAGGAGTAGAAGTAGAAGGTCTTCTGATGCTTTGCTAGCACCCAGTTTGAAAGCTTCAGTCTCAAGTCCTTCTTTTGTTGAGCCTTTTGAAAGAATGCATCATTTGGTATAAACCATTTGATGAGACTTCCAAGTTTCCTCTGCTCAGATTCTAACTGAATTCTTCTCCTTTTCTCCACCTCTTCCGTACAAAGAAATCCATGAAGACTGCTTTCCTATGCGTACACGCCAAGATGAAAGCCTCAAACTTATTCCCAGCTTCTTCTCCCCATATCCTTCTGATGAATTCACTCAATGCTTCAGAAACAAAAGAGAGTCCTTCATTTTCTGCCAGGTACAATCCTCTCAGATTTTCCCTGTCATCTTCTGTAAGCACCAGGGGGACAAGGCATGGTAACAAAGCTTTGTTTTTCCATGTCTTCGACCATTGACTCCAAGTGAATCCAATGTCAAAGTGCTTTGTCACTGCAGCCCATTGAACATAAGTCTTCATGCAGTCGAGTGGTCTGATTACTGAGCATCTGAACATATCATCGAAATAAACTATTCCCAGATTGATGTCAGTAATTCTGCCGATTGTGCCAACTGTTGGAATAGTGGCCTTCTCAGCATTGCAGCAGTTTGAGGAGCCAGTTCTCCATTCATCTTCCTTCAGAGAATTCAGGTAAAACCTTCTGGCATGATCCTCAGAGATCTTGGCAATCGGAAGCTTAGAGAATTCCTTAAGATTGTACTTCTTGGGAGCCTTCTCATACTCTGTGAGCCTGATCTTGCTGAATGGTTGCTTGCCAGGAGCAGGTTCTTTCCTTTTCCCAGGGATAGACCAAGGTAATTAGCTTCTCCTTCCTGTTGCTCTATTTTATTTTTTTTTGTCATAGAGCCAGTAATTAGCTGCATCCTGACGAAACTGTTGGCTCCAAAAACTTTTGGACGAACAACAGTGCCAACACCAAAGTATTTTTCTTTTTCCTTTGTGTTGATGGAGTCAGTCAGCTTCCTCACAACGCTGTCTTTGATCATCATAATGGAGAGAAGAACTCCATAAGGGATTATCTCGACAATATTCTTCTTATCGACACTCCTCCTTGAGAAGACTAGGGCATTTATCAGATTGTTGATAATCAACCTTGGCAGATTGATTTTCTTCCCATCCATGTAGTTCCTCATAATGAACTTTTGTTCATAGTTCACTATGTCGCTTGAGCCAGCCTTCAGAATCACGCTCTTGGAGATGATTTTGTGCAGTACTCAGTAGTGGCTTTTCAAGTCTTTGGCCGTGGGAGTGATGTTCTTCTTCTTCAGTTCACGATAGTTCTCAAACAGGGCTTCGTTGACGTTTTATAGTCCTCTGTAAGCATCAGCCCAGTCTACATGGTAACTGATTCCTTCACACGGACACTTGATCGTCTGAGCAATAGAGTTGATGGTGAAGCATAGTTTGAAGCCTCTGATGTGTCCTTCTATGACTTCCCCCGGAAGTAAGTACACATTCCTTCAGAACTCTTTAATAGCGTAGCTCAGTACGTCAACTGGTTCCCAGATGAAGTAGTTTTTCCAGCCCGGTTTCTCAAGACCTTCTTCAAAATCAAAACCGTATAGCTTGAAGTTCTTGAAATCAACCCGGTTCTCATTCAGAAGTTTTGCCTCAGAGAAGACATCAAAAGCAGCAGTGTATTATCTAACCTTTCTGTCGGCCATTGTAGTAGTTGAAGAGAAGGTGATGGAGGTTTTAGGGTTCGAAAACACACACACAGAGAGAGAGAGAGACAGAGAGAAAGAGAACAGTTTTGCAAGAAAACACAGAGTGAAGTGATGGAGCAAAAAATATGGAGTAGTGGGAAAGTTGATAGAAAATGGTACAGTCTTTTTCAAAAAAATCGCTTCGTATTTCCACATAAAAATTAAATCAAAAAGAAAAGAAAATAAGGATTCGCCTTTTCATTAAATGCAGACGCCAAAAGAAAAGTAAGATCAAGAAAAAGATTTTATCGAAAAACATAAATAATTATGACTCAGTAGATGTGATGAGATGCTTATGTCCTTACCACGTGTGACACGTGTGGGTGTGCTCGGACGCACGCAACTGATTTACCAGACGATGAGTTATGATGCATATGACAAATAAGATGCTTATTCATATACATGCTTATGTCATACCAGATGCTGAGATTTTGCATATTATCTGAAGTTGAGATTAATCATTCTTCTATAAGATGAAAATTTAAATTTCTGCTTATAAAATTGAATCTATCTTCAGCAAGGGGTTTTGTAAATATGTCAGCCCACTGATGATCAGTGTCTACAAATTTTATTTCTAGAATGCCCTTCTGAACATAGTCTCTTATGAAGTGATGCTTAATCTCAATGTGCTTGGCTCGTGAATGCAATATGGGATTTTTAGTAAGACAGATTGCAGAAGTATTATCACAAAAGATAGGAATGTTACTCTCTTTTATCAGATAGTCTTCAAGTTGATATTTCATCCACAGAAGTTGAGAGCTGCAACTTCTTTCTGAAATATACTCGCCTGGCTGTTGAGAGTGCAATCGTGCTTTGCCTTTTGCTTGACCAAGATACAAGATTTGCTCCAAGGAATTGGCAGCTTCCACTTGTGCTTTTTCTTTCAATTCGGTCTCCAGCAAAGCCAGCATCATAAAAACCTACTAACTTGTAATCTTTTTGATTTCTTATAAAGCAAACCAAGATTAGTAGATCCTTGCAAATATCTAAAGATTCTTTTAACAGCACTCAATTGTGATGCTCTAGGATCTGATTGAAACCTAGCACACAGACTGACGCTGAACATAATATCAGGTCTTCAAGCTGTAAGATAAAGTAGAGATCCAATCATACCTCTGTACATCTTCTGATCTACCTTTTTACCAGTTTCATCTTTACCAAGAATACACGTGGGTGCATAGGAGTACACATAGGTTTGCAATCCACCATTTTGAATTTCTTTAGCAATTCCTTGATATATTTGCTTTGATGTATATATATACCATCATTGCATTGTTTGATTTGAATTCCAAGGAAAAACTTCAGTTCACCCATCATGCTCATCTCGAATTCAGCCTGCATTAGCTTAGAAAATTCTTTGCAAAGGCTTTCATTAGTAGCTCCAAAAATAATGTCATCAACATATATTTGAGCAATTATAAAGTACTTATTTGATGTTTTTCTAAAAAGAGTAGTGTCTACTAGACCTCTGGTAAATCCATTTTTCATCAAAAATGTACTCAGTCTTTCATACCAAGCTCTGGGAACTTGCTTAAGACCATAAAGGGCCTTTTTGAGTTTGAAGACATGTTCTGGAAATTCAATGTCTTCGAATCCAGGAGGTTGTTTTACAAAGACTTCCTCAGTTATAAAACCATTCAAGAAAGCACTTTTCACATCCATTTGATAAAGAATTATATCATGATGTGCAGCAAAAGAAAGCAAAATGCGTATAGCTTCTAACCTTGCAACAGGTGCAAATGTTTCTGTAAAATCAATACCTTCTTCCTGTGAGTACCCTTGAGCAACCAATCTTGCCTTGTTTCTCACAACCTTTCCATCTTCATCAAGCTTATTTCTAAATACCCATTTAGTGCCAATAGCTTGCTTATCTTCTGGTAAGGTAACCAGCTTCCATACATCGTTTCTTTGGAACTGATTCAACTCTTCTTGCATGGCCAGAATCCAGCCTTCATCTTTCAATGCTTGATCAACCGTTTTAGGTTCCATTTCTGAGAGTAGTGCCATATCTGCATGCTCTTTAAAAGATGATCTGGTTCTTACTTTATCTCCAGGTTTTCCTATCTCCAGGTTTTCCTATGATTTGATCTTTAGGATGATTGGCTTTGTACTTCCAGCTCTTTCTGAATTCAGCTTCTGAAGATTCTTGTGTCTGGTCACCACCGGATGATGAAGATGTAGGTTCACTATTTATAGTATTACCTATATTTAATTCTAAAAATAATTCATCTAGCTCTGATATGGCTGTGTTAGCCTTCTTGTCATCAAATTTGACATGAATGGATTCTTCCACTGTCATAGTTTCTTTATTGTATATTCTAAAAGCTTTAGATCTTTCAGAATATCCCAAAAAGATTCCTTTGTCAGCTTTTGAATCAAACTTACCAAGTTGATCCTTGGTATTTAAAATGTAACATGTACAACCAAATGAATGAAAATATGATATGTTTGGTGTCCTTCCTTTCCACGATTCATATGGAGTCTTCTTCAAAATAGGTCTAATAGAAATCCTATTTTGAATGTAACAAGCTGTGGTTACTGCTTCTGCCCAAAAATGTTTTGCAATATTAGAAGATAAATTGTTCTCTTGAGAAATATTTTGTTATCATCAAAATTAATGAGGGTCTAAACTTCTCAATCATTTAAGTTCCAACGAAAGTCTCTCAACATGAAGTCAGTTCTTCCAAAGCCCTTCAGGCTGAAGAAGAAGAATCAGAAGATGAAGCTTCAGAAGGAGATGTTAACACATCAGAAGATGAGCTTGCGTTTATATCCAGGAAGATACAAAAAATGTGGAAGAAGAGAAACTTCAGGAGGAAGTTTCATAAGAAAGATATTAAGGACAAGAAAGAGAGCAAGGACAAGGCTCAAGTCATTTGTTATGAATGTAAAAAGCCTGGACATTTCAAGTCCGAATATCCTAATCTTAAGGAGAAGTCCACAAGAAATTCTTTCAAGAAAAAGAAGAAGAGCCTCATGGCTACATGGGAAGATCTAGATTCATTCTCATCTGAGGAAGATAATGAAGTAGAAGCAAATCTCGGTCTTATGGCAGACACTGACCTTGATTCAGAAGAAGAAGTTGAAGAGGTAATAGTATATGATTCCTACTCTGAACTTCAACTTGCATTTGACGATCTTCTTAAGGACTCTGCCACTCTCTCTGTTGAGTATAAGAATTTGAAAAAGAAATTTTCAAAATTATCACAAGACTTTCAAGCTTTAAACAAAGAAAAATTTGTCCTCAACAAAGAAAATCGGAAATCGAAAATCAAGATTCCGATGGACAACCGTATGATCGCTAATAAGCAACCGTGGTGAGCTCTCAAGCTGAAAGCTCTAAAGTTACAGGCAATCCTAAATGCAAAACAAATGATTATGAATATGCTTTTCAAAAGTTTCTTGCAGAGAGTGTAACTTGTAGCAAGCAAGCTTCAATGATTTGGGGTGTTAGTAAAACGACAACTCATGGTCTTGGTTATATATCAGATGAACCTCTTTTAGAAAATGATTCAAAGATTCGATAAATCCAATAATCATAGTAAATGCTTGCATTGTACTTACTGCAATAAACCTGGTCATTTGAAAAGTGCATGTACTGTTTTTAAAACTGTGAAGGATAAGCCTCCTTCAAGAACTAACAAGAAAGGTCCCAAAAAGATATGGGTACCTAAAGATAAAATAGTCTATGTTGCAGACATGCTTAGCAACAAAGTCAACACACCTATCTTGGTGCTTAGACAGTGGATGCTCGCATCACATGACGGGAGAAAAACATATGTTCCAAGAACTAATGCCTAAAGAAGTTGGATTCGTTGGTTTCGGAGGAAACCAAAAAGGTAAAATAGTTGGAATTGCTCGCATTGGTAAAGGCTCGCTTCCCTCTATTGATAATGTACTATATGTTGAAGGACTTAAACATAACTTATTGAGCATAAGTCAATTATGTGACAATGGTTATGAAGTCATCTTCTGGCTAAACCGGATATCTAGTAAAAGCAAGAAAGACTGGCTTACTCTTTCTCTTGCTAAGAGGAAACAAAATATTTACAAAATTGATCTCTTTGAACTTACAAAACAAGATGTCAAGTGTCTCATGTCTGTTGACGAAGAACAATGGATTTGGCACAAGAGATTGGGTCATGCCAATTTGATATTAATCTCAAAACTAAACAAGCACAGTCTTGTCAGAGGCTTACCAAATCTTAAGTATCAATCTGATGCTTTCTGTGAGGCATGTCAAAGACGAAAACAAGTTAAAACTTCTTTTCATTCAAAAAATATTGTTTCAACCTCTAAACCACTTGAGCTTTTGCATCTTTATTTTTTTAGTCCAACAAGGACAACCTCTTTAACTGGAAAGAATATGGGTTAGTCATTGTTGATGATTTCACTAGATGGACATGGGTTAGATTCCTTGCTCACAAAGATGAGTCATACAAGGTATTTACTGTATTCTACAAAGTAGTTCAAAATGAAAAAGGAATTTGCATATCTTCTATTAGAAGTGATCAAGGGGGAGAATTTGAAAATGAAAGCTTTCAAAAATTTTGCGATGATAACGGCATCTCCCACAATTTCTCCTCTCCTAGAACACCTCAACAAAATGGTGTTGTAGAAAGGAAAAATAGGTCCCTCCAAGAAATGGCCAGGACCATGATCAATGAGGCTAATATTGCAAAACATTTTTGGGCAAAAGCAGTAAACACAGCTTGTTACATTCAAAATAGAATTTCTATTAGACCTATTTTGAAGAAGAGTCCATATATCATGGAAAGAAAGGAACCAAACATATCATATTTTCATTCATTTGGTTACGTGTTCCATTTTAAATACTAAGGATCGACTTTGGTAAGTTTGATTCAAAAAGGCGACAAAGGAATCTTGGGATATTCTGAAAGATCTAAAGCTTTTAGAATATACAATAAAGAAAACTATAAGTGGAAGAATCCATTCATGTCAAATTTGATGACAGAAGCCGACACACCATGTCGTGAGCTAGATGAATTATTTTCAGAATTAAATATAGGTAATACTACAAATAGTGAACCTACATCTTCATCGTCCGATGGTGACCAGACACAAGAATCTTCAGAAGCTGAATTCAGAAAGAGCTGGAAGTACAAAGCCAATCATCCTAAAGATCAAATCATAGGAAAACCTGGAGATAGAGTAAGAACCAGATCCTCTTTTAAAGAGCATGCAGATATGACACTACTCTCAGATGTATGGAAACTGGTTACCTTGCCAGAAGATAAGCAAGCTACTGGTACTAAATGGGTATTTAGAAACAAGCTTGATGAAGATGGAAAGGTTGTGAGAAACAAGGCAAGATTGGTTTCTCAAGTGTACTCACAGGAAGAAGGTATTGATTTTACTGAAACATTTGCACTTGTTGCAAGGTTAGAAGCTATACGCATTTTGCTTTCCTTTGCTGCACATCATGATATAATTCTTTATCAAATAGATGTGAAAAGTGCTTTCTTGAATGGTTTTATGACTGAGGAAGTCTTTGTAAAACAACCTCCTGGATTCGAAGATATTGAATTTCCAGAACATGTCTTCAAACTTAAAAAGGCCCTATATGGTCTTAAGCAAGCTCCCAGAGCTTATATGAAAGACTGAGTACATTTTTGATGAAAAATGGCTTTACCAGAGGACTAATAGACACTACTCTTTTTAGAAAAACATCAAACAAGCACTTTATAATTGTTTAAATATATGTTGATAACATTATTTTTGGAGCTACTAATGAAAGCCTTTGCAAAGAATTTTCTAAGCTAATGCAGGCTGAATTCGAGATAAGCATGATGGGTGAACTGAAGTTTTTCCTTGGAATTCAAATCAAACAATGCAATGATGGCATATATATACATCAAAGCAAATATATCAAGGAATTGCTAAAGAAATTCAAAATGGTGGATTGCAAACTTATGTGCACTCCTATGCATCCCACATGTATTCTTGGTAAAGATGAAACTGGTAAAAAGGTAGATCAGAAGATGTACAGAGGTATGATTGGATCTCTACTTTATCTCACAGCTTCAAGACCTGATATTATGTTCAGCGTCTGTCTGTGTGCTAGATTTCAATCAGATCTTAGAGAATCACACCTGAGTGTTGTTAAAAGAATCTTTAGATATTTGCAAGGATCTACTAATCTTGGTTTGCTTTATAAGAAATCAAAAGATTACAAGTTAGTAGGTTTCTGTGATGCTGGCTTTTCTGGAGACCGAATTGAAAGAAAAAGCACAAGTGGAAGCTGCCAATTCCTTGGAGCAAATCTTGTATCTTTGTCAAGCAAAAGACAAAGCACGATTACACTCTCAACAACAGAAGCTGAGTATATTTCAGCAGCAAGTTGCAGCTCTCAACTTCTGTGGATGAAATATCAACTTGAAGACTATCTGATAAAAGAGAGTAACATTTCTATGTTTTGTGATAATACTTCTGCAATCTGTCTTACTAAAAATCCCATATTGCATTCACGAGCCTAGCACATTGAGATTAAGCATCATTTTATAAGAGACTATGTTCAGAAGGGTATTCTCGAAATAAAATTTGTTGACACTGATTATCAGTGGGCTGACATATTTACAAAACCCCTTGCTGAAGATAGATTCAATTTTATAAGAAGAAATTTAAACTTTCATCGTATAGAAGAATGATTAATCGCAGTGTCAGATAATATGCACAATCTCAGCATCTGGTATGACATAAGCAAGTATATGAATAAGCATCATATTTGTCATGTGGATTATAACTCATCGTCTGATGAATCGGTTGCGTGTATCCGAGCATACTCACTCGTGTCAAACGTGTTAAGGACTTAAGCGTCTCATCACATCTACTGAGTCATAATTATTTATGTCTTTCGATAAAATCTTTTTACTTGATCTTACTTTTATTTTGGCGTCTGCATTTAATGAAAAGGCGAATCTTTAATTTCTTTTTTTTTATTTAATTTTTGTGTGAAAATACGAAGCGATTTTTTTTTGAAAAATGACTGTACCATTTTCTATCAACTTTCCCACTACTCCACATTTTTCGCTCCATCACTTCACTCTGCATTTTCTTGCAAAACTGTTCTCTTTCTCTCTCTCTCTCTGTTTTCGAACCCTAAAACCTCCATCACTCTCTCTGCAACTGCTACAATGGCCGACAGAAAGGTTGGATAATACACTGCTGCCTTCGACGTCTTCACTGAGGCAAAACTCCTGAATGAGAACCGGGTTGATTTTGAGAACTTCAAGCTATACGGTTTTGATTTTGAAGAAGGTCTGGAAAAACTTGGCTGGAAAAACTACTTCATCTGGGAACCAGTCGATGTACTGAGCCATGCTATTAAGGAGTTCTGGGGGAACGTCATTGAAGCCCTGTTTGAAAACTACCGTGAACTGAAGAAGAAGAAGAAGAACATTACTCCCATGGCCAAAGACATGAAAAGCCACTACAGAGTACTACACAAAATCATCGCCAAGAGCGTGATTCTGAAGGCTGGCTTAAGCGACATAGTGAACTATGAGCAAAAGTTCATTATGAGGAACTACATGGATGGGAAGAAAATCAATCTGCCAAGGTTGATTATCAACAATCTGATAAATACTCTTGTCTTCTCAAGGAAGAGTGTCGATAAGAAGAATATCGTCAAGGTTATCCCTTATGGAGTTCTCCTCTCCATAATGATGATGAAAGACAGTGTGGTGAGGAAGCTGACTGACTCCATCAACACAGAAGAAAAAGAAAAATACTTTGGTGTTGGCGCTGTTGTTCGTCCAGAAGTTTTTGGAGTTAACAGTTTAGTCAGAATGCAGCTAATAACTGGCTCTATGATCAAGAAAGTGAAAATAGAGCAACAGGAAGGAGAAGCTGAAAAGAAAACCACCAGAAGCTCAATGGCTGGTGTGAAGAGACCTGCTGAGTCCCCTTCAAGGGAGACAAGAAGAACAAAACAGAAGGTGGCTCCTGCACCTACTGTTGAGGAACCAGAAGATGAGGATAGAATTCCCATCAGAAAGGTCTTGGAGAAACAGTTTAGGCCAGCAGCTGAAAAAGGTGCTTCAGCGTCCGATCAAGGGAAGCAAGTCCCTCCTCCTCCTCCTGCTGTTGTTGTCACAAGAGGATCAAAAAGAAGGTTGGTTAAGTCTTCAGAGCTTAACCCAAAGGTACTCGACTTTACTACTGATGAGTCAGTATCTGTCTTTGATGCTCATGATATTATTCCTGCACCCCCATTGTCTGTTTCACAACCACAAACACAATCACAAACCGAGAAAACCAGAATGAGCCTCCGACAAACCTCTACCCTCCCTAAATCTACCCAACCGTCATCCTCTACACTCATCCTTAACCTACCACAAAATTCCTCAAATACTTCACTTACCACATATATTTCCAAACTTCACTCTCATCCCTTTAACCTATTATTCAAAGTACCTCCCATTAATCCCTTCAAACCTACACACCTAAAACCTATAAAATCACCAAAACCACTCCCACCTTACTCACCATTTCCCATAAACCTACAGACTTTGGTGGAAGGAGGAATGTCTCATGTATTAACATACCACGGTTTGTTAAGTATGAGATATATCACAACATCTACAATCGTCCCTCTACATGGCATTTGAAAACCTTTACCTCTGGAGCTGCCAGACTGGAGATTGCCTCTCTGATAAGTGCTACCTTCAAGGATGGAGAAGACCACTTTTAGATGTCATTTAAAGGAAGATTGAGACCAGCATCTGGTAGCAGAGCAATTCTCTTCTCTGTTGACCTTCCTAGATCCCTACCACAAACTGAACCACTTACATTGGAAGAATGCGGAAGGTGGATCACAGATGAAGAAGCTGCCTTCATGGCACACTGTCTTGAGATGAAGAAGATTGAAGTAATCAGACAGTACAGGGATCCTTTGTCTGTATCAGTGAAGATTGTACCAGACAGACAAAGATGGCTACCTTGGTCTATCCCTGGGAAAAGGAAAGAACCTGCTCCTGGCAAGCAGCCATTCAGCAAGATCGGGCTCACGGAGTATGAGAAGGCTCCCAAGAAGTATAATCTTAAGGAATTCTCTAAGCTTCCGTTTGCCAAGATCACTGAGGATCATGCCAGAAGGTTTTACCTGAATTCTCTGAGGGAAGATGAATGGAGAACTGGCTCCTCAAACTGCTGTAATGCAGAGAAAGCCACAATTCCAACAGTTGGCACAATCAGTAGAATTACTGACATCAATCTGGGAACAATCTACTATGATGATACGTTCAGATGCTCAGTAATCAGACCGCTCGACTGCATGAAGACTTATGTCCAATGGGCTGCGTGACCAAGCACTTTGACATTGGATTCACTTGGAGTCAATGGTCGAAGACATGGAAAGACAAAGCTTTGTTACCATGCCTCTTCCTCCTGGTGCTTACAGAAGATGACAGGGAAAATCTGAGAGGATTATACCTGGCAGAAAATGAAGGACTCTCTTTTGCTTCTGAAGCATTGAGTGACTTCATCAGAACGATACGGGGAGAAGAAGCTGGGAATAAGTTTGATGCTTTCACTGCTGATGTGCTTCTGCATAGGGAAACTATCTTCATGGATTTGCTGTATCCAGAAGAGGTGGAGAAAAGGAGAAGAATTCAGTTAGAATCTGAGCAGAGAAAACTTGGAAATCTCATCAAATGGTTTATACCAAATGATGCTTTCTTTCAAAAGGCTCAACAGAAGAAGGACATGGACTGAAACTTTCCAACTGGGTGCTAGCAGAGCATCAGAAGATGAAACCTGTACCAGAAGCTGGACCTTCTACTTCTACTCCTGCAGTTGAAATGGTCACCATTCCTAAAGCAGAGTTTGAAGAAATGAAGGCAACTAACCTGAAAAGTTACTCAGCTAGAAAATGCACTGAAACTCCTATATGAACGCCTCAACATCCCTCCTCCACCACCAAACCCTTAAATTTTTTTTTGTGTGATATAAATTATTTTTTTGGTACTCTCATAATTTTTTTTTTGTTGATATATATATATATATATTCAGTGTTTTCTGATTATTTGACTATACATACCTTTGTTTGATTATCTGTTTATATATACTCAAATTTTTGTAAGTCATTCTTTGACTATGATGTGCTTTACACTCTTTTTGTCTGATGAAAAAAGGGGGAGTAAAAGAAATAAAAGAAAGGTCTGATGAACACATGAAAATCTGATTAACAAATTCACCACCCGATGAATACACTAAAACCAAAGTATCATGCATATCATTTCATACATAGCATTTGTATGGTTATTCATTGCTCTAATATCTATTAATGCATTGATATTCATTGACCCAGTAACCTAACAATGATCAATAAAATTGGTAAAATGAAAATCTTTTTGATAAAATGAAAATCTTTTTGATAAAATGAAAATCAACATCCGATCTCACTTTGTTAAAAATATGCTCTGATTTGTCTATGTATTTTTGCGATCACTTAAATGAATTTGTTTTTCATCAATCGCCTTAATACCTTAATTGTTCTTATATATCAAAATTGTTAAATTCAGGGGGAGATCCTTGATGTTATTTTGAAATTAAATTGTTCATTAACCTTGGATATTTGTCATCATCAAAAAAGGGGAGATTGTTGGAACCTAAACGATTGAGAAGTTTACACCCTCATTAATTTTGATGATAACAAAGTAATTCTCAAGAGGACAATTTATCTTCTAACATATCTTTGAGTGTACAGGTATCAAAGATTCATATATATGTACAAATCACTCAAGGAAGAAGAAGAAATTTACAAAAGAATTGAATACAATCCACTAGTGTCAGCATCCGAACTCACTCCAGCGTCTTGCTAACAGTAAACGTCCAGCAGTGTGACTTCTTGACACGTCGAACACTCAATTGCTACGAGCGTCCGTCCTCTCCTCTGAGCGAGCGTCTGATCTTTTTAACAAAGCACGTGATGGTCACATTTTTGCTCTTAGCCTCAGACTGTTCAGGAACAGAATTCGAATTTGATTTTGTACGCTCATTTTGATGTACGAGGAAGCAAAGGTGACACCTTTAGCATAAGACAAAAATCGTACAAGGCAATTGTAAATAGTAGATAGTACGAAAACGGTAATGTGTACTATTTTGATATTCTCTGGAAAGGAAGAAAAGGACTACATTTCAAATTACCTCACTCAATGGAAAGGAGATATTTTTACTGCAACGGTAATACCCTTGAAGACTCCTATAAATACCCCAAGGTATTCATTGAATAAATGTTAGAAAAAAGGTGAAGAAACTTCATTCTGAAAGCAATTCTACTCAAGTGAACAATCAAGTTTCGTGCCAAGTTTCTGGTCTACATAGAACTGAACTCAGCGTCTTATACTTCCTTTTAGAAAGCCATTTCTATTTTGAGCTTAATCTTTTCATCCTCTCTATGAGAGTTATTTTGATTGTTGTCAAAAGCATAATCTCTTTTGTAAACTGTATTTGGCCTAGTTAAGGCTCTGTTCCTCAAAGGCTCGACTGTACTGAGTCGTTTTGAGAAGTTGTGAGTATTGTCAAGTTTATGACAGAAGAATACTCTTGAGGAAAGTTGTAATCAGTTGATTATAGTGGAAACTCGTTCAGGAACGAAGGGAATAGACGTAGCTACCAGTTGGTGGTGAACTAGTATAAATCTTTGCGTCTCACCCTTTACTGCTTTACATTATTTATCTTTACCTTGCTCAGTAAAACAAGTTTTTATAAACTGTTTAATTTCTGCATCCAGTTTAATTCTCTGCATTCGATATTCAAACAGTTTAGAACAACCTGTGTTGAAGTTTTTACGTATAGTTTGCGAAAAATTTTTTAACACAATTCAAACATTCCTTCTTGTGTTCACGTTCACCGTGGGTGGCAATAATCTTCATGGTGACCACTTTGACAAAAGTATTAATATGGACCACCTTTTTATGATTTAATAAAAACTATCATTTTATTATATGGGTATATATTTTAAGACTTTTTAGCTGAATGACGTACATAAAACAAGAATACTGGTGTTTTGCCCACAGACTAATATATATTGTTAATTAGGCCACAATAAATTAAAAGGATTTTATCTAAAAACCTCTGTCTTGTAAAGCTATGAGATGTCTATTGTTCACAGATCTATATTAATCTAGCATGTTTGATCTTTTACTTTTCAACGGAACAAAACCCCTTATAGTAGATTTTAGTGCTTGGATCTGGACTTGATATACCTGGTTGATTCATACTTGAGTAAATTAGACTATAATTACTTATTCTTTCTTAATACCATAGTCCTAGCAATTCATATATGTATGATTAAATTTATTTAAAGTACTTTAGTGTATAATCTGTCAGTTCTTGTTCAATATCCTAGTCCTAACGAACCAAGTGATGGCAATGGTACTTACGGGTGAGGAAGGATTGTTTATATTTGTTAGCAACGTTTTCCCTTTATTTGTTATCATGTTTCGTTCACTTTCTTCCCATTTTTCTCCTAACAAGTCTTCTACATCTTCCTCATCCTCCTCTCTTTCCAGTCAACCTAATTTTTCTAAAAGAGTCTTCAAAGACGAAATTCGCTTCGAAGAGCTCAACCAAGAACTTGACAATTGGAATATCCCCAAAATCAAAGACGAAGATCTTTACCAAAACAAAAAAGACTTCAAACTCAAAGATCTTTGGCACAAACCATCTGAATTCATCATTAGAACTGTTGAAGAAAAATACAAAATTCAATCAAAAGATGAAGAAATCTATCTTCTTTCTGATAACAACATCAAAGATCACAAAGCCAAATGATATAGTCATCTTTATATCGGAAGTGTCCAAATCGGTATGAAACCCCATACAAAAGAATCTCTCAATACGACAGTTCTTTTCTGCCTAAGAGACAAAAGACATAATCATTCGAAGCCTCCTTACTTGAACTGTTGAATCCAGCTTGTGTCATGGTCCAATCTTTTTCAATTGCTTTCCCGATCTAACTGTTTGTCCCGATGACAAAAATATTCTTGTTGTTTTATTCTTGAATATCAAAATCCATGGGTATGATATGAAAGAAGGATCTATACCCATTGCTCTCATTTATAGAGTTCAATATAAAGTTATGAACTCTGTAATCTCCAATTTCCTGAAAACCAATTGCGAGAAACGTGGAGAAACAACTTTGTTTTTTACTGATAATTCCAAAGCTAACATTGCTGTTCCTAAGACCATTCAGTGGAATGAGGTCACGCTCCCTGAAAAATGGACTTTGGAGAAAGCTACTCCTGCTACTCCCACAATTACCCTCAATTTTCAAAGCATTCTGCAACATCCTACAGGTCAAGTTAATCTGATTTTTGATAGGAGAAATTCTTTCTCTCTATCCAGATCTGTCAGGTTTGACGATGATTTCCAGTCTGCCTTTTCTAGAAGATCCATCTCGAACTCCAGAACAATTCCCAGATCTATTCCTAGATCCGAGCCAGAACCTTCTCATGACAGATCTACAATTCACCTACAAGGGTTTGAAGCTACGACTCCTGTAAGAAATTCTTACCAAAGGGAAGAAGATGCCCAAACTATCCCATCTCCAAGTTACTCTTCGCTCAATCCAGAATATGATATTAATACAATATCATCTGTTTTTATTCCAGATAGAAAATCCATCCAAAATGAATTCTTCTCTGAAAAATGGACTTCTCACAGAGAATGGTTCTTTAAGAATTTTTGTGGCGCTAAGCGTCAACAAATGCAAGATAAGTTTTATGAATTTCTTGGACAAATTCATTACAATCTCCCATTCTTTTATTGGTTCAATGGCATTGCTATTAAGAACAATCTCAATTATCCTTTCAAAGACCATTCTTTAAACAAAAAATCCTTAGAAGTCATCAAAAAATGGCATCTAAGCGATGGTCAAATTGTTCAATCTGATCTACCTCCTAAGACTCCCTTTACTCTTACCAGTAAGGATTCTTCCAAAACTGTCATAGCAGGCCCTTTCAATTCTAAAACTGAAGAAGAGCCAATTTCTGCCAAAGATATCAAACATCTTGTGGAACAATCCAATTATACGAATTGCTATCTTCAGGCCCTGGGAGATAAGGTCCTCGAAGCCTCTAGAGTAGTTGATGAACCTCATTCTTCTACCCAGATAGAGAAGCCTTTGTTTAATCCTTATCGGATTTCAAATATTTGCAAAAAGGTCATACGTCTTTCTGTACCCAAAGCACAAATTAAGAAAGAAGTTGAAGAAGTTCATACTAATTCCTTACCAAAATCAACAAGCAGTTGGAATTCTGTAAAGTTATTCCTGACTCTCCTGAGATAGGAACTCCACCTCACAGACATTCCTCAAAAAATCCTTCTATCAATGTCATTGGACAACCTTCTTCAGACTGTTCTTCTGAAGAAGTAAGTTCTGATATCAATATCAATCTAGTTGTCACTGGCCGTAATCTCAATTGGAAAAATCCAACCAAACTCTACTATCCTAGAGCCACTGCCCCTGATCTTCCCTAAGAAAAAAAGGCTTCGAATTCCAATTTCAAAAGTTTCAATGCCAACAACGTCTATGAATGGAACATAGATGGTGAAAATGAATATGGCATTACCACGATCCTTTAAAATATGACTATGGTTGTCACTGCCTATGAAACCTCAAACGACTTTCTTGAATCTATGATCGTTGAGATTCTTGTTGCTGGGTTTTCTGACCAACTCAAAGGTTGGTGGGATAATTATCTCTCTGATCAAGAAAGACTTTCAATTCTTAATGCCATTAAAACTACCCCTGATGATATTCCCATTATAGAAAATGGTGCCAGCACCCCTGATGCTGCCAACACCTTAATTTTTACTATAGCTCAACACTTCATAGGAGATCCCTCTGTTATCAATGATTGATCTGCTGAGTTATTAGCCAATCTTAGATGTAAATTCTTAAGTGATTTTAGGTGGTACAAAGATACCTTCCTAATCTGGGTTTACACTAGAGAGGATAGTCAGCAAGCCTTTTGGAAGGAAAAGTTTTTAGCTGGTCTTCCAAAATCTCTTGGCGACAAAGTCAGGGAAAAACTTAGAAGCCAAAATCCCAATTCTCCAATTTGTTATGATCAATTAAGCTATGTACAGCTTATTGCCATTATTCAGAAAGTGGCACTCAAAATTTGTCAGGATGACAAAATCCAACAACAATTAGCTAAAGAAAAAGCTCAGACTCATTTGGGAACCTTCTGCGAACAATTTGGCTTTCCTTGTGGTAAGAAGCCCAGTTCCAAACCTAAGCCAAAACATCAATTTGGTCCTCCTAGACCCCATTATTACAAAAACAAAAGCTCCAAACCTAGACCTGATCCTAAGAATCATATTGAGAAAAAGGATTCTCAGGGCAAAGACAAAATTATCTACTTTAAATGTGGAAAGCCTGGCCATATTAGTAGATATTGTAGGTTTAATAAGAAGATCAGTACTCTTAACCTACAAAAAGATATCCAAGACAAAATCAATAATCTTTTGATTGAATCATCTCATGATGACGACTCCTCTGATGATCTTTCAAACCAATCCTCTTCGGAAAATCTTAACCAAATACAAGATGATGATTTACCTGAATCATCGATTAATGTTCTTACCAAAGATCAAGATCTGCTCCTTGAAGTTATCTGTGCTATTCTGGACCCCATATAAAGGACTAGATACCTTGAAAAGCTCAAAGCTACTCTAATTACCAAACCTCCCAGAAACCCTTTGGTTACCAATAAGTTTAACCTCAAGGATACTTTTAAGCATCTTGAGAAAACTAGCATCAAACTTGTTACACTTCAAGATCTCCAAACTGAGATTAATTTGCTTAAATCTAAGGTTTATGATTTAAAGCAAGGTATCCATAATCTCCAATTACAATTAGATAATCAATCTAGCAAATCTGAAATCTCTGCTTCTGTTAGTGGAAATGATGATCCTGTTGATCTTGAGTTTTTGGGTTCCATCAATTTTTTGGAAAACTTTTATATCTATGTCAAAATTATTATTAATGATTTTGTCCTTGTTAGTATAGCTCTCTTTGACATTGGAGCTGATTCAAATTGTATTTTGGAAGATCTAATTCCTTCAAAATATTTTGAAAACACTTCTAAACGTCTTATGCTAATGGTTCTGTATTAAAAATCAATTTCAAATTATCTTCTAACCAGGATTTAAGAATTAATACCTCTTTTCTACTAGTAAAAAATTTGAAGAATAAAGTAATTTTGGGAACCACATTTATCAAATTAATTTTTCCCAACCAAACTACTGATGAAGGTATTATTACACAATACCAGAATTAGCCAATTATTTTCAAGTTCCTAAAAATACCAATTTTACCAAACCTTGTTATCGATCCTGTTAACCATACTGACCCGGCAAAAGGAAAATTTAATTCTGTTTTCCAGGTTTCTAACCCAACAATGGAGTTTAATCACATAAAGCTCCCAATCTTCTCTGACAAGTAGTTCATTACACTGCCAAATATCAGTCTGGATCAGACACAACAATGTCTTCTTGATAACCTTTGGATATCAACAGACATAGAAGGTAAACTCAATTGCATAAATGCTCTTGCAATTTATTTTTCAAAAATAAATAAATCTTTCAAAAATTTTAAAAAAACTAAATTACTTTATCAAATTAATTTTCAAAAGCTCAAACTCAAGGATAAGATCATTGATCCTCCCGAGGAAAATATTGCCCCTCCCAAATTGGTAAGAGATTTGAGTAATGAGAGTACTGAGAGGATTCAAACACTTGAAGCCAATAATCAAACACTGTCTAGAGAGGTTGAGTGTTTAACTAAAAATTATGCAATTTTGCTTGAAGATTTCAACAGATTGAAGAACTTCAGCACTAGTCATCAAGATCTTAAAAGGAAATTTACTCTACAAACTTCTCCTATTATCAGACAATTAACTAATTATGTGGATTTTAAGGTAAACCTTTTGATCCAGAGAAAATTGGAAGATTCAATTTTCCAAGATTTTATCAATGCTCAAAATTGCCTCTAGGACATTTCTCAAGGAAAAATTCAAGCTCCAGGTATCCGTATGTCCGACCATTTAGGACATTTCAATTTTCCTTCTGACCATCCGGACGACGGTGAGGACATAAAACGTACCTTCACTGGAATCTTAAAAGTCAAAATTAGTCTCCCTTTCTATTCTACAATTCAGTATTTGGGAAAGGAGTATACTATCTGGACTTGGTTAGATCTGGGTATGTTAGAATAATTTTGGACAAATGACGCTTCTGATTTAGTTGTTGGTCTAGAAAAATTGTATCTGCTTGCCACAGTAACTATTAAAAGAGCTGGAAGAATTACTTTCGATGTTAAGTCATCTCTTCTAACCAGTAATGGACTCTTTTCAATTCCAGCCAAACATCATTTTAAGACCAGTACTGCCACCTTCAGACCTTGGTTCAATTGGCCAGTTTAGACCTTGGTTCAATTGGCCAATTCAGGACAGAACTTCTATTTAACTCATTTTGGCTAAGAAATGAATTAATCAAAAGAGAATTCCTCCCACCTGTTGGATGGGCCAATCTCAAGTTAATAAGAGAAACTCCTATCTACAAATTATGGGCATTTAAAGGATGTTTCCCAACAGAATTAACAATGCCCTTTCCAAATACTTACTCTTCAATATTTGAGGAAATGAGTTACAATGAAGAAAATTTTGGAGAAGATTCAGATTCAGACCCTAAAGATGTCGAACTTCACAACTTGTTGAACAGAATGGAACCATGATTTCTCCATTCAAAGATTACCTCTGGCATAGTCAGAATACAAAGTTCCAAAACTTCCAGCATATCTCTTGCTCAATTTTCAAAGATTCCCATCACTATGTTGGTTTACCGACAAAACCAAAAGCAAAAGTTCTATTGCAATTATGTAATTTTACTATTTTTGTCTCTTGTACTTTGACCGGTACTGTAGCAAAATAGTGTTTAATAGTTTAGGTTTTGTTACCTGAACTGTTCAAATAGTAGCTTTCTAATTTCTTTATAAGCCGTGCGTAGGCTCATTGTTAGGCACGCTTCAAGTTATGCTTCAATTTAGTTTTTCTTTGTAATTCTAGAGTGAGACACTGAGAGCTCTGAGTGAGTCCCTCTCCCTTCTCCCTCTTTGTTTCAATTTATGTTTCAATTTCTGTAACTCATAGATAGTTACTTCAATTCAAGTTTTAATTTTCAATTTAATGAAACTGAAAGTAGGGCCAAGACGGACTCAGCATAACATTAAACACTGGGACTTAACCCAGAAATAAGAAACTTAAAAACAGAAAAATAAAAGTGTAAACACAAAAACTAAAACATGATATGCAAATGCAGATCAAAATAAAGAACCTGCCATGAAGGCGGTGATGAACAACATAAATAATAAAAGCAGAAACAGTCAAACTTTTATTAAAAACTTAAAAACATAAAGCAGATAACATAGCTAAGGGAGAAGGGAAGGGGAGAACTCACGCAGAGCTCCTCTTTCTAAACTCTTTCTAAAAAGGAGAAAGAAAGTGTGAAAAAAAGCGTGCCTAACACTGAGCCTACGCATCGCTTTTATGGATTGAAAAATTTTACTATTTGAATAGTTCCGGTTGGAAACCTAAACTATTACAGACTATTTGATACAATACAAGTTACAAATAGTGCCAAATAGTAAAAGTATTTGATTGGTGGTCAATAGACCAATTGAGTGTCGGACAGCATGTCAGCGACGATTGCGGGTGACTTTAGCAGAGGAGAATCTTTTCCTGTACCTGCAAAAGACAAAGATTGAATAATTGGACCAGTTACTACTCCTTCTTGGGGGACGGTAGAAACTCGTCATCAGAATTGCTTGGCTTGAAATCAGATGGAAAGATGCCGAAACAGTCATCTTTGTTCTGATAAAATTGATCTTCAGTTCCTGAGCCTTCAGATTCAGGTTGAAGAGAAGCTGGTTGGAGAACCTGCTTAAGTCTTGAGGATGAAGGCATGTCTGGATCCTTTTCTTGAGATTGCTTCAATAATTGGAGAATATTCTCCAGATTGGTCAGCATGTCTTGCTCGGTTGATGAACTCAAAAGAGCTGCTGAGATTTGAGACTTTTGATTTTGAAGGGTTAAGTCCCAGTGTTTAATGTTATGCTGAGTCCGTCTCGGCCCCACTTTCCGTTTCTTTAAAAATCAACTCTTAGTTCTGCTTCCAACCCCCTCTTGGTATCAGAGCCTGATGGGGAAGTAAGAGTGTGTTATTAAGTTTGAATGCTTGAGTTACATCTCTAAGTTACTTAATATGATTAACCATGTTAAAGTTCTAAGATCTGGGAGATACATTACTGTTTATTGTGACGAACATAACAATGAATGTTACTGTTTATTGTTCTGAAGATCACGATGAATGTTACTGTTTACTGTTATGAACATATGCAATGGGATACTCGAATCTAATGTTCTGGGTTCATGATGTTACTATTCTGGACTGTTTAGTTATATGCGGATATTCTTTAACTTAAACATGATTAAAATGAAAAATGCTTTAGGTAATAGCAATCTTTCAGTATCTGGTGGAAATATGTTGTTTATTTAGGGCTTGCCAATGATCAAAAACTTTTTTATTCACAAGTTTATTTGAAAACCATAAGGATCAGTTTTTGGAAAAAATAGTTTTTAACTATTAAGAACTAAAGTGATAAGATCTCATGAGAGATGGATGCTAGGCTCAGTAAAGGTAAGGAGCCGGGAAAAGGCGATGAGTAATTCCCAACGGATAGGGCAGTGGAAGGCCGACAAGTACCGCTCTGAAGTTGAACGACCAGCAGAGATCTGGAATGGTTTTTAGAGCTTTAGTTTTGTTGGATAATGTTTTGGAAAAATCTTCGATCTGTTTTCTTTTAATCTTCGAAAAGGCAAGTACTAGTATCCTCATAAATCTTTGTTAATCTGAAAGTATTCTATTAGCCTTAGTTTTCATAAAGTCATCACATGCATATACTTTACAGATACAGCTTTAATATCATTTACCTCGGAATGATTTCTGAGTTACATTGTTGTTTGTGATGCGTTTGAAATAGCATATAGTTTAGTGTTAGTTTTGCATCGCATCTTAGTCATTTTAGTCATTTTAATCCATGTTATTTATGCATTTGGCTTGATTTGAATAACGCACTTGGTTTTGGTTCAATTGTGCTTAAAGGAAGGTATTTGTCCTAGGAAAAAGGAGAAAAATCACTTGGAAGAAGTTGGGGTAATTTGTGCTATAAGTTGATAATGTAATGTTGTCTCAGCCTGACACTTGTTCAATGTTTTAATCATATCTGGAGTTTTAGGTGTCCAAATGAGATGAAACCGGTGCCATTGGAAAGCTAAGATCCATAGATTCAACTTTCATGAAGATACCTTGAGCTAATTCGGACGTTAAAGAGGTGAAAAATACAAAACAACATGAAACACTGGCCTAAGCTAGTGTCGCAGGCTGCAGTGGTGTTGCGACAACACCTAAGCAAGGCGGAGAAACGAGAATGACATGGCCTTTGCCGCGTTCTCACGCCAATGGAGTGCTATGACAGCACACCTGGGCCAGCGAATTTTACGTTTTTACATGTTTTGGACCTTTTTTTACTCCTTTTCACCCTAAACTATAAATAGACACTTTAGAGACTTGTCCAGGGTTCGAACTTTGTTATTTGGAGGCACGGTGGAGGATTGGGAACGATCACTTCATTAATTCTCATGAATTTCTGGTTTGGCTTTTCCTTTTCTATGAGTAGCTAAATTTCTTAGGCTAGGGAAGATGAACCTTGTGAATACTCTTATGTAGTTGTTTTACTTATATCAATGCAAGTTTATTTCAATTATGATTGAGCCTTCAATTCTATTATTAATGCTTTTTGGTAACTGATCACTACCGAATCGATTTTGGGTTATACTCACAATTGGGAAATTGGGGTTATGAACTTGAACAGAATTGTTGGTCATGTTTAGGAGGATTATAGGAATATAACCTTATGAGCATGTGTTCTTATGAATCATTAGTCTTATTGCTTAATCTAGCTTTAATTCACCTAAGGGATTAGGGGATTTTAGTTAAAGTAAAGGGTTTATGAGGCAAGGAATTGTCCTTAAACTAATTTTGTTGATTCGAACTTCAATTATATGGAATAACTTGTGTTGGTTGTAAATTAATTGCATAAGAGTGGAAGCAAGAGGATTCGATCCCTAGTCGATTTTAATTCTCCTTAAAATCCAAATTTTTGTTTAGTTGTTTACTGTTTTTGTCTTTTGATATAAGTCACAAATATTTCAAACAGATCACTCGGTTCAATAGTTCAAATTATTACAAGTTTGTTAAGTTAAATAATTAGTTACAATCCCTGTGGGTTCGATCTTTTTATTACTTGACGACGAATCGTACACTTGCGATTTTGCCCAACAGTTTGTAATCTTTAATACTTGTAACTGTAGTTGTGATAATAGGAATAATTATTCAGTATACTAAAATTGTTTTTAAGAAACAATATTCTTTGGTAATTATTTTCCCATGGATCTGAAGCAAGTATACCCGGTTATACATAGTTAAGTATGTTAGAATATAACTATTGTTTCATTCGTTCTTAATGCCATTATCCCTATCAGTACTATATGATGGTGAAGATATCAATGGGTGAGGAAGGCTTGTTAAGATTGTGTGTTTGTTGATTTTTGGTTGTTTGTCTTTGTTGTATTCTACTCTTTCCACTTATCTTGTGTTATTTCTTTCCTTGTCTTCAATCATGTCTTTTTATTCTGACAATCAATCAATCTATTCCAATATATCTTTTGACAATCGATCTGTTTATTCAAAACAATCTTATCAATCCTTGGCCTCCCATTGGTCCAAACAATTTTTTCAATTTTCAGATTATTCTGATAATCAATCTTTATCTTAAACTTTTGATAATCAATCTATTATGTCTTCTAATTTTGAAGATCAATTTTCCAATCAACAATTTTTTGAATTTCCTGATAATAGCCTTGAGATGGCCAGATCCGTCTTCAAGAAGAACTTGCAGCTTCTTAGAAAAACTAAGAAAAAGCAAGGAGACAGTTTTTACAAATCTGTCTGTGCTGCTATTCAATCTGCTCGAAAAAACCCTAAGACTAATAAATCATTAGTCGATAAAAACAGGTCTCATCGATCTGATCAGAGTCTCAATCCCTCTAAGACTAAAGATTCTTTAGTCGCCAGAGCAATCTCTCGATCCGAGAGATCTGAGAAAGCCAAACCTTCTAAGACTAAGAAGAACCTTTAGTCTCTAAAGTAAAATATGGATCTAAACCTAGGTCTAGACCTAAATCTCTTCACACGAGTGAAAAGATTCAATCTATCAATTTAGAACCAAAGTTAGGTAATGAAGCCTATAGGGTTACTTCTGATAGTCTTATTAAGGCTAGCCAGCTAAAATCCTCTATTTTACCTACTAAGACTTTGCAATCTGAAGAAAATATAGAAGAACCCCTAGAACTAGTTTTAGTCCCATTAACCTTCCCCAGTAACCTTTAGGATAGAATCCAAATTTCAAAATATTAGTATGCTAGGTCAACCTTGGATAGGTCATCTTTGGTCAGACACTAGTCAACAACCGCTTATCAATCTTAGGCTTGATCCTCTAGATCCTCTTTCGGTGGAAATAGAATCCAATCTTAGGTTTGATAACAAACCCAATCAATTAGGTTTAACCTGTGCTAGTAAGCCCAGACCCAAACCTAAGTCCAAATACGATTACTATCCTCCTAGGCCCAAACCTCAGTATAAGAAGAAAGGAACTTCTAACCTTGAGGCCCAGTTTGCTAAGGAGCATAGTAATCAATCCAAACCTAATAGTATCTGTCTCGAGTGTGGTAAGTCTGGCCATAAGACTAGGACTGTTAGTTAACCAAGAAAAACCTCAAACAGTCTGTGATTAAGATTAATAATCTTATTCTTGAAAACTTTTGGGAAAAGGAATATTTTTCTGAAACCCTTAATTTTCAAACCAGTCAAAAGGTTTTTACTCAATTTTCTCAAAATCAAGATTTTGATGAATCTTTCAATCAAATCAATTTTCTAGAAGATTCTGATAAGACCAATTTAATTAATATTCAAAATCTTCGTTTTGAAATCAAAACTTTAAAATTCGAATTAGAGATTTTAAAGTAATCTCCCAATTTGCAAAATGATGATAGTTCTTCTGAAATTATTAACATTGTTAGTAAGATTCAAAAGTTCTACATCAATATCAAGATAATTATAAAAGATTTTATTCTTGAAACACTGGCTCTTTTTGATACTGGTGCTGATTCAAACTGTATTTTGGAAGGGTTAATTCCTACCAAATACTTTGAAAAAATTTCTGAGCAGCTTAGTATAGCCAGTGGCTCCAAGCTTAAGATCAATTATAAGTTATCTTCTGCTTTAATCGTCAGTCAAACCCTTAGGATTGATACGTCTTTCTTATTAGTTAAAAATTTAAATAATAAAGTAATCCTTGGTACCCCCTTTATCAGGATGCTTTTTCCTTTTCAAACTACTGATGATGGTATTATTACCCAACACCTGGGTAAGCCAATTATTTTCAAATTTCTGAAAAAAACCCATCACCAGAATTATCAATCCAATCTTTTTCGAAAAGAATCAAATTGATTTTCTTAAAGAAGAAATTTCTTTTATGACTATTCATTTTCAATTACAATAATTTGATGTTCAAGAAAAGATTAATAATATTTTGAACCAGATTCAAAATTCAATCTGTTCCGATTTACCTAATGCTTTTTGGGAAAGGAAGCAATACGTTGTTGAACTTCCTTATGAAAAGGATTTTTGTGAAAAACAAATCCCCACAAAAGCTAGGCCAATCCAAATGAATCAGGAACTCCTTTAATTTTGCCAATCTGAGATCAAAGATTTATTGAATAAAGGTCTTATTCGTAAATCCAAAAGCCCTTGGTCTTGTTCTGCATTCTATGTCAATAAGTAAGCTGAGATAGAGAGAGAGAGAGGAACACCTAGGTTGGTGATCAATTACAAACTGCTTAATCAAGCCCTTAGCTGGATTAGGTACCCAATCCCAAACAAGAAAGATCTCCTTAATAGGTTGCATAACGCTAGGATCTTTTCAAAATTTGACATGAAATCTGAATTTTAGCAAATCCAGGTCAAAGAACAGGATAGGTATAAGACTGCTTTTACCGTTCCTTTTAGCCAGTACGAATGGAATGTCATGCCATTCGGCCTCAAAAATGCTCCTTCAGAATTCCAGAGAATTATGAGTGACATTTTCAATCCTTATTCTCAATTTATTATTGTTTACATCGATGATGTATTAGTGTATTCTCAATCTATAGATCAGTATTTCAAGCATCTTGACAAATTCATATATATTGTTAGGAAAAATGGTCTTGCGATCTCCAAAACAAAAGCCAATCTTTTCCAGACTAAGCTTAGATTTCTTAGTCACAATATTCATCTAGGAACTATTGTTCCTATCAATCGTGCAATTAGTTTTTCTGACAATTTTCCTAAACCAGTTAATTGACAAAACTCATTTACAAAGAATTCTTAGATGTCTTAATTACAGCTCTGATACCAAGAAGGGGTCGGAAGCAGAGTAAGAGGCACAAAAAGGAACTATAGAGAGAAGTAGGACTGAGCCGAACTCAGCATAAACTTAAAATGGGGAACAAACCCTAGAAAATTAAAAAAAATTGGAAATAAAATGAAGAACTGAAAGTTAAATCATGCAAATGTATGCAAACAGTTAAACAGCCATATAGGCTTCGATGGACAGATATAAGAAACTGAAATTGAAAATTGAAACTTTAATTGAAGTAACTATCTATGAGTTACAGAAATTGAAACATAAATTGAAACAAAGAGGGAGAAGGGAGAGGGACTCACTTAGAGGTCTCAGTGTCTCACTCTAGAATTACAAAGAAAAACTAAATTGAAGAGTAACTTAGAGCGTGCCTAACAATGAGCCTACGCACGGCTTATAAAGAAATTAGAAAGCTACTATTTGAACAGTAAAGGTAACAAAACCTAAACTATTAAACACTATTTTGCTACAGTACCCGTCAAAGTACAAGAGACAAAAATAGTAAAATTACATAATTGCAATAGAACTTTTGCTTTTGGTTTTGTCGATAAACCAACATAGTGATGGGAATCTTTGAAAATTGAGCAAGAGAGATGATGGAAGTTTTGGAACTTTGTATTCTGACAATGCCAGAGGAAATCTTTGAATAGAGAAATCATGGTTCCATTCTGTTCAACAAGTTGTGGAGTTCGACATCTTCAAGGTCTGAATCTGAATCTTCTCCAAAATTTTCTTAATTGTAACATATTTCCTCAAATATTGAAGAGTAAGTATTTGGAAAGGGCATTGTTAATTCCATTGGGAAACATCCTTTAAATGCCCATAATTTGTAGATAGGAGTTTCTCCTATTAATTTGAGATTAGCCCATCCTACTGGCGGGAGAAATTCTTTTTTGACTAATTCATTTCTTAGCCAAAATGAACTAATAAAAGTTCTGTCTTGAACTGACCAACTGAACCAAGGTCTGAAGGTGGCAGTACTGGTTTTAAAATGATGTTTGGCTTGAATTGAGAGAAGACCGTTACTGGTTGGAAGAGATGACTTAATATTGAAAGTAACTCTACCAGCTCTTTTAATAGTGGTTGCAGCTAGCAGATATAATTTTTCTAGACCATCAACTAAATTAGAAGTGTCATTAGTCCAAAATTGATCTAACATACCCAGATCAAGCCAAGTCCAGATAGTATATTCCTTTCCCAAATATTGAATTGTAGAGTAGAAAGGGAGACTAATTCTGGCTTTTAAGATACTAGTGAAGGTACGTATTACATCTTCACCGTCTTCTAGATTGTTAGAAGGAAAACTGAAATGTCCTATGGGCTGACAGACATGGATACATGGGGATTGAATTTTACCTTGAGAAATGTCCCAAAGGCAGTTTTGAGCATTGATAAAATCTTGGAAAATTGAATGTTCCAATTTTTTCTGGATCAAAAGGTTTGCTTCAAAATCCACGAAATTAGTTAATTGTTAGATAATTAGAGATGTTTGTAAAGTAAATTTCTTCCATAAACTTCTTCCTTAAATCTTGATAATTGGTGCTGAAGTTCCTCAATCTGTTGAAATCTTCAAACAAAATTGCATAACTTTTAGTTAAACACTCAACCTTTCTGGATAGTGTTTGATTGATGGCTTCAAGTGTTTGGATTCTCTCGGAACTCTCGCACTCATCCTTATCTTTGAAATTGGCTTTATTTCCCTCAGGAAGATCAATGATCTTATCCTTGAGTTTGAGTTTATGAAAATTAATTTGATAAAGTAATTTGGTTTTTTCAAAATTTTTGAAAGATTTGTTTATTTTTGAAAAATAATGCAAGAGGATTTATGCAATTTAGTTTACCTTCTATGTCTGTTGATAGCCAAAGGTTATCAAGAAGACATTGTTGTGTCTGATCCAGACTGATATTTGGTAGTGTAATGAACTGCTTGTCAGAGAAGATTGGGAGCTTTAAGTGATTAAACTCAACTGTTGGGTTAGAAACCTGCAAAACAGAATTCAATTTTCCTTTTGCCGGGTCAATATGGTTAATAGGATTGATACCAAGGTTTGGTAAAATTGGTATTTTCAGGAACTTGAAAATAATTGGCTGATTCTGGTATTGTGTAATAATACCTTCATCAGTAGTTTGATAGGGAAAATATAATTTGATAAATGGAGTTCCCAAAATTACTTTATTCTTCAAATTTTTTAGCAGTAGAAAAGAGGTATTAATTCTCAAATCCTGGTTTTCAACAATAGCAGAAGATAATTTGAAATTGATTTTTAATACAGAACCGTTAGTAGTGCTAAGACGTTCTGAAGTGTTTTCAAAATATTTTGAAGGAATTAGATCTTCCAAAATACAGTTTGAATCAGCTCCAGTGTCATAGAGAGCTGTAGTAACGAGGACAAAATCATTAATAATAATTTTGATGCTGATATAAAATTTTTCCAAAAATTTGATAGATCCTAAAAACTCAAGATCGAGAAGGTTATCATTTCCATTGACCGATTTTGAACAAGCTTGGTGCTAGTTTTCTCAAGATGTTTAAAAGTATCTTTAAGATTAAACCTGTTGGTAACCAAAGGGTTTTCGGGAGGTTTGGTAATTAGGGTAGTTTTGAGCTTTTCAAGGTATCTAGTCCTTTCTTGGGGATCAGGAATGGCACTGATAGCCTCGAGGAGCAGATCTTGTTTTTTGGTAAGAACATTAATTGATGATTCAGGTAAATCATTATCTTGTATTTGGTTAAGATTCTCTGAAGAGGATTGGTTTGAAGGATCATCAGAGGAGTCGTCATCATGAGATGATTCAATCAAAAGATTGTTGATTTTGTCATGGATATCTTTTTGTAGGTTAATAGTACTGATCTTCTTATTAAACCTACAGTATCTACTAATATGGTCAGGCTTTCCACATTTAAAGTAGATAATTTTGTCTTTGCTCTGAGAATCATTTTTCTCAATATGATTCTTAGGATGTGGTTTAGGTTTGGAGTGCTTGGTTTTGTAATAATGGGGTTTTGGAGGACCAAATTGGTGTTTTGGCTTAGGTTTGGAACTGGGCTTCTTACTACAAGGAAGGCCAAATTGTTCGCAGAAGGTTCCCAAATCTTTGCGAGTCTTGGCTTTCTCCTTAGCCAATTGTTGTTGGAATTTGTCATCCTGACAAATTTTGAGTGCCACTTTTTGAATAATGGCAATAAGCTGTCCATAACTTAATTGGTCATACCAAATTGGAGAATTGGGATTTTGGTTTCTAAGTTTTTCCCTAACTTTGTTGCCAAGAGATTTAGGAAGACCAGCTAAAAACTTCTCTTTCCAAAAGGCTTGCTGACTATCCTCTCTAGTATAAACCCTGGTTAAGAAGGTATCTTTGTACCACCTAAAATCACCTAAGGATTTACACCTAAGATTGGCTAATAACTCAGCAGATCTATCCTTGATAACAGAGGGATCTCCTATGAAGTGTTGAGCTATAGAAAAAATTAAGGCATTGACAGCATCAGGGATACTGGCACCATTTTCAATAATGGGAATACCATCAGGGCTAGTCTTAATGGCACTAAGGATTGAGAGTCTTTATTGATCAGAGAGATAATTATCCCACTAACCTTTGAGTTGGCCACAAAACCCTGCAACAAGAATCTCAACGATCATAGATTCGGGAAAGTATATTTTGAAGGATTTTGGTAATGCCATATTCATTTTCACCATCTATGTTCCATTCATAGACGTTGTTGGCACTGAAACTTTTGAAATTGGAATTGGAATCCTTTTCTTCTAAGAGAAGATCAGGGGTAGTGGCTCTAGGATAGTAGAGTTTGGTTGGATTTTTCCAATTGAGATTAGGGCCAGTGATGACTGGATTGATATTGATATCAGAACTTTCTTCTTCAGAAGAACAGTCCGAAGAAGGTTGTCCAAGGACATTGATAGAAGGATTTTTTTGAGGAATGTCTGTGAGGTGGAGTTCCTATCTCAGGAGAGTCATGAATAACTTTACAGAATTCCAACTGCTTGTTGATTTTGGTAAGGAATTAGTATGAACTTCTTCAACTTCTTTCTTAATTTGTGCTTTGGGTCCAGAAAGACGTATGGCCTTTTTGCAAATATTTGAAATCCGATAAGGATTAAACAAAGGCTTCTCTATCTGGGTAGAAGAATGAGGTTCATCAACTACTCTAGAGGCTTCGAGGACCTTATCTCCCAGGGCCTGAAGATAGCAATTCGTATAATTGGATTGTTCCCCAAGATGTTTGATATCTTTGGCAGAAATTGGCTCTTCTTCAGTTTTAGAATTGAAAGGGGCTCCTATGACAGTTTTGGAAGAATCCTTACTGGTAAGAGTAAAGGGAGTCTTAGGAGGTAGGTCAGATTGAACAATTTGACCATCGCTTAGATGCCATTTTTTGATGACTTCTAAGGATTTTTTGTTTAAAGAAGGGTCTTTGAAAGGATAATTGAGATTGTTCTTAATAGCAATGCCATTGAACCAATAAAAGAATGGGAGATTGTAATGAATTTGTCCAAGAAATTCATAAAACTTATCTTGCATTTGTTGACGCTTAGCGCCACGAAAATTCTTAAAGAACCATTCTCTTTGAGAAGTCCATTTTTCAGAGAAGAATTCATTTTGGACAGATTTTCTATCTGGAATAAAAACAGATGATATTGTATTAATATCATACTCTGGATTGAGAGAAGAGTAAGTTGGAGATGGGATAGTTTAGGCATCTTCTTCCCTTTGGTAAGAATTTCTTACAGGAGTCATAGCTTCAAACCCTTGTAGGTGAATTGTAGATCCGTCATGAGAAGGTTCTAGTTCGGATCTAGGAATAGATCTAGGAATTGTTCTGGAGATCGAGAGGGATTTTCTAAAAAAGGCAGACTGGAATGCTTTGAAAATTGGGGGTAATTGTGGGAATAGCAGGAGTAGCTTTCTCCAAAGTCCATTTTTCAGGGAGCGTGACCTCATTCCACTGAATGGTCTTAGGAATAGCAACGTTAGCTTTGGAATTATCAGTAAGAAACAAAGTTGTTTCTCCATGTTTCTCGCAATTTGTTTTTAGGAAATTGCAGATTATAGAGTTCATAACTTTATATTGAACTCTATAAATGAGAGCAATGGGTATAGATCCTTCTTTCATATCATACCCATGGATTTTGATATTAAAGAATAAAACATCAAGAATATTTTTGTTATCGAGACAAACAGTTAGATCGGGAAAGCAATTGAAAAAGATTGGACCGTGACACAAGCTGGATTCAACAATTCCAAGTAAGGAGGCTTCGAATTGATTGTGTCTGCCGTTTTGAGAGATTCTTTTGTAAGGGGTTTCATGCCGATTTGGACACTTCCGATATGAAGATAACTGTATCCTTTGGCTTTGTGATCTTTGATGTTGTTATCGGAAAGAAGATAGATTTCTTCATCTTCTGATTGAATTTTGTATTTTTCTTCAACAGTTCTAATGTTGAAGTCGGATTGTTTGTGCCAAAGATCTTCGAGTTTGAAGTCTTTTTTGTTTTGGTAAAGATCTTCGTCTTTGATTTTGGGGATATCCCAATTGTCAAGTTCTTGGTTGAGCTCTTCGAAGCGAATTTCGTCTTTGAAGACTCTTTTGGAAAAATTAGGTTGACTGGAAAGAGAGGAGGACGAGGAAGATGTAGAAGACTTGTTAGGAGAAAAACGAGAAGAAAGTGAACGAAACATGATAACAAATAAAGAGAAAACGTTTCTAACAAATATAAACAAGCCTTCCTCACCCGTAAGTACCATTGCCATCACCTGGTTCGTTAGGACTAGGATATTGAACAAGAACTAATAGATTATACACTAAAGTACTTTAAATAAATTTAATCATACATATATGATTTGCTAGGACTATGGTATTAAGAAAGAATAAGTAATTACAGTCTAATTTACGCAAGTATGAATCAACCACGTATATCATGTCCAGATCCAAGCAATAAAATCTACTGTAAGGGGTTTTGTTCTGTTGAAAAGTAAAAGATTAAACATGCCAGATTAATATAGATCTGTGAACAATAGACATCTCATAGCTTTACAAGACTGAGGTTTTCAGATAAAATCCTTTCAATTTATTGTGGCCCACCAGTATTCTTATTCTATGTACGTCATTCAGCTAAAAAGTCTTAAAATATATACCCATATAATAAAATGATAGTCTTTATTAAATCATAAAAAAGTGGTCCATATTAATACTTTTGTCAAAGTGGTCATCATGAAGACTTATTGCCACCCACGGGACTTAATGCTTCCCACGCCACTTTTCCATCATACTAATAGGACAAAGTTGATTTAATAATACTGAGATAAAGAAAAGTTTTGCTTTAATGGGTAAGATTTTAAACAGATGCTGAATAACCAAATAGAATAGAATAATTATCAAAGACATATATATATTATTAATCTTCATCAAATAATAAACTAAAAAGTTTTTATTACCCAAATAAATACAATTTTGAACAGTGATTTTAGCTTGTAAACGAGCATGTCAGGATACCAGATCTATACAACAAAACATGAATATCAAAATATTCAACTATAGAAGTAACCCAAACAGTAGCACAAAAGCTTAGAGCAGAACTCTTTCATGGTTAATCATACCAAGTAAACCAGAGAAGTAACATAGTATTCTGACTCAATAACATCTTCCCATCGCACTTTAAAATAATTAAACATATCAAGTACGTTAGATGCATAATAAATAGTTCAAGCTCAATAACACATTCCAACTTCCCCATCAGGCTCGGATACCAAGAGGGGGTCGGAAGCAGAGTAAAAGGCGCGGAAAGGAACTACAGAGAGAAGTAGGACTGAGTCGGACTCAGTATAAACTTAAAATGGGGAACAAACCCCAGAAAATTAAAAAAAACTGGAAATAAAACGAAGAACTGAAAGTTAAATCATGCAAATGTATGCAAACAGTTAAACAGCCATATAGGCTTCGATGGACAGATATAAGAAACTGAAATTGAAACATAAAGAGGGAGAAGGGAGAAGGACTCACTCAGAGCTCTTAGTGTCTCACTATAGAATTACAAAGAAAATCTAAATTGAAGCGTAACTTGAAGCGTGCCTAACAATGAGCCTACGCACAGCTTATAAAGAAATTTGAAAACTACTATTTGAACAGTTCAGGTAACAAAACCTAAACTATTAAACATTATTTTGCTACAATACCGGTCAAAGTACAAGAGACAAAAATAGTAAAATTACATAATTGAATTAAAGTTTCTGCTTTTGGCTTTTCTGACAATTCCACTAAATGCTACTTTTTGATGAAAAATTGATAATGGTAATGACAAAATTGTAATGACAAACCATGTGTCTGGAAATTGGTTGGCTAGTCTTCAGAAAGAAGAAAATCATCATCTGAATTTGCTGCTTCAAATTCTGAAGGAAAACTTCCGAAACAGTCATCCTCATTTTTGTAGAAGGTATTCTCCGTGTCGGATTCTTCATCTGTGGGTTTGAGAGTAGCAGGTTGAAGAATTTGTTTCTTCTTTTTGTTTGTCATCTTTGTTGACGGCTTTTTGCCTTGCTGGTTGGAAACTGATGATGAAGGCTAATCATTATCAGCTAATTATTTTTGAAGAAGGTCACCTAGTCCTTTATCTGCTAATTGTTTTTGAAGGAGCTGAGTTATGCTCTGAAGATTGCTAATAATATCTTCCTCAGCGGAGGATCCTGCAAGAGCAGTGACTATTTGAGATTTTTGGTTCTGAAGAAGGCAGGTGCTAGCATCAGCATACTTTAGTAGTTTTGGATTTCTTCTGAACCAATTTGACTCCTTCTTTAGAAGCTCTTGATCCATCAAAATCAGACCACCATTTGACAAAGGTTTGCTGAGTAAGCCATTGAAGGACATTAGGGATAGGAGTATCATTGAGTTTGTACTGCCATGAGAAAACCCATGACAGAGAAAAATTGACAAAAAATTTAGTAAAATTGGAAGACTATCAGCTTGCTGATCATATTTTGTTTTAAAAAAATTGAAATCCTTCTTGCACATCCGAGGGAAGAATCTCAGGAATTGGTCCAAAAGAATTCCACCATTGCAGGAACCAATTTGGGAATTGATACCTGGTACCAGTCTTAAAGTAGATAAACCAGGAGTGTCTGAAAAAATTATTTTGTAGACCAAGGATTAAATAGTCCCAAGCCTTAATGTAATCCCAGTAGGAAAAGCCAATTGGATCGAAGTTTCTAGAGAACTTCTTATAATTGCTAGGATTTTGTCCCCTGGCTGAAGGTGTCATGACATCTAAAATCTGGAGGGTCGAATGGGTAATAATTGAAGGATTTTTTGAGTCTTTATGGTGTTTGATTTTAACAGATTCTGTATCCATAAGGATTAATTGGTAAAGTTGATGGGTTTTGTTAGACGCCATTGGGATGAAATGGAATCCCTCAGGGAGGATTTTGGAAGTAATTTTATTGATATTTGAATCCCAGAATTCTAGTTCTAAACCTACAACGGGCCAGAAATTCGGCTTTTGAATATAGTGAGATTTAGAAGATCCTGCAACAATGGTTGCAATAGGTTTAGGATTGGCTTCATAGATTTGGTTTTTCTGGTTTTGGATCATAAGATCTAAATTTTTTGTTGATTTTTCTTGGACGGTTTCAGCCCAAGTGTTGGTTGGTAATTGGGTTAAACCCTGCTGTTGAAGGGCTTGAAGAGTTTGGATAGGGAAGAAATAATCTTCTTTTGACTCATGGGAGGTTTGTTTGGAGTGGCTTCGGGTCTTTGGCCCAGTAATTTGAGGTTGGGTAGAGGACCCAGTTGGATTTTGGATGGATGACCCAATTTGCTTTTGGGTGGATGACCTAATTGTTAATTGTTTTTGGGTTGGAGACCCAGATTGCTTTTGGGTTGCAGAGCTGTCCTGCATAAGAGTTTCAAAAGGGTTAAGAATGGCTTTACCTTTTCCTTTCCCTCCTCTTCCTCTTCCTATTGGGAAGGAGGACATGGCTGATATTGAACAAATGTGGCTAACTTCTTTTCCCTGCATATATTCCTGAGTTAGGTAATTAGGAAGAGAATTTTGTGAGCCTTTAAGATATTCAATATCAAAATCAAAAATACTTAAAATCGATTGCCATCTAGCAAAAATTTGTTTTGATGCAAGGTTTTTAACATCCTTTTGCAAAATTTCTTTTGCAGATTTGCAATTGACTCGCACCAAAAATTTTTGATTTAATAAATCAGATTGAAATTTAGAAATCGATAGAACAATTGCTAAAACTTCTTTTTTGACAGTAGAATAATTCTGTTGTGCTGGGTTCCAATGTTTTAAAGTAAAGGCGATAACTTACTCTTTACCAGAAGAAGTTTTTTGCTTAAGAATGCCACCATAACCTATGTCTGAGGCATCAGTTTCAACAATTTTGAAAGATTGTGGGTTGGCTAAGTAAAGGCATGGCAGATCCTTTACTTGAGCTTTGTCTTGTTTAACCACATTAGTATGAACGTCAGTCAAAGGAGGAGGATCCTTTTTAAGACGGTCAGGGAGAGGCTTGATTAAATTGCTCAATTGCGGAAAGAAGTCAGAGTCATAGTTTAAAAATCCAAGAAATCTTTGTAATTGAGTTTTATCAATTAATTGATTAGGAAATCTATCAGCAAAGTCAATGGCACGACTAATAGGAATGATAGTCCCTAGATGAATATTGTGACTAAGAAATCTGATCTTAGTCTGAAATAGATTGATTTTTGTTTTGGATAAAGCCAGACCACTCCTCTTAACAATGGAGATAAATGTGTTAAGGTGTTTGAAGTGCTGATCTATAGATTGAGAATAAATTAAAACTTCATCGATGTAGACAATTATGAATTTGGAATAAGGATTAAAAATGTCATTCATAATTCGTTGGAATTCTGAAGGAGCATTTTTAAGACCAAATGACATAACATTCCATTCATATTGACCAAAAGGAACAGTAAAAGCAGTTTTATACCTATTCTTTTCATCAACTTGGATTTGCCAGAATCCAGATTTCATATCAAATTTGGAAAAGATCTTGGTATTGTGAAGCCTATTAAGTAGATCTTTTTTGTTTGGGATGGGATATCTAATCCAGCTAAGAGCTTGATTAAGAGGCTTGTAATTGATGAGAAGACGAGGAGCACCTCTTTCAATTTCAGATTGTTTATTGACGTAAAAGGCAGAGCAAGACCAAGGGCTTTTACTTTTACGAATGAGACCTTTGCTAAGCAAATCCTTGATCTCAGATTGACAAAATTAAAGGAGTTCATGACTCATTTGAATGGGTCGGGCTTTAGTGGGAATCTACCTTTCAAAAAAATCCTTTTCATAAGATAGGTTAACAATGTGTTGTTTTCTTTCCCAAAAAGCATTTGCTAAATCAGAACAAATTGTAGATTGAATTTGGTTTAAAAGATTGTTAATCTTTTCGTGAATATTGGGTTGTTGTAATTGAGAATCAATATTTCGAAAAGAAATTTCTTCTTTAAGAAAACCAATTTGATTTTGTTTGAAACAAATGAGATTTAAATCTCTGACGATGGGTTTTTTCAAAAATTTGAAAAAGAATTAGTTTACCCAGATGCTGGGCAATGATTCCTTCTTCAGTGGTTTGGTAGGGAAAAAGTAATTTTATAAAGAGAGCTCCCAAAATCACTTTGTTCTTAAGATTTTTGACCAATAGGAAAGAGGTTTCCAAATTAAGGGTCTGATTGCAGATAATAACAGAAGATAGTTTATAATTGATTTTTAACTTGGAGCCACTAGCCGTACTGAGCTGTTCGGTAGTTTTTTCAAAGTATTTAGTAGGAATCAACCCTTCTAAAATATAATTTGAATCAACTCCAATGTCAAAAAGGGTTGGAGTTTATATCTAAAGAATCATAAAAATGGGAAGCTGAAACTTCAGCAGATTGTAAAGTACAACTTTTGGTAGATTGGAATTGTTTTAAGTCATTTATTTCAGACTTAAGGTTGCCAACCTCAAAACAAAGATCCTTAACAGTGACCATTCTGTCATGGTTGGACCACAATTGAAACAAATATATCTTTTGCGGGGTTTTTTCTTGAAGATGCAACTAGCATTGGGGAATTGCTCTTGAGGGTTGTTATCCCTTTTTTTTCTCCACTGAGGTTTAGGAGGTTTGTGATAATAATTGGATTTGGATTTAGGAAAATTTTCTTTCCTAATAGACATAACAGAAAATTTGTTTTGACACTCAATAGTACTAGAAGAATTTCTGAGCATAATGATTTGGTTATTGGCAATAAGATTGGTAGGAATATTAGCTGTAGAGAAGGCGGGGACCACTGTCTCTTTACTAATTTCCAAATGCTGGTTGAAATTGATGGGCTCAATAGTAACAGATTAGTTGGAATCAACTAAAGTGGCACTATTGTCTAATTGATTAGGAGTAGTAGAGAGGATAGAAGTAATCGTCATGTTACTACTAGGGGGTTTAATAGTAGAAGTGTCGGCAATAGCTGTCACATTACTATTATTTAATAGAAAATTGTCGAAAAAAGTATTTTCAAAATTGCCTTTATTATGAAAAGAAGATAAAGACATATTTTCTTCCTGCTTTTCAAAGAGATTTAAAAAATTCTTTTGAGAAAATAACATATTGAATTGAATTTTCTCAATAAATTGATAAAATTTTTCTTGAATAATAATCTTTTGAGTCATAGAGAATTTATTAAGAAACCATTCCCTATTAGGGGTCCAGTTCTCAGAATAAAAATCTTTTTAAAAAAATTCCTTGTTAATGATAAATTTGAAGGGATTTGCATTAGTATCTTTAACAGGATTTTGAGGAAATCGAGATCTGAGAGCAGATCTAGAATGATAGATAGATCTAATAGATCTGGAAGTTTTGTCACGTGAATTGTTCTTCTTGCGAAGAGATTGAATATTATGATTGAAGATAGCTTTGGCTATCCGAAGATTTTCATGAGTAGAATTGAAAGGATCGTACGAACAATTGTTGGATACTTGACTTATACTAGATAAGGAAGATTGGGAGGTTAAGGATTGGTAAGATTGAACAGAGGAGTTATCACAAGAGTAAACCGAATAACAAGACATAATGAAAATAGAACAATAGAACAAAAGCAATAATCTTAAAAGCCTTCCTCACCCCGTAAGTACCATTGCAATCACCTGGATTAGGACTAGGATATTGAACAAGAACTAACAGATTATAGACTAAAGTACTTTAAATATATTTAATCATACATATATGAATTGCTAGGACTATGGTATTAAGAAAGAATAAGTAATTACAGTCTAATTTGATCAAGCATGAATCAACCAGGTATATCATGTCCAGATCCAAGCACTAAAATCTACTGTAATGGGTTTTGTTCCGTTGAAAAGTAAAAGATAAAACATGCTAGATTAATATAGATCTGTGAACAATAGACATTTTACCAGACTGAGGGTTTTAGATAAAATCCTTTTAATTTATTGTGGCCTAATTAATAATATATATTAGTCTGTGGGCTAAACACCAGTATTCTTGTTCTATGTACGTCATTCAGCTAAAAAGTCTTAAAATATATACCCATATAATAAAATGATAGTCTTTATTAAATCATAAAAAGGTGGTCCAAATTAATACTTTTGTCAAAGTGGTCATCATGAAGACTTATTGCCACCCATGGGACTTAGTGCTTCCCACACCACTTTTCCATCATACTAATAGGACAAAGTTGATTTAATAATACTGAGATAAAGAAAAGTGTTGCTTTAATGGTTAAGATTTTAAACAGATGCTGAATAACCAAATAGAATAGAATAATTATCAAAGACATATATATATTATTAATCTTCATCAAATAAAAAACTAAAAAGTTTTTATTACCCAAATAAATATCATTTTGAACAGTGATTTCAGCTTATAAACGAGCATGTCACGATACCAGATCTATATAACAAAACATGAATATCAAAATATTCAACTATAGAAGTAACACAAACAGTAGCACAAAAGCTTAGAGCTGAACGCTTTCATGGTTAATCATACCAAGTAAACCAGAGAAGTAACATAGTATTCTAACTCAATAACATCTTCCCACCGCACTTTAGAATGATTAAACATATCAAGTACGTTAGATGCTTAATAAATAGTTCAAGCTCACTAACACATTCCTACTTCCCCATCAGGCTCTGATACCAAGAGGGGGTCGGAAGCAGAATAAAAGGCGCGGAAAGGAACTACAGAGAGAAGTAGGACTGAGTCCGACTCAGTATAAACTTAAAATGGGGAACAAAACCCAAAAAATTAAAAAAAAAACTGGAAATAAAATGAAGAACTGAAAGTTAAATCATGCAAATGTATGCAAACAGTTGAACAGCCATATAGGCTTCGATGGACAGATATAAGAAACTGAAATTGAAAATTGAAACTTTAATTGAAGTAACTATCCATGAGTTACAGAAATTGAAACATAAATTGAAACAAAGAGGGAGAAGGGAGAGGGACTCACTCAGAGCTCTCAGTGTCTCACTCTAGAATTACAAAGAAAAACTAAATTGAAGCGTAACTTGAATCGTGCCTAACAATAAGCCTACGCATGACTTATAAAGAAATTTGAAAGCTACTATTTGAACAATTCAGTAACAAAACCTAAACTATTAAACACTATTTTGCTACAGTACCAGTCAAAGTACAAGAGAAAAAATAGTAAAATTACGTAAGTGCAATAGAACTTTTGCTTTTGGTTTTGTCGGTAAACCAACATAGTGATGGGAATCTTTGAAAATTGAGCAAGAGAGATGCTGGAAGTTTTGGAACTTTGTATTCTGACTATGCCAAAGGTAATCTTTGATTGGATAAATCATGGTTCCATTCTGTTCAACAAGTTGTGGAGTTCGACATCTTCAGGGTCTGAATCTGAATCTTCTCCAAAATTTTCTTCGTGGTAACTTATTTCCTCAAATATTGAAGAGTAAGTATTTGGAAAGGGCATTGTTAATTCTATTAGGAAACATCCTTTAAATGCCCATAATTTGTAGATAGGAGTTTCTCCTACTAATTTGAGATTGGCCCATTCTACTGGCAGGAGATTTAAATTATTGCGCCAAACATATTGAATCAAACATCATACGAATTGTGTCTACTAATATAAATTTATCATATAATCCCATTAATATGACAACTGCTTGAAGTTTTCTTGATATGCGAACCATTTCAACCCAGCTGCCAAATAAAATGTTCTACTAAAACATATAGGAACTTTCAGTACCAAAATTCTCCAAAAGCTTCTTCTCTTGGTGTCGTAATAACGAACTCTTAAAGAACTGTAACTATCTAACCAAGATGGCAACAACAAGATCTCTTGTGTGTATACTCTACACAAAGGGATATAGTATCTTGGACCATTCAATTATGCTCGGATAGGCCCAAGCCGAGTTCTCTAGACCCATTTTACCATTATCGAGTTGGTTACAAGCATAGTGGACCATCATATCCTTTAGTAACCACTTTTTTAACTTTCTCTCCATGACCTAGAAACCACCCCTCATCCAGTAACCTCTTCCAATCTCTTTAAATAGAGGAGGCCTCTCTCACAAAAGGTAACTCACTCATTCCTCAGGCCTTGACTAAGAAACTCGTCACTAAGAAGAGATCGTCCTAGAAGACAAGAACATTGGCGCCCACCATGGGGCCGCGGTAAAACTTTTTCCCAGCCACACATAGCCTTCATTCAATTCTGAAAAATCCGATCATAGCCTGATCCGTTTGCAAGTGTCCGATGATCTCTCTGCAAACACTACTAAACAATCGCCGCGGCCATGAATAATCACGCATTCGGGCCTCAACGGCACCTGTATACTCGCGACACCCACAAAACATCACCGTCAGTTTGATCTTCACCCGTTGTTGGGAGGCAAATTACAAATTTGGGATTTTTCGACAGGATCTGAAATCGACAAGTGAAAGTACGAGAAACCAGAATATAAAAAAATAGAAAATAAACAAAGTTTAAAAGGACCGGGTGACTTGGCGGTTGTTCGACGAGGTGTATGAAGCGTCGAAGATATCAACATGGAAGCGGTCAAATTAGACTTAGGCTTTAAGCAAAATGTAGATAACTCGATAGGAAGTGATACTGTCGAAGTTTAGTAGTTTAGATAAATTAACTACCGAACCTGTATCCGTACACGTGTCAGGTCGGATGATAGGTAGTTTTTGCATTTTTTGCCTATAAATAGTAGTTCATACGATGTAATAATGGTTGGATACTTGATCTAAAATTCCTAACATCTCAACAGCGAAACAGATTAAAGGAAACACGATTACAGTATGCCTTCCACTCTTTCCTTTCAGCAATTTGCAAATCAATTAAGTTTTATTTCCAACTCCTTGTCTTGCTCTTTATTTTAAGTTACTGCGATTTATTTACATGTTTCTTACCTTGCATTTTTCATTTATCTTTACTGTATTTTAAGTTATTTCTGAACTTTTATCTGTTTTCAGTTTCCCGCATTTCTGTTAGTTCATAACCAATTTATTACTGCCTTTCAATTCCAGTTATTTACACTTAGCAGTTTTATTTTTTTTGTTCTTTACAGTTGTTATCATTTAACTTCATTGTTCTCTCATTTCCAGTTCTTTAAACATTTTTCATTTACATTTCTGCATTCATTTCAGTTTGTTTGTTTAAGTTCATAAAGTGCATATTTATAACATTGCATTTTTTTCAGTTTCTGTTTGCATTTAGTTACTTGTTAATTAAATTATTGGCTCTCGACGGCCAATCTTGTTGGCCTTAGGCTTAGTGCCATTTCGACAACAATTCAATTGTTGTTTGAGGTTATCGTAATCAAATTTGGTATAAGACTTGACAATTAATGGCTTAAAAGCCAAGAATGTTAAAGAACGATTAACCTGTCGAGTATTTGACCGTTATATTTAAAAGAAACCGTTGTTTTCAAAACAAGATTACCACGTAACTCGTTCGGATTCATAATTGCTTGATCATCAAAATTTATTTGTTTGTTTGATGAATTTGGTAGATCATTCAAGATCATCAAAATTGGTAGAACCATACCATAAACCAAATTTCCCCATAAACAAATTGGCACGCCCAGTGGGACGAGTTTAGAGTAACTCGTTTAAATGATGGTTTTATGCGTCTAAGAAGTGGAAAGATTACTGCTTCTAACATAACGCAATATAGAAACATGAGTGGCAGCATGAATAGCAGTGCCACAATGCCAAGTGTTGCCAGTACAAATGCTTCGACCACCAGTACGAACGCAGGGGTAGTTGTGATCCCGCGGATGAGTAATACTACCGTTGGGCGAATCTTTGGGATGACAATGGCCAATACGCAAGGAGAAGTTATTCCAAGCGCTGCAGTGCTTGAACCGGTGGTTCAAAGTGCTCCAAAAATTCAGGCATCGCCTGGAAGTGCGAGGAACTCAAGTATTAGGCCTGTACTGCAAGTAACGCAATCTCTGTTTGGAATGCCGTATGGTTATTTGCAGAACTCGACAGTTCCTGCTATTGGTTCAACTATGTTTAACCAATATGCTAACCAGCCTTTTATGCCATTCGGAAATTCTTCCGATACTCAAGGAATGGTAGGAATGGCTACCACTACGACAGCCAATCGACAAGGGTTAGGACTAGGGGACATGTCGAGACAAATGCCTCAGAATAATGGGGATTAACACAAAACTCTTTGGAGAGTATTCGACAATAAGTGGATGATAGTAACCATGAGATGGTGAACATGTTCACTCAGTAGATGGTGCAGTGATTACGCCTCTTATGGAGACTACTAATCAAGCATGTAATACACTGGCCTTACAAATGGAAAGGCTAAATCAAGCATTGGGTTTGGCAGCACCAGTGAACGAGAATGTTCAACAAGGCCCAGGGGTTATACCTCATGGTTAGGGCATGGGGGGCATTCCGCATAATGCGAATAACCCTATGGTGGTGCAGAATGAAGTAGTTCAGCCAAACCAGAACCTTGGTCAGAATTTGAATAACTTGGCCTATGGCCAGGTGCAGATTCTACAAAGAAATCAAGAGCATGGCCCACCAGTGCATCAAGGTTTAGCCAACCTTAGGCACAATATCATGGGAAATCAGATAGAACAAAACGTGAATCAGGCTGTCAAGCAAATGCTAAATAGGCTTGGCTTTAATATTGGTCAAGGCACTAGACCATATTTCATACCTGCATTTCCTGAGTGGGTTCAACAAGCTGAAGTGCCAAGAGGGATGAAAATTCCCAAATTGTCCAAATTTTCTGGTGACAGTGGTGAATCGACTGTCGAGCATGTGGCTAGATACACGAAAGAAATGGGGTTGGTATTGGAGTTTTAATAATTTTACCTTTAGGGGTACCAACTAAATTGATGTTTGAACCAAAATATGCTTGTTCTAATAACGAGGCTGAGTATGAAGCCTTAATTGTGGGTTTGGAAATTTTGATAGAAATGCAAGCGCGCACTGTCAAAGTTTTTGGTGATTCACAATTGGTAATTAGACAGTTAACTCAAGCATACAAATGTGTTAGTCATAACCTTGTCAAATATTGTCAAGTGGCTAACAAGTTGGTGAAACAGTTCGACAATGTTGAGTTGGAGCATATTCCTAGAGAGCTAAATCAAGAGGCTTATGAATTGGCCCAATTGGCTTCAGGATATAAGTTATCTTCAAAGGTGCTGATAGAACTCATAGAAATCCATGAGTTATTGTACCCTTTGGGCGAAAGAGATATTTTTGCTACAAGTACGTCGAATGCAGCTGATTGGCGTAAGCCCATTATTGAGTATTTGGAAAATCCAGATACCAACGTCGACAGAAAGATCAAGTATAAAGCAACTAAGTTTGTTGTATTTGCAGGGGCTTTATATAGAAAATCTGTTGATGGTAATTTGGAAACTTGCTTAAGCAAAGAGGATGCTTATTTGGCTTTAGCAGAGGTTCATGAAGGAATTTGTGGTGCTCATCAGGCAGGTGAGAAGATGAAATGGGTTTTGAGAAGACAAAGAGTATATTGGCCCACTTTGGTGAAGGATTGCATTATGTTTGCAAAATCCTATGAAGAATGTCAAAGGCATGGTCAACTACAGAATGTACCTGCTAGTGAGTTACATTCAATTGTTAAGCCTTGGCCTTTTAGAGGTTGGGCATTAGACCTCATAGGTCAAATTTTTCCTGCCTCTTCTAAAGGTCATAAATACATTTTAGTAGGGGTTGATTTCTTCACCAAATGGGTAGAAGCAATGGCCTTGAAAGAAGTGACACAACAAGATATTGTGAATTTTATTGAAAACCATATTGTGTGTCGATATGGCATACCACAAACTATAACAACTGATCAAGGATCTGTGATTGTTGGAAAGAGAGTTGTGGAGTATGCTGAGTCGAGGAAGATCAAGATGATTACCTCGATACCATATTATGCTCAGGCAAATGGTCAAGTAGAAGCCATGAATAAAATTATCATTGGTTTGATAAAGAAGCATATTGGCAGGTATCCGAGAAATTGGCATTCGACTTTAGAACAAGTTCTTTGGGCATGCAGAAACTCACCTAGAGAATCGACAGACACAACTCCTTACAAATTGGTGTATGGACATGATGCTGTGTTGCCTGTCGAGATAAATCTTGGTTCATTGGGAATTCAAAAACAAGAGGAGTTGCCAGTAGACCAGTATTGGAACTCAATGCTTGACGAGTTAAATGATGCGCATGATGAGAGAATTGTTGCCCTAGAACACTTGATTCGACAAAAGGAAAGAATAGCAAACTTTTATGATAGTCGGGTCAAGTATAAAAGTTTTAAGGTTCATGATTTAGTTTGGAAAGTCATTTTGCCGATGGATAAGAAATGTCGAGAATATGGTAAGTGGTCCCCTAAGTGGGAAGGACCATATAAAGTTGTTAAAATATTCTCAGGGAATGCTTACGCGCTTGTTGAAGTTAGTTCTGGGTTTAGAATTAAGTCTATTAATGGCAAATATTTGAAGTTATATAGACCAACAATGTGTGAAGTAAGAATACAACCTTGAAAAGTAAACTGGAGTGGTCCATTCAAGAGCCATTTGGCAGTATACAATATACATTGTCGAATAGGCTCACAGTCTGGTAATACAAGTACTAGAAGGTTTGTAAGTCTAGGCTACTACGGAATAAATCCATTTGTGGAAGTTTTGCCATGTTCAGGATCCTGATCATGCTGAGGAAGAATTCAGGAAGAGAGAGGAACATGGGAAGCAAAAGCGACTCCCGTGGCATACCATCCGGCCAATCAAGTCTGCAAGAGCTGCTTCAGATGGTAGACACCTAAATCGACGGATATGTGAAGTTAAAAGCATAGATACGTCGATGAGAAGTGTCAAATGCCATCCTGCAGATCCCACACCTTGAATTTTGAACACAAGGTAAATTACCAAAACCCAGAGAGTCTTTCACCGTTGAGACAAAGACCTTGAAGAAAGGGATCCTGGGAGGTGGAGCCCTGGTTTCCAAGTGAAATAGGCAGAGCCAGGGAATGAAGGTTTAAAGTGAATGGAAAAGGTTTCCATAGCAACTTGTTGCACTCAGAGTTAGCTAATTTGGGGGCGAGGACAAGTTGTATTTGGGAACGTTGTTTATGATGCTAGCAAGAGTTTCTTAAGGGTTTGTTTTCTTTTCTTTTTGAAAAGAAATTTCAGGGAGTTTAGAAAGTGTTTGTGCTTTGAGCGAGAAATAATGCATGGCAAATGCCTATTTATAGCGCAAAATGGCGTTGATTTTCAAGTTTTAACAGTCAAATTGACTGGTCAACGACTTTGAATGTAATTTATTAGCCTGAAACTGAAATTAAAACTGTAAAAGAAACGCATAGCCGGATCGGTGAAACGATCGATGTGTAAAGCGTCAAATCAAATTCAGATGGTCAGTTAAGTACAACTTATGGTCGAGCAAATGTGTTCGACATACACATAAGTTAAAAGAGTATAAAAAAAACTATGCTAGTTAAAGGGGAGTTTTTTTGAGATCCTCCCAGGCTACAGCAAGATCAGTCTTGATGATCTCAGTATTGGCATAGTCGACCTCGAGCTTTTCAATCTTAGAAAGAATAGCTTTTGCCTCGACAGCGCTAGAGCGCAGATGTTGGTCGAGCGCTTCGATTTCTGACGAATGGGAAGCTAGCCTCGCTTCTTGTAGTTGAGCCTTGACCTTTGCTAGCTCGGCCTCCAAGCGCGTGACAGTTTTTTCTAATTCAAGTATCTTGGCTTGATTGGGAGTGTCCTGTTCGACCAACTTGGCTTTGTCAAGTCGAAATCTGACCGTTTCATCTCGAAGCTTTTGTTTGGCCTTGGTTGCTTGTTGATAAGGCAATATGCTATTGTCAAGTTGAGGAAGCTTGGGAGTCAGATCTTCGATAAAGTCGTGTATTGCAATGAAGTACATTCGACAAATAGAGGGAAGATGTTTGCGAAGCCTGTTAATTTCATTGACTGTGCGCACAAGGTTGCCTCTAAGTTCATGGTTGAGATAGAGGTCATCAAATGAGTGCTTGAGGAAACCCTTTAGTTCTTCTACCATTTCTTCAAGCTTGGCAGTGAGGTTACCTTCAGGAAGTGTCGACGAGCGAGCTGACATTGGTGAAGTCTTGCTGCTTGATCCTGAAAGCAATTCAATCAACTCATCCACTTCGACATCACCTTTTTCAGTATTGGTGCTTCGCAGCACAGGGTTGGTCAATGAAGCAGGCTGAGCGGATGTAGTGTTTAGATTATCAAAAAGGAGATCCATGTCAATGCTTTCTGCCCGAATCACCATGGGAGTTACCTTCTCAATGGCTTGGGGGGCAGGAATTATTTCTTCAGTTGGAATGGGATCACCTTCGGGAATGGTGAGAGTCGGATCCTCTGTCGAGGGGTTCTGGGTGACCATGTCGACATTCATGGGAGAAGAGACTTCAAGCACTTCTTCAGGTTGCACTTGTGGGGGTTCCTATAAAAATAAATACCACAGATTAGAAGCTGGTGCTATTAAACTGAAAACAGAATAATCCGTGAATATTTTTACCTCAGCAGTTGGAGAAGCTGTAGGTGGAAGAATTACTTGCAGAGGCAAGGAAGTGTCGATGAAAGGCTGCTCAGAAGAGTCCTGTCGAAATAAGCACGATGAGGTCATAGTCATAAATTTAGAGGTAAACGTGTTTTGAAAGAAGGCACGAACCTTGTCAGTGCTTGAGGAGGCAACCTCTTCGACCGTAGGTTGATTCTTTGAGGTACATTCCTCAGATACACCTTTCTTTGCAGGAGCAAATTTGACCCCCTAATGTGAGAACGGTGTGAGCAACAAGGTGTAATGTGTGTAACAATTGCCAAACAAGTTTCGTAAAGCAATATACCTTTGCATGCTCCGCCGTGAGAGTATTTTCTGAGCCTTCGGAAACAGATTTTTCTGTTGGTGTTTCCTGAGATTTGAAGGTTTTGGGGCTTAGTATTTGGCAAGTTATGCAAAGAGATGTGTTATACACAAAAATGTATATCGTTTGAGGTGTCGAGTTGGAAGGAGAGTCAGCTAAAATCATCTTATGCCTTTTTGGTTGAACTTCAGAGGCAGCCGACTTCATTTTTCTTTTAGGCGTTTCCTGTGGGGAGGAACTCGTCGAAAGCTTGGATTTCGTGGGCAGTTTTTTCGACGTGACTGGTTTTTTACCCATGCTTGGTCTTCGGACCAAGGATTTGCTCAATTTTGGCTTGATGGGTTTTGACTGAAGAGGGGGTTCGTCTTCTTCATCATCCTCTTTTTCTTCATCCACCTCTTGAGCCTTACCACTGGTTTGCTTGTGCTGTAAGGGCTCTTTTAGAGTAGAAGCTGAAATGGAAAATACAAGAAGCGTTGGGAAGGAAAGAAAATGCAGAACCATCTGTCGAACCAGGGAGTCCTGCAGGGAACACTTGTCGAGAAAGGAAGTGAGTCCAAATGACTTGACACTCCTCATATTTTGGATCAAAAGGGGCTGTGAACCACTTGGGTCCATATCTTCTGCTAACAAAGGGTTGAAAGCGGATGCCTGGAGTTGTGGGATCAAGGGAGTGAAAGAGGTTGAAGTAGTACTTGAAAACTTCAAGTTCACTATCGAATGGTTTGGGAAAGCGATATATGGCCAGAGTGCCATATGTGCCAATTTCAAGATCTGACGGAGCCTTGTCAACAGTGTGGCCCAGGAGAGTGAGGTTTAACCACAGTTGAAGTAGCAAAATTGGGCCTCCTACTCCAACTTTCTTTCCTCCTCCTTTCACCATAGCGTAAAGGCTCAACATGCTTGAGTAAAGGTTCGACAAGAGGAAAGAGCCGAAAGCCCACTTCTTACCTTCATGAAGGAGGTTTGCTAAGTCGAGGAGGGTTTTCGACATTTGAACATTTTTATTGTAAAGGACGAATGCTGAGAGCCAATGGAACAGGAAAGCTATGTGTTCCTCATCAAAGATATCATCAGTGTCTCTCATTCGGCTAGCTATGTATTTTGAAAATGAGAGGGGTTCATCACTGAAAACATCAACGACGTTTTCTGGAGTGCACAAAGGATGGATCATTTGGCCATCTGGTGGGAGGCCAGTGAGAGCAGCAACATCAAACAGAGTTGGACCCATCATTCCACAAGGGAAGTGGAAATTGTTTGTGGTTTTGTTCCAGAAAAAGATAACGGCTCCCAACATAGAAGGGTCTAACCTAAATGTGTGTTTTGACAGCTGAATTAGGTGATAAATACCTAATTCTTTCCAAGTTTTAGCCTTTTTGGTTTCTACCCTAGCCAACCAAGTAGAGCATCCGTTTACATTCAAAGGGGGCGTTCTAAAAAGCCTAGCACTTTTAAAGAAATAATGGATATGAAGTTTTGGAGCAGAAGCTAGAAGGTCAGTGTGACCTTCTTTGTTTGGGAAAGAGTCTTCAAAACTCTCTGGAAAGCAGGATAAAAGGATGACTGGCCCTAAGTAAGCCGCAGGAGGGTCCAAGAGATATGAAGGATCATGTAAATAGGGAATCATTACCTTAGATTTCCGCCAAGGGATTGATGCATCGACGTCAGGATTCCACCATGTTTTCCATCGAGGGGCAGCGGTGTCTTGAGCTGGGGTTGATGAAGATGCCATTGGAAGAAGATGACGCTTTCTCAGTATGATGCCTTCGCAGAAGTTCAGAGGGTGGAGGAAAGGTTCTAAATGGGGCTTTGAGTACTATTTAAGGCCCCGCCTTTGAAGCGAAACGCGTGAGTGCGGAAGGAACTGCTCGTTTTGAATGTAATGATGGCCCTATTTTTTTGGGAAAGTGGCAGTTTAGACAGGTGATGGACTATTTGGAAAAAGTAACCGTCACACATTGGGAAAAAAAAATCTGGTTCTCTTCACATTTTGTGTCGAAAACTCAGAATTTGGGGGGCATCTGTTAGGAGGCAAATTACAAATTTGGGATTTTTCGACAGGATCTGAAATCGATAAGTGAAAGTACGAGAAACCAGAATAAAAAAAACAGAAAATAAACTAAGTTTAAAAGGACCGGGTGACTTGGCGGTTGTTCGACGAGGTGTATGAACCATCGAAGATGTCAACATGGAAACGGTCAAATTAGACTTAGGCTTTAAGCAAAATGTAGATAACTCGACAGGAAGTGATACTGTCGAAGTTTAATAGTTTAGATAAATTAACTACCGACCATGTATCCGTACACGTGTCAGGTCGGATGATAGGTAGTTTTTGCATTTTTTGCCTATAAATAGTAGTTCATACGATGTAATAATGGTTGGATACTTGATCTAAAATTCCTAACATCTCAACAGCGAAACAGATTAAAGGAAACACGATTACAGTATGCCTTCCACTCTTTCCTTTCAACAATTTGCAAATCAATTAAGTTTTATTTCCAACTCCTTGTCTTGCTCTTTATTTTAAGTTACTACGATTTATTTTGTAACGCCTAAAAACCGTGGCTGGAAGCAGAAAAACCGTGGCCGAAACCTTAGGCCACGGTTCGGCCACGGTTTTTCGTCCGTGGAGTAGGTGGCCGTTGCCAATTCGAATAGGCCACGGTTTTTTCACTTTAACCCACGGGACATAAAAACCGTTGCCTGAATTATGGAAAAGGCCACGGTTTTTGTAAGCCGTTTTGAGGCCACGGTTTTCGTGTTCTGTTTAAGCCACGCTTTGATAACCGTGGCCTATACGTTTAAGCCACGGTTTTTGTGAGCTGTTTTGAGGCCACGGTTTTTGTGTTCTTTTTACGCCACGTTTCAATAACCGTGGCCTATACGTTTAAGCCACGGTTGTATTAGCCAATTTGCGGCCACGGTTTTGTGCTCTGTTTACACCACGCCTATATGTTTAAGCCACTGTTTTAATTTGCAACCACGGTTTTTGTTATATTAACGCAACGCCTAAATAACCACAGTTTTTAAGCAATACTTTTTTTCCAACTACGAGAGATTATTTAAACCATGATTTTTTATTAAGATTGTATAAAAATTCATAATTTTAAGCTTAAAATTTAGTTATATATATATCACCATTATTTAACGGTAATAAAAAATATTAGACAATATTTTTCAATAATTTTTAGTTTATACATAATACTAACCAAGGATAAACAAATTAGCAAATGTAAGTTATATTATTTTATCATGTCAATTGTCATAACTCAAAAAAAACATAGATTCTTAAATTGAATCCAAAATATAAACTACTAGGTGTCTTCTCTAATTAAAAAAAATCCAAAAAATAGTCTTTCATACTTGTAACATATTTAAATCCAAAATGTAGTCTTCCCCACTGATACCAACATCACTCTTCAAAATCTTCAAAATCACCTTCAAGATCATCTTCGTTTCCAACCTGAAATATGAAAACAAGATGCCTTAAGGACTCACTTGCACTTGAGGATATGAAGCAACCTTTGTAATCAGAATAGCTTGTAATGTATAACTAACTACAGGGGTAGTATAGTATTGGATGTTGACAAAGTATATATCCAAACAGTGCAAGAAGTCCTAACCTTTGTAACTGTATATAACATTCTACTTGTTGATACTATTTTTCTGTTTGATCAAAACTCCTAACTTCCCTTGTACCAAATAATATATGTAAACAACCACTCTCATACCTTTGATCTCAATCAAGTAAAGTACAAAATTTAGGAGTTGCTAGAACAATAGTGAAGAACTAAGCAGCAATAATTGGAGAATAAGAAACCACAATTTACTTGTTTATTTATTTTGTATGTAAAAGTCAACCTCTCCTACATAATAATACATCCACCCAAACAAAACTCGTGCCTACTTTGCATGTAAGTATACAACAGCTTTTGTCAGTAACTCTAACAGTGTCTACATCATTCTACATCAACTTGCTCTTTCTCATTTGCAGCATCACCATTATTGATACCTGGAACTAGTTCAGTTTCAAAAAGACTTAGAAGGCAACCTCTCATATCTGAAAGTTGGGAGAAGCTTATACTGCCCAAATTTCAGAACCTGACTCAGCTTGTCATAGCTCCATCTTTGTTGAATATAGACCACAAGTGCAAGAAAAATTGCAGTACCATTGAGGTTGTACCATTTTCATGTAAACCAATTACTTCATCAGTTTACATGAAATAGATAAAACAAATTGAAGACCCTAATGTTCAGTATAGCTCCTAACATATAAAGCCACTAGCTCTTCACTACTACCAATGCAGTATTGACCCACCAGTATGAATCACAAAATACATATTGAACACCCTCCCCCATGACAGAATATAACCAAAGCATAAAACATCCATGTGTAGCATTGTCTATTCGCATCCACAGCAAATACAAGAGCACAACACAGTTTGACTACTGTACATTATAAATATCATATTGTACAAGATCATATACCTTTTCTTGAACAGGAGCATTGGTTGATGCCGACGAACGTGGTGCTGCACTATTGTCATTCTCAAAAGCACGCCGCATTAAGTCATCCACAGCCTCTTCACTTAAATCTGGACGTTGTTGCATCAACACACATTTTAGAAGTGCATCATATGTTTGCATCTTCTTTTCCAAGGCTGTAATTTTGTTAGAATATTGCTTCTTTATTGAATCAATTTCTTGATTCTTTTTCATTAATGATGGCGTCATAGTTCTTCCATAAGAGCGCACTCTAACGGGCCTTTCTTTGCCAAAGAATGATTGGAATGCTTTTTCTACATCTTCACTTGAGTTTGCAATTGATTCTTGAAGAGTATCCTAATTAATAACAAAAATATTAACATCAGGTATAAAATTGAAAAGCTTAATTATCTAGAGTTGCACTCTTTCCTGTCATTTTACAGAAAGTATTGCTTTTATGACTACATTATATACCCAACATGAAATCAGATTTCAAGTCCCAACCACACAGCCAATAGATGTGTTTTGTGAAATAATATATATACTTGAAGAACAACAATATTAAGCTTACAATTGCAGTTTGTGTTTCTTCATCAACTGTTTTTCCTTTCCGACTTTTGCGAGTTTCAATGAACATTTCAGCTTAGCTGACTTCTTCTCCATCCTCCTTCTTTGCAAGCTACATTCATCAGAGATTGAAAAACAAAAATTAATTAGGAGACTAATTTGTTTAGATATTGAAAATGACACACAAAAACACATAATTACCATACCAATTTTGCACGAATTCTAGCAAAATTTACTGGTCCCACACGATGCATGAACTTTTGCTTAGCCCTATTTTCTGCATTTTTTTGGCTAATGCTCTGCATTACAGAGAAGAATTAAAATCTGAAAATGGAATATAAATTTAAAATAATAACCCATACAATTATCTTACTTGAATAGTGTCATTTTTCCAATATGCCATGAGTTTTCTGAAATGAGACTCAGAAATGTTCTGAGGACGGTGTTTTAACCTTTCCTTCATATTAGTGTACTTTAGAAAATGCCTTCTTTTGATAAAGCTTTTGTAGCGTCTCCAAGCATCATTTATGCGAGAAAATACTGCTTTCTCTCCTTTATCGGAAATAATGTACTTACCCTACAAAAAGGCATTATTGTCATCAAGAAGCAAACAAGTATTTGATCATTTCAAACAAATAAGAAACTTTACTTGTCATACATTGACATATTTCCATATACGAGCCTTGTGATCGTTGAGCAAAGCTTTGAAGTTTGTATAGATCAAAGGACAAAAGTCTGCATTCCTTGCTATAGTTCCAAGGAAATAGCTCAAGTCAGATACAGTTTTGTCATCGGGTCCAATTGGCTCTCCATCATCGTCTAAAGTAACTTCTTGACGATCTTCAGTAGGTCTTGCATGTATTTTTAAACACCGTGTTGGTCCCCGTGTTCTTTTCTTGCTTGTCCCTATTTTGACATTAAAATTATGTAATATAAGATAAAAATATCACCAGTGATAAACTGACTAGTTTACTAGCATTAAGGTGACTTGCAGATAGCTTTTGGCATATAAAATAAACAGTGTGCTTTTTCTATTCTCTTTGATTTCACCCACCAAAATATACCATTTTTTCCAACCTATGTCCTGTTCTGTAATTCTATTCTGCTTCAAAAATTTACCAACTGTAACGACCCGTTTCCGGACCGCTACGAACTAAAATTAAACCTAAATGTGACTCGTTTTTAAAACGGTACTCTTGTGCCCTTTCAGAAAAATTCGGTATATTTTTTTTTTAAAACATTTATACATTCCCGTAAGCGCACTCAGAGTAATTACAGCTTTTCGAAACATGGTGCAACTAGGACATAAATCTTAATACTAAATAACAACACGCATGCATAATGCGTACATACTTATATATATACCAGATATAAAATAATGCATACAAAAAAAAGACAGGGTAGTAATGCACAAAGAAATACACCTATGGTATAATGACCCTCAAAAGAGTGATCATACCCCGGGGATACTCCCGGCAGACACCCACACAAGGGGCTGCTCCAAAAGTAAACCGCCAGTCTACCCTGTGCTCAAAAATAACACCCGGCCCAAACTGGTCACCACCACTGTACACAAAAGACATACTATAGTCATCCCAAGAAAACATCTAGTAAACATAATCAATCACGACAAATAGAGGTCATCGTCCGGATCCTCGACGAGGTCCTCCTCACCATCACCTGCTGTCGGGTTCCCTGCGTCCTCGCCATCGCCTGGGTAACCATCATGGATTGAAGGCACCACGGAAAAGGGTCAACTTCTCAACAAATCAAGATAATCAAGGCGTAAAGAAATAAGCAAACAACAATGTATATCATTAGCCAAACGTGACTCAACCCTCACTCTAGACTCGACTCAACTCGCTATCCATTTTCTCTCGACTCGACCATTATTCCTGAAGCGACGCAGATCCATCAATCGACATACCAGCCGTAGCCTTGGGATCTTTCGCTTCTCCTAGATATGCAGCATCTTGCCCTACGCTGCGACGCCTAGTCAATCTCCCGTAAACAAAAGGGGACCTAGCACCCTTAGTTATCCGGGTCACGGCTCAAAAACGTCATAACGACTCACCTGGCTCTCTCACTCGATGAACAGCTTTCCGCTTACAATATTCAAAGCGTGACGCATAAGATTACTTGACCGCATATCAAATAAAGAGAGCATGCTTAATATGAAGAAAACGCAATTCGACATTTTAAGCAATAAAACACCCTGCATGAAGAAACGCAATTCAACAGCAACACGCAATTCGCAACATATATTCAATCTCATATCAAATAATGCATAACTCAATCATATCACAACATTACATGCTCGACAAACAAATCAAGGAATCCATCCCTCTGCAACTCAATGGAATTAACAGAGAGGAACATACAAGTGTGGGGGGTTGGGTTCAGGAGACCAACCGCAACAGCTTTCGCTCGCCCACGAAGACTCGGATAAATGTTCGACCTCACGACAACAAAACTAAGGGGTTCGAAGACCCTAACTTCGAACTTGTAGAGTTCTCATACTTCTTCGTATTTAAATAAAGCATTTAAATACTAAAAATAAAATCTAAACATATCTAGAAGTTGCCCTTACCGAACTCCAAGCTAGGCGTCTACGTGCTGTCCTCAATCGCTCGACAACGACCTCGACACGTACGGTTCCCAATCGACCTCGACACGTACAGTTCTCAATCGACCTCGACACGTACCGTCCTCAATCTGGATCCCACTGCTCCCACGTCCCCTGTTCGCTCTCCGTACACCTCGATTCCGCGTCGCACGATCTCTGAATCACACTTCCTAATACAAGCACAACTTAGTACTATCTATGGGTTTCTAATAGCACTTAGCTCTCATATCCCAATCTTAACTACAACCCAAGTAAACATTAAAACTCAAGAACTTAAACAAATACAACAAGAATTTAAGCATTACAAATTAATTCCTTTTCTCTAAAATTTTATTAAAAATTTCTTTCATACTTATCACCATACAAGGCCATTTTTCCTAAGTACTAATTCAAGCTTAAAATCAAGTAGCATATTAAGCACAAATTAATCAAAATCTAAGTTTATGTTTTCTGAAAAATATTTTCATCAGGGTCCAACAATTAAAATAAGACCATAACCAATTATGTTAAAATTTAAATCATAAAAAGAGATCAATTTCCCTACATGCCTTTTTGGTCCCTCAAAAATCCATTTTTGCACAAAAGCTTATCTAACACTATACTAATCATGCAACTTAATCCTAATTAGTCCTAAAATCATATTAACACATAATCCCATACTTAACACCTAATTAGACCATTAATTAGCAAGTTTCTTAGGACTCAAGAATAGAAAAGACCCAAAACTAACATGTTGCACTTAATTAAATTAAACTAGTCATGCTATTAGCACCTAAATAATTACTATAACACAATAACATATCTCATGCATGATTCAAGCAAGATTAAACATATTTTCCCTCTTACTCAAGGTTAGGTTTTTGATCAAATGCTCATGAAAGAGGTTATATGATGCTACAACAATTGAATCAACAACAAACAACAACAAGAAGCAACATACAACAACATAGAATAAGAAATCAAAACAAGCCAAGTGGTTAGGGTTTTGGGCGCTACCTGTAACGACCCGTTTCCGGACCGCTACCGAGCTCAACATACCGAGCTCAAGTTACCCTGTATGCGATGTGTTTTAAAATGATACTCTGGTGCCCTTTGGAAAAGTACGGTCAATTATTATATATATATATATATATATATATATATATATATATATATATATATATATATATATATATATATATATATATTTTAATAATAATAATACCAGCTCGTGCACATCAGAGTAATTACAGCTTTTCGAAACATGGTGCAACTAAGACACAAGACTTAAGTCCTAAATAACAACATGCAGGTATAACAGGTACATACTTATATATACAAGATATAAAAAGTGCATACAAAAAGACAGAGTAATAATGTACAAAGAAAATACACCTAAGGTATGACGACTTCAAGAGATCAATCATACCCTGGGGGTACTTCCGGCAGACACCCACGCAGGGGGCTGCTCCAAAAGTAAAGCCACCAGTCTACCCTGTGCTCAAAATGACATCTAGCCCAAACTGGTCACGACCTCTGAACACAAAAAAAACAAGGTACAGTCATCCCAAAAACATCCAACAACATAATCAATCACGACAAATATAGGTCGTCGCCCTGATCCTCGTCGAGCTCCTCCTCGCCATCATCTGCTGTCGAGTTCCCTGCACCCTCGACATCGCTTGGGTAACCATCATGGATTGAAGGTACCACGGGAAAGGGTCAACTTCTCAACAATTCAAGATAAACACGGCATAAAGAAATAAGCAACACAACAATGTTTATCAATCACCAAACGTGACTCGACCTTCTCACTCTAGACTCGACTTAACTCGCGATCCATTTTCTCTCGACTCGACCATTATTCCGGAAAGCAGACGCAGATCCATCAACTGACATACCAGCCGTAGCCTTGGGATCTTTCGCTTCTCCCTAGATATGCGATGCGGTTCCTCTGACGCGACGTCTAGTCAATCTCCCGTAAACAAAGGGGACCTAGCACCCTCAGTTATCCGGGTCACGGCTCAAAAACGTCATAACGACTCGCCTAGCTCGCTCACTCGATGAACAGCTCTCCGCTTACAATATTCAAAGAGTGACGCTTAAAATTTCTTGCCCGTACATCAAATAAGAGAACATTATTAATATGAAGAAAATGCAATTCGACAGTAACACGCAATTCATGGCATATATTCAATCTCATATCAAATAATGCATAACTCAATCATATCACAACATTACATGCTCGACAAGCAAATCAAGGAATCCATACATAGGAATATAACAATAAAAATCCTAGAATGTTTAGAAGTGCCCTTACCGAACTCCAAGCTACGCGTCTACGCTGTCCTCAATCGAGCTCGACAACGACCTCGACACGTACCGTCCTCAATCGACCTCGACACGTACACTTCTCAGTCGACCTCGACAAGTACAATTCTCGATCTGGATCCCACTGCTCCCACGTCCTCGGGTTCGCTCTCCCGTACACCTCGATTCAGAAATCACACGATCTCGAGAATCAGACTTCCTAATACAAGCAGAATTTAGTTCCATCTATGGGTTCTAATAACACTTAGCTCTCATTATCCCAATCTTAACCACAACCCAAGTAAACATTAAAACTCAAGAACTTAAACAAATACGACCAGAATTCAAACATTACAAAATAACTCCTTTTCTCTAAAATTTTATTAAAAACTTCTTTCATACATCACCAGACAAAACCATTTTTCCTCTAACACAAGGTTAGGGTTTTTGATCAAAGTTCATGAAAAAGGTTATATGATTCTATAACAAATAAATCAACAACAAACATTAACAAGAAGCAACGTTCAACAAACTAAAACAAGAAATCAAAACGAACCAAATAGGGAGGGTTTTGGGCACTGCCTATTGCAGAAAACAGAGAAAGCAATTTGTTTTACAAGCTCAAATAATTGGTTAGAAAGGTCGGTCATGTCATGAAGGAGAAAACCTATCAATATGACCTGATTTGGAAGTATATAAACTAGCTAAAATGGAAAGAAGAAGTGGCGCTAACAGTAGCATGAAGGAAGAGAAAATTCTGTTTTTCATACCTCAACTGATGGTCGAGATGGTGATATATGTCGAGGAGATGACGAGGAACAAGTTTGATGCAGAAGGTTTGTGCAAAGACTCAATAAAATCCAAGGTTCTTCGATGGAGGTTTGGAGAGGAAGAGGAAACTTAGAGAAGAAGGAAGAAGAAAAGAGAAAGTGAGGGTTGTGAGGGGCTGATCGAATATACAGCTGGTCAAGAAACCCTTTAAATGAATTTTTCTTTTTCAAAAAAAAACACAATTAAGTGACGTGTAACTACTGTTATGAGATGCTAATCCCATCAATCATTCTACCCATCTAATCTCTCCTTTCTCATGATTACCCTCTAATCTATAGGTTAAAGATCTAAAACACATACAATGCCGAGAATCGCTAATCGATAATATAAATATTGCAAACAATATAATCATTAACGCTAAATAACGTCCGTAAAAATACGAGTGTGTCAGTCTCGACACGAGGTCGATCAGGGTGCTTGTGCAAGCGCACAAGGCTCTAACAAGAGTTCATGCACGCGGCCTCCTCAGTTCAACACGCGACCTCCTCAGCTCGGTACGCGACCTCATCAGCTCGACATATGACCTCAGCACGCGATCTTGGCACGGGATCTCGACACGAGGTCTTGGTACGAGGTCTCGATACGATGTCCTAATACGAGGTCGATCTCGTCCTCAGGTGTTACAATCTCTCCCTCTAAAAAAATTTCGTCCTCGAAATTGCAAATAAGTTACTTACCATGAAAGAGTTCAGGGTACTGAGTCTTCATCTTCTCCTCCAGCTCCCAAGTCGCATCTCCAGTCTTCTGATCCCACACAACTTTGACAAGTTGAATCTCTTTGTTCCGCAACTGCTTGGCTTTCCGGTCAACGATCCTTGCTGGTGATGCTTCGAAGGATAAGTCGTCCCTCAGTTGAATCACATCCGGTTCGATGACATGAGAGGGGTCGGAAATATATCTCCGCAATTGTGAGACGTGGAAGACGTCATGAATGTTTGACAAGAAGGGTGGCAGGGCAATCTGATATGCCACTGGACCGATACGACGCAGAATCTGGTAAGGTCCAATAAATTTTGGGGTAAGTTTCTTGGACTTGATCGCTCGACCAACTCCAGTAGTGGGGGTGACTCTAAGAAATACATGCTCTCCTTCCTCGAACTCGAGTGGTCGACGTCCTTGGTCGGCATAACTCTTCTGTCGGCTTTGAGACGTTCGCATCCTATCTCTGATCAAACGGATCTTCTCATTAGTCTGCTAGATCATATCTGGTCCCACAACAGAACGCTCGCCATCCTGGTACCAACAAAGAGGCGTCTGACATTTACGTCCATACAGTGCTTCAAAAGGTGCCATTCCAATACTCGCATGGAAATCAAGTTATTGTAGGTGAACTCCACCAATGGTAAGACGTCGTCCCAACTTCCTCGGTGATCTAAGGTACACGCTCGCAACAAATCTTCAAGCGATTGGATCGTTCTCTCAGTCTGACCGTCAGTTTGGGGATGATATGTCGAGCTAAGCCTGAGCTTGGTTCCCATCACTTTTTCCAATTCCCTCCAAAAATGAGACGTGAACTTTGGATCTCGGTCCGACACGATTGAAGAGGGTATACCATGTAGTCGTACTATCTCCGTGATGTAGATCTCGGTCAGCTTTTCCACGTTGTATGTCTACCTCACTGGTAAGAAATGAGCAGATTTGGTCAATCGGTCGACGATCACCCAAATCGAATCATTCTTCTTCTGCGTCTTCGGCAAACCTACAACGAAATCCATGGAGATACTGTCCCATTTCCATCTTACGTCGGCGATTGTAGCATTCCGCTGGTCGTTGGTGCTCCACCTTCACTTTCGACACATTAAACACGGTTACGACTCGACCACTTGCTTCTTCATTCTGACCACCAAAAATGCTTCTTCAAGTCTTGATACATCTTCGTAACTCCTGGATGAATACTAAAGTTGCTCTTGCGCGCTTCATCAAGTATTAACTTTCTCACTCCACTACGTTAGGTACACATACTCGGCCATTGCATCTTAAGATGTTGTCCGCTCCGACTTGGAATTCGCCGCTTTCCCTTTGCGCTATCAATCGACCCTCTTGCGTGAGCTCGTTATGAACCTGGCTGGTCTCTGATCTCGCCCAACAATCTGTTAGAAATGGTAAGCATACCAAATCTCGCCTTCCTGGTGAAACTTCCACACTCAACTTCAAGTCTCTGAACTTCTCGAGCATCTCCAACTCTTTGATCATCATTCTTTGAGGCTAAAATGCTCTTTCTCGCTCAATGCATCTGCTACTACGTTAGCCTTACCGGATGGTATTCCAACGTAAAGTCGTAGTCCTTGAGAAATTGGCCCATCTTCGCCGACGCATGTTGAGCTCTTTCTCGATCGAACAGTACTTCAAGCTCTTGTGATCGCCGAAACAAAGAAGAGTGCTCCCATAAAGGTAGTGTCTCCATATATTCGGCCAAGAAACCACCGCTGCCAACTCCAAATCGTGAGTAGGGTAGTTTCTCTCATGAATCTTAAGCTGTCTTGAAGCATATGCTACCACTTTCCGATGTTGCATCAGCACGCATCCCAATCCCTGGTGTGACGCATCACAATACACCTCGTAAGGCTCTTCGGGTTGAGGCAAAATCAACACAGGCGCTGTCGTCAAGAGCTCCTTCAGTCTTTGAAAACTGGATTCACACTCCTCGGTCTAAGCAAAAGGTTGATCCTTCCTCGTAAGCCGTGTAAGAGGCGCGACAATCTTCGAGAAACCTTCAATGAATCTTCGATAATAGCCTGCTAAGCCAACAAAACTTCTGATCTTGGTAACCGTCTTCGGCTGTTCCCACGCTAGCACAGCTTCAATCTTAGTTGGATCCACAGCTATTCCATCTTTGGAAATCACATGACCAAGAAAATTCACCTCTTCGAGCCAAAATTCACACTTCGACAGGTTGGCATAGAGTTGCTTCTCTCGTAATATCTGCAATACTCGGCGTAGGTGTTCTTTGTGCTCTTCTCTGCTCTTCGAGTAGATCAATATGTCGTCGATGAACACTACAACGAACTGATCCAAAAACGAATGGAAAATCCTGTTCATATAGTCCATAAACACAGCTGGCGCATTTGTCACTCCAAACGGCATCACTAAGTACTCATAATGCCCATACCTAGTCCTGAACGCTGTTTTGGGGATATCTTCCTCCTTCACGCGAATCTGATGATAACCAGACTTCAAATCTATCTTGGAAAACATCGCCGCTACACGAAGTTGATCCATCAAGTCGTCAATACGGGGTAACGGATACCGGTTCTTCACAGTAACCTTGTTGAGCTCGCGGTAGTCCACGCACAGCCTTGATCGTCCATCCTTCTTCTTAACCAACAACACTGGAGCTCCCCACGGTGACACGCTCGGTCGTATAAATTGCTTTGACTCCAAGTGTTCGATCTGGGACTTCAGTTCTTTCATCTCGGCAGGAGACATCCTGTATGGCGCTTTGGAAATCGGTCTGTTCTCGAATCAACTCGATGGAGAACTCGACCTCTTGCACCGGTGGTAACCCTGGCACGCCTTCTGGGAAAACGCCCACAAAGTCACACACCACTGTACATTCTTCACTTCGATCTGTTTGGAAAACTTCAACTAGCCAGATACATGTATTCTCTAGTTCCTTCTTTCAAAGAAACTCCAATATGTTCAAGAAAGATAATTGGAGACTCTAAGGTCCGGAAAAATTACGCTTTACGGCACACCAAGAGGACATGGTGGTGTGACAACCAATCCATCTCGAGGATGACATCTAAGCCCTTAAGAGGCAAACAAACCAAATTGACCACAAACTTTCTACTCTGAATAACCACTACACAATTAAGACATGCAGTGTTTGTGACTAAGGTTTTAGCAGCTGGGGTTGTAACTACCAATTTGAACGGTAAAGCAGTCACAGTCAAGTTCAAATGGTCCACACAATCAGAGGAAATAAAGGAATGGGTTGCACCCGAATCAAAGAGGACGGATAAGGATTTACCCTCAATCTCACATTCGCCTTGAATAAGATCATCAGCTTGCTCTGCTTCCTCGCCGCTCATGCAGAAGACTCTGCCTTTTGCTGTTTGGCGCTTCCCTTTGGCCTTTGCCGCAGGCATTGCCGGTTCAGCTTTAGGTGTGGGACAATCCTTGGCAAAATACCCTGGCTTCTTACAGTTGTAGCACACATCCTCCTTTTGAGTACAGTTATTTGCATAATGTCCTGACTTTCCACAACGGAAACAAATCACTTCTACGCCGGCCTTGATCGACTTCCACTCCTCGCTCCTGGGTCATCTGACGATCATCGTCCTCTATTATTGTTGTTCCCCTGAGGTCGGTTGTAAGGCTTCTTAAGTTGCTTTCCTTTCTGTGCAAATCTCTGTCCCATGCCCTGAGGTCTCATTGGTCCACCTGGGCCAGTCTTCTTCTTGTGGCTTCTTACTCCTTCTACCTCGACACAACGATCTATCAGCTCTTGGAGGTTTCGAATCCTCAATGATACCACTGACTTCTGAATGTCAAATCTTAATCCCCGTTGGAACCTCTCACTTAACCATCCTTGGTCAGCTCGATCACGAAATGGACTGAAATACCTCGCCAGTGACTCAAACTTGGTCGCATACTTGACACCGCCATACCGCCTTGTTGTAGTTGAAGAAACTCTTGCTCCTTCTCAGCTCGTGCAGTATCTGAGAAGTATTTGTCCAAGAACCTTCCACGAAAAAGCTCCCAAGTTATCTCGCGACGTTCTGCTATCAGTGCTTGCTTCACTCCCTTCCACCAATACTCTGCGTCTCCTAGCAGCAAGTAGGTGGCGTAGTCGACCTTTACGTTGTTCGGGCAATGAAGTGCCTCGAAGATCTTCTCGATCTCTTGCATCCAAAGATCAGCTTTATCTGGGTTCGGCTCACCGTAGAACTTCGGCGGATCATGCTTCCTAAAGTCTGCTAATCCTCTCGCCTCAGCATTCCGCTCTGCTCATTTGTTGTTCTTTGTAAGTTTCTTGGGTTAACGCTGCCGTCTGTTGAGCCATCGCGTTAACTGTTGAGTTGCAGCGGTGATTCGAGCCATGGCTACCGCCATCTCGGCCATAGCTTGGATTGCTCGTTCCATGTCGACGTTCGTGCACAAATTGTCGTATCCCTACGAGGTGGCATTAGATTCCACAAATTTCAAAACCCTGTCAGAATCTCACAACAAGGATGTGTTAAAACACACTGCTTCAATCAAGAAACAGTTCAAACAATTTTTCAAGCAATAAGTGCTTCACTTAATCAAACAGCAATCAACATAGTACAATTAGGTACCCAACACAAATATCCCGACACAGTGACCAGTCCAAAATTCCTATACACAGCCCGGTCAGAACCGAACTGCTCTGATACCAACATTGTAACGACCCGTTTCCGGACCGCTACCGCGCTCAACATACCGAGCTCAAGTTACCCTGCTCTGATACCAACATTGCTCTGATACTCTGGTGCCCTTTAGAAAAGTACGGTCAATTATTATATATATTTTTTTTTTAATAATAATAATACCAGCTCGTGCACATCAGAGTAATTACAGCTTTTCGAAACATGGTGCAACTAAGACACAAGACTTAAGTCCTAAATAACAACATGCAGGTATAACAGGTACATACTTATATATACAAGATATAAAAAGTGCATACAAAAAGACAGAGTAATAATTTACAAAGAAAATACACCTAAGGTATGACGACTTCAAGAGAGCAATCATACCCTGGGGGTACTTCCGGCAGACACCCACGCAGGGGGCTGCTCCAAAAGTAAAGCCACCAGTCTACCCTGTGCTCAAAATGACATCTAACCCAAACTGGTCACGACCTCTGAACACAAAAAAAACAAGGTACAGTCATCCCAAAAACATCCAACAACATAATCAATCACGACAAATATAGGTCGCCGCTCGATCCTCGCCGAAGCTCCTCCTCGCCATCATCTCGCCGAGTTCCTGCACTCGACATCGCTGGGTAACCATCATGGGTTGAAGGTAGCACGGGAAAGGGTCAACATCTCAACAATTAAAGATAATCACGGCATAAAGAAATAAGCAACACAACAATGTTTATCAATCATCAAACGTGACTCGACCTTCTCACTCTAGACTCGACTTAACTCGCGATCCATTTTCTCTCGACTCGACCATTATTCCTAAAGCGACGCAGATCCATCAATCGACATACCAGCCGTAGCCTTGGGATCTTTCGCTTCTCCCTAGATATGCAAATGCAGGTTCCTCTGACTGCGACGTCTAGTCAATCTCCCGTAAACAAAGGGGACCTAGCACCTCGCTATCCGGTCACGGCTCAAAAACGTCATAACGACTCGCCTAGCTCGCTCACTCGATGAACAGCTCTCCGCTTACAATATTCAAAGAGTGACGCTTAAAATTTCTTGCCCGTACATCAAATAAGAGAACATGCTTAATATGAAGAAAACGCAATTCGACAGTGGCACGCAATTCATGGCATATATTCAATCTCATATCAAATGATGCATAACTCAATCATATCACAACATTACATGCTCGACAAGCAAATCAAGGAATCCATACATAGGAATATAACAATAAAAATCCTAGAATGTTTAGAAGTGCCTCTTCAACTCCAAGCTACGCTGCCTACGCTGCCCTCAATCGAGCTCGACAACGACCTCGACACGCACTGGCCCTCAATCGACCTCGACACATACACTTCTTAGTCGACCTCGACACGCACAGCCTCGATCCGATCCCATCAGCTCCCACGTCCTCGGGTTCGCTCTCCCGTACACCTCGATTCAGAAATCACACGATCTCGAGAATCAGACTTCCTAATACAAGCAGAATTTAGTTCCATCTATGGGTTCTAATAACACTTAGCTCTCATTATCCCAATCTTAACCACAACCCAAGTAAACATTAAAACTCAAGAACTTAAACAAATACGACCAGAATTCAAACATTACAAAATAACTCCTTTTCTCTAAAATTTTATTAAAAACTTCTTTCATACATCACCAGACAAAACCATTTTTCCTCTAACACAAGGTTAGGGTTTTTGATCAAAGTTCATGAAAAAGGTTATATGATTCTATAACAAATAAATCAACAACAAACATTAACAAGAAGCAACGTTCAACAAACTAAAACAAGAAATCAAAACGAACCAAATAGGGAGGGTTTTGGGCACTGCCTATTGTAGAAAACAGAGAAAGCAATTTGTTTTACAAGCTCAAATAATTGGTTAGAAAGGTCGGTCATGACATGAAGGAGAAAACCTATCAATATGACCTGATTTGGAAGTATATAAACTAGCTAAAATGGAAAGAAGAAGTGGCGCTAACAGTAGCATGAAGGAAGAGAAAATTCTGTTTTTCATACCTCAACTGATGGTCGAGATGGTGATATATGTCGAGGAGATGACGAGGAACAAGTTTGATGCAGAAGGTTTGTGCAAAGACTCAATAAAATCCAAGGTTCTTCGATGGAGGTTTGGAGAGGAAGAGGAAACTTAGAGAAGAAGGAAGAAGAAAAGAGAAAGTGAGGGTTGTGAGGGGCTGATCGAATATACAGCTGGTCAAGAAACCCTTTAAATGAATTTTTCTTTTTTTAAAAAAAAACACAATTAAGTGACGTGTAACTACTGTTATGAGATGCTAATCCCATCAATCATTCTACCCATCTAATCTCTCCTTTCTCATGATTACCCTCTAATCTATAGGTTAAAGATCTAAAACACATACAGCGTCGAGAACTGCAAACCGATAATATAAATATTGCAAACAATATAATCATTAACGCTAAATAACGTCCGTAAAAATACGAGTGTGTCAGTCTCGACACGAGGTCGATCAGGGTGCTTGTGCAAGCGCACAAGGCTCTAACACGAGTTCGTGCACGCGGCCTCCTCAGTTCGACACGCGACCTCCTCAGCTCGGTACGCGACCTCATCAGCTCGACATATGACCTCAGCACGCGATCTTGGCACGGGATCTCGACACGAGGTCTTGGTACGAGGTCTCGATACGATGTCCTAATACGAGGTCGATCTCGTCCTCAGGTGTTACACTACCTACTGTAGAAAACAGAGGAAACAATTTGTTTTTCAAGCTCAAATAAATGGTTAGAAAGGTAGGTAATGTCATGAAGAAGAAAACCTATCAATATGACATGATTTGGAAGCATAAAAGCTAGCTAAAATGGAGGGAGGAAGTGGCGCTAAACAGTAGCATGAAGGGAGAGAAAATTCTGTTTTTCATACCTCAAATGATGATCGAGATGATGATATAGGTAGAGGAGATGATGAGAAACAAGATTGATGAAGAAGGTTTGTGCAAAAACTCAATGGAATCCAAGGTTTTTCAATGGAAGTTTGGAGAGGAAGAGGAAACTTACAGAAGAAGAAAGAAGAAAAGAGAAAGTGAGGGTTTGAGGGGACTGATCGTGATATTTAGCTGGTGAGGGAAGGGGCATTATGGTCCTTTCTCCCTTAATTAACACTCAACAATAAATAATTAAAAGAAAACCATTTATAAAACCACAAATAAGTGACATATAAATACTATTATGAGATGCTAATCCCATCACTCATTCTACCCATCAAATCTCTCCTCTCTCATGATTACCCTCTAATCTATAGGTTTAAGATCTAGAAACACGGCGACGAAAAACTGCAAAACCGATTAATTTCTCGCCAGAAAATCCTGGAAAATTAATTTACGAAAAATTAATTCTCTGCGTGCTAATATCAATTCATAAGCATTAGAAACAATATAATTCACTAAAAAAAATATAAAACAGGTTATGTAACGACCCGTTTCCGGACCGCTACGAACTAAAATTAAACCTAAATGTGACTCGTTTTTAAAACGGTACTCTTATGCCCTTTCAGAAAATTCGGTATATTTTTTTTTTTAAAACATTTATACATTCCCGTAAGCGCACTCAGAGTAATTACAGCTTTTCGAAACATGGTGCAACTAGGACATAAATCTTAATACTAAATAACAACACGCATGCATAACGCGTACATACTTATATATATATACCAGATATAAAATAATGCATACAAAAAAAAAGACAGGGTAGTAATGCACAAAGAAATACACCTATGGTATAACGACCCTCAGAAGAGTGATCATACCCCGGGGGTACTCCCGGCAGACACCCACACAGGGGGCTGCTCCAAAAGTAAACCGCCAGTCTACCCTGTGCTCAAAAATAACACCCTACCAAATCGTCACCACCATCAGACACAAAAGACATACTATAGTCATCCCAAGAAAACATCTAGTAAACATAATCAATCACCACAAATAGAGGTCATCGTCCGGATCCTCGACGAGGTCCTCCTCACCATCACCTGCTGTCGGGTTCCCTGCGTCCTCGCCATCGCCGGGTAACCATCATGGATTGAAGGCACCACGGAAAGTGGTCAACTTCTCAACAAATCAAGATAATCAAGGCGTAAAGAAATAAGCAAACAACAATGTATATCATTCGCCAAACGTGACTCAACCCTCTCACTCTAGACTCGACTCAACTCGCTATCCATTTTCTCTCGACTCACCATTATTCCTGGAAGCGACGCAGATCCATCAATCGACATACCAGCCGTAGCCTTGGGATCTTTCGCTTCTCCCTAGATATGCAAGACTTGCTCCTACGCCGCGACGCTTAGTCAATCTCCCAGTAAACAAAAGGGGACCTAGCACCCTTAGTTATCCGGTCACGGCTCAAAACGCCATAACGACTCACCTGGCTCTCTCACTCGATGAACAGCTCTCCGCTTACAATATTCAAAGAGTGACGCATAAGATTACTTGACCGCATATCAAATAAAGAGAGCATGCTTAATATGAAGAAAACGCAATTCGACATTTTAAGCAATAAAACACCCTGCATGAAGAAACGCAATTCAACAGCAACACGCAATTCGCAGCATATATTCAATCTCATATCAAATAATGCATAACTCAATCATATCACAACATTACATGCTCGACAAACAAATCAAGGAATCCATCCCTCTGCAACTCAATGGAATTAACAGAGAGGAACATACAAGTGTGGGGGGTTGGGTTCAGGAGACCAACCGCAACAGCTTTCGCTCGCCCACGAAGACTCGGATAAATGTTCGACCTCACGACAACAAAACGAAGGGGTTCGAAGACCCTAACTTCGAACTCGTAGAGTTCTCAGACTTCTTCGTATTTAAATAAAGCATTTAAATACTAAAAATAAAATCTAAACATATCTAGAAGTTGCCCTTACCGAACTCCAAGCTAGGCGTCTACGTGCTGTCCTCAATCGAGCTCGACAACGACCTCGACACGTACGGTTCTCAATCGACCTCGACACGTACAGTTCTCAATCGACCTCGACACGCACTGGCCCTCAACTGATCCCACCGCTCCCACGCCCCTGGATTCGCTCTCCGTACACCTCGATTCCGCGTCGCACGATCTCTGAATCACACTTCCTAATACAAGCACAACTTAGTACTATCTATGGGTTTCTAATAGCACTTAGCTCTCATATCCCAATCTTAACTACAACCCAAGTAAACATTAAAACTCAAGAACTTAAACAAATACAACAAGAATTTAAGCATTACAAATTAATTCCTTTTCTCTAAAATTTTATTAAAAATTTCTTTCATACTTATCACCATACAAGGCCATTTTTCCTAAGTACTAATTCAAGCTTAAAATCAAGTAGCATATTAAGCACAAATTAATCAAAATCTAAGTTTATGTTTTCTGAAAAATATTTTCATCAGGGTCCAACAATTAAAATAAGACCATAACCAATTATGTTAAAATTTAAATCATAAAAAGAGATCAATTTCCCTACATGCCTTTTTGGTCCCTCAAAAATCCATTTTTGCACAAAAGCTTATCTAACACTATACTAATCATGCAACTTAATCCTAATTAGTCCTAAAATCATATTAACACATAATCCCATACTTAACACCTAATTAGACCATTAATTATCAAGTTTCTTAGGACTCAAGAATAGAAAAGACCCAAAACTAACATGTTGCACTTAATTAAATTAAACTAGTCATGCTATTAGCACCTAAATAATTACTATAACACAATAACATATCTCATGCATGATTCAAGCAAGATTAAACATATTTTCCCTCTTACTCAAGGTTAGGTTTTTGATCAAATGCTCATGAAAGAGGTTATATGATGCTACAACAATTGAATCAACAACAAACAACAACAAGAAGCAACATACAACAACATAGAATAAGAAATCAAAACAAGCCAAGTGGTTAGGGTTTTGGGCGCTACCTACTGTAGAAAACAGAGGAAACAATTTGTTTTTCAAGCTCAAATAAATGGTTAGAAAGGTAGGTAATGTCATGAAGAAGAAAACCTATCAATATGACATGATTTGGAAGCATAAAAACTAGCTAAAATGGAGGGAGGAAGTGGCGCTAAACAGTAGCATGAAGGGAGAGAAAATTCTGTTTTTCATACCTCAAATGATGATCGAGATGATGATATAGGTAGAGGAGATGATGAGAAACAAGATTGATGAAGAAGGTTTGTGCAAAAACTCAATGGAATCCAAGGTTTTTCAATGGAAGTTTGGAGAGGAAGAGGAAACTTAGAGAAGAAGAAAGAAGAAAAGAGAAAGTGAGGGTTTGAGGGGACTGATCGTGATATTTAGCTGGTGAGGGAAGGGGCATTATGGTCCTTTCTCCCTTAATTAACACTCAACAATAAATAATTAAAAGAAAACCATTTATAAAACCACAAATAAGTGACATATAAATACTATTATGAGATGCTAATCCCATCACTCATTCTACCCATCAAATCTCTCCTCTCTCATGATTACCCTCTAATCTATAGGTTTAAGATCTAGAAACACGGCGACGAAAAACTGCAAAACCGATTAATTTCTCGCCGGAAAATCCCGGAAAATTAATTTACGAAAAATTAATTCTCCGCGTGCTAATATCAATTTATAAGCATTAGAAACAATATAATTCACTAAAAAAAATATAAAACAGGTTACGACTCGATTTTCATCGAAACCAGGGCTCATTTTAAATTTTATCAGCGACAGAAACTGCCCGGCGATTTGAAACGCGACGAAATTTCAATAGAATATTTCGACAACATTCAAACCATAAATTAATATTAAAATATTAATTCTCATTTATTTTAGCTCTTGATTTAATTAAATCACTTTCTTAGGGAACAAGTAATTGCTTTATTAAAGCATAATTAAGACAAAATATACTAATTAACACTAAATAACGTTCATAAAAATACGAGTGTTACAGTCTCGGCACGAGGTCGATCAGGGTGCTTGTGCAAGCGCACAAGGCTCTATCACGAGCTCGTGCACGCGGTCTCCTCAGTTCGACATGCGACCTCTTCAGCTCGTGCACGCGGTCTCGGCACGAGGTCGATCTCTTCATCAGGTGTTACACCAACCAAAGAACAAATTTATTTATTCTGAACCTGCTGTAACTTATCCGCCAAACGATACCACAATCATATAATCTATTATCTCTTACGTAGGTTAGCAAAAAGAAGCTGCTTTTATCCTTTGGCTTATTATGACATTAAATAAAAGAGAGATTTTATGATATCATATACTTCCCGGCATAGAAAACTGTAAGAAACATGACAGTAGTAATGTGTGCCACAGCTAAGACATTGAAAAAAAAAATGATGATTATCATACTGTAGATCTTCTAATGCACTGGACATCTACTACCTACAGATTCATTCATCAATTATCCAATAATGTAACAAATAAATGGTAATGATAATGGTATCTCAGAATGCTCAATCATTCTATATACACCCCTGTTCTACACCAAATCATGCACAGAATTATTACATAAGCAAAAAGAAAAGCAACTTAATAAACAAGTAAACAAATTCACTAAGTTGCTTTACTTGTTTATCAAGAATGATTATCATGAAGATATCCAATTAACTTCATTATAAGCTTGAAAAACAAGCACATTGCAATTGGAATTAGAGTAAAAACAAGCACATTGCAATTGGCATTAGATATCCAATTAACTTCATTATTCAGAAATTATCTTACCTGTGGCACCATTAATTTCACCACCTTCCTCTTGGTGTTCATCACCATTAATTTCACCACCTTCCTCTTGGTGTGCATTTTCTTCTTCTTCTTCTTCTTCTTCCATAACATCATGTCCTTCATCTGCACTTTCATTTTCCAGCTCTACACTTACTTCTCCATTTTCTTTAAGAAACTCGTCGATTAACATTGATCGACACAATGTGATCCTTTTTGGCTTCTTGCTTGCACTTTCTTGCCTTGCTCTTGACTCATCTTCTTCAGCCCCCCTTTTCATAAGCTGCTCCTCTTCCCTTGAAGTGTGATTTTCAGATATTGCCCTTTTTTTCAGTTGTTGATTTTCCTTTGAATGGTCATTTCCAGCCTTTGTTGTTTTCATGGTTTGTTGTCTATCCCTTGCTCCATCATCTTCAGCCATTTTCTTTTTCATGGTCTGCCTCTTTGAATCTTGAATTTGTATAGGTCCTTTACCTTGAGCCAAAAATTGGCTTTGGCTTTTTGGATCTTTGATTGGTTTAGATCCTTTGTCTTTGGCCATGGATGCTTCGATTGTCGCTCTCCTTTGAGTAGGAGCCTTGGGTTGAGTAATACTTGCATTGTCAGAATTTTTTTGGGTAGGTTTAGGCTCCCTATTTGAATCCAAATGGGTTTTGTCAGCTGCTGCAAAGTTAGATAACTTGAATTGTGCTACTCCTTTGGCTTGGGAACTGACTTGTTTAGTGGTTGGTAGCTTGTTTTGCTTGTTACAAGATGCTTCAGTGCTGCCTTTATTTTGTTTGGCCACTCCTACAGCTTGGGAACTAACTTGTTTAACAGCCGGCGGCTTGTTTCGCTTGTTACAAGGTACTTCAACTTCAGTTACAAGTGCTTTAGTTTCTCCAAGATTGCTTAATATTTTCTCACGCTTGATTTTGAACACCTTGACCAATTCATTGCTTGATCTAAATTGACGTAGTTCAACATTGGAATTACCCCTTTCACCCCCTTCTTGAGACTTCATAATTCTCTTGAAGTTTGCTTCCTTTTTCATGTGTTCCACAATACCGGATGCAGCAATACTTTTGTTGCTTTTGGCCTACAAATAAAATAAAATAATTTCTTCAGTCAAAGTATTAGCTTGTAACCAGAATAACACAAACATATAGGTATACTAATCATATAAAAGGTTTAATTTATTGTAAATAAGGAAAATTCCTGTAGGCTTGAATCAGTAGTCGCATTTGAGTGCAGTAATGCATGCGGAATCTGTTTTGCTAAGAATGACTTAGTGTGTTCTTATGGCTGAATTGAATTGCTGCAAAATGAGTAACTTGGGTCCCATTACAACTTCATAATCTACTTAAATATATTTGTAAGAGAACTATTGAGAGCTAGAAAGGAACTGAAATTTTTTTGTAGAACCTACAAACTTGGGTATAAAGTTTTGTAAGATTTTAGGAGAAATTGACTCCCCAGAGTTTAGGTACACAATGGCGTTAGTAAGGTAGGGTAGTCTGCTATATCTAAAGCTCTTGTTTGGCTAAAGAATTAATAAGGTTCTAAAACTAGTATACATGATAATACCAATCTGAAATTGTGATTAAGTGATGAAAGATTGGCTAACAGGTGAAGTGAGTCAAAATCAAAGGTTTACTTACTCAAAGTAGTTTAAATTAGAAGTGTAGTTCTAAGTTGATTTTAGCATGCTGTTATGTTTCCTTGCTTTGGGCTGGTAGAGTAAAATTGAACTAAGGTAGAGTAAAAATACCCAATTTTCTGCAACTTTTGACTGATATGCCTACTTTTTGGGCAGTTTCCTAATTTGTGAATCCTTAAAAACTTGGAACAATTATCTAGGGCCTTAGGTCTCATTTTGAGTTGACTGGAGATCTTTCAACCTCCTTTTTTGGTGTATCTTTAAGTGCAGGGATCTAGTTGAAACTCGCCAGTTTGAGCAGTATTTAAGTGCAGGGACCTTAGTGCAGAAAAAATTGCCTTGGAGTAGAGATAGTAACAGCTGCAATGGCAGAAGAAGCACACGTGATAGCAACAGCTGCAATGTTCAGCACCAGTAGCAACACAAGCACTAATGCAAATAGGTAATATTGCTAATTACCCATAACCTAGTTTTAATATCATTCCAACTTGAATGTTAAATTTGCATACTGATTTTTAAACACTTTCTCAGCCAAACAACATAAAAAACAACTGCAACAACAGCATAAACATTCTGCACACAATGATACAAGCCAAATTGATTGCCTTAGCAGAATATAATACAAATTTCTTTTGAATTCATCTGAAAAATACAAGCAACATTAATTTATTACAACCTATTAGTACTCTACCTTAAGGACCACGATTAATTCTGATTTGAATTTCTTCTCAAATTCAAATCAGAATTACAACTTCAGGCTTACAAATTCAACCAAAAAATAATAAAGACAAAAAAAAAGGTCTTCTCAAGGTTAGTTCTCATCAGTCCATGAAGTCAAACAAAGAGTCATCAAAATCAGAATCATCTTCAGTTTCAGATTCCTGCGTAACATTCGAAGGCTTCTCAGTTACTGTTACAGGTATATCTTCCCTAGCCCAACTTAGTTCACCATCATTATCTAGTTCACCATCATTAAAAGGATCACTCTGATATGCTTCTTGGGTTGTTAAGTCTAATTGGTCACCCATGCTAAATAAATCCCTGGGAATTGTTTTCATAGCATAATGCCTATTTGCATCAAGAGGATCTTGCACATAGAAACATTGGTGGACTTGAGAAGGCAGCACAAAAGGATCATTTTGGCAACATTTTTTGCTGAACTTTACACAAGTAAGCCCAAATTTGTCTTCTTCGACCTCAAACCAGTCACACTTAAACAACACAAACTTGAAGTGATCGTAATAGTCTAACTCGATTATATCACTAATTGCTCCATAATAAGTGATGGCTCCTGTTTTAGGATTTCCATCCTTAGAGCTTGCAAAACTTGGAGTCAATGAAACCAAAGTGACACCAGAACTTTGGGTTTTGCGTCTTGTATCTCGTTTCATAGTATGGAATCTATATATCCATTGATAAGGTAACCAAAAACCCTTTTTGCAACATCACTTGGACCTCTAGAGAATTCTTTTAGCTGAACTGATACATCATCTTCCAAGGCTCGAGTTTTAAACCATTCACTAAAATCATGGCTTTGGGTTTTGGCCTTCATCCACTTCCTTTTTTTAGTGCGACTATTAACAATATTTTCATGCTCTCTACAAAGACAACATTATTATTTGTCAGAATTCATCTAAAACAGGTTTTATACATGAGTACGAGAACAATAAACTATTAAGGTACCTGATGTATATTTGAACATCATCACAGTTGAATAAGAGGTATCGATGGGCCAGATCTTTTGTTGTTGAATCTAGAGAAAATGGTTTACCACTTCGCCTAAAGGACTACCATCGCATGAAAAGTAATCGGCTGCATCTACTTCACATAAATCATTGTTGTCATAATTTCGACTCTTTCTGCTCAAATTGTGTCTACATTGTCATTTAAATATCTTGAGCAAAGAGTCAAAGCCTCTTCATCCAAATACCCTCAAGCAATAGAACCTTCTGGATGAGCTTTGTTACGAACATAACTCTTGAGTTTACATAAGTATCTTTCGATGGGATACATCCATCGGAATTGAACAGGACCACCTAATCTCACTTCATTTGACAAATGAATAGGCAAGTGAACCATTATGTCAAAAAAACTAGGAGGAAAAATCATCTCCAATTGACAAAGTGTTTCTACAATCTTTGCTTCTAAGAAATCCAAATCTTGCACTTGGATAACTTTCTTACATAGAGAGCGGAAAAAGGACCCAAGGTGAATTAGAGGTTCAACCACCGCATCAGGCATGGTGCTTCTTATTGCTATTTGTAATAAGTAATGTAACATGAAATGTGCATCATGACTCTTGTAGCCTGATATTTTCTTATCACCAACTTGCACACTCTTTGAAATATTTGATGCACTCCCATCCGTAATTTGGCGACCTTAAAAACACCACAAAAATAGACTTTTCATGTGCGTTCATTGAGAAACAAGCTTGTGCAAACTCTGCACGTCCACCACCAATCTCCCTTGGATGAAGTTTCTTTCTAATTCCCATATCTTGCAAATCGTAACGAGCATTAATGTGATCTTTTGTCTTCCCAGACATGTCCAAGAGAGTGCCAATAATATTATCAAATATGTTTTTTTCAATGTGCATTACATCAAGATTATGACGTAATGTATTTTCAGCCCAATAAGGCAACTCAAAAAAAATTGATCTCTTCTTCCATGGACCATCAATTTTCTGCTTTCTTTTCTTTCCAAATTCATTCTTGAAAGCTCTTAAGGTTTCTGCAATTTCTTCCCCTTTCAACAAAGGTGGTGCTGCTCTAAGTTCTTTCTTTCCATTTAAGGACCTTTTGTTAGCTCTCCAAGCATGACTCATTGGTAAAAAAACACGATGATCCATGTAACACATCTTGCGACTGTGTTTCAAGTAGGATGAATTAGTGTTATAATTGCAACACGCACATGCCAGCTTTCCTTTGGTGCTCCAACCTGACAACATAGCATATCCAGGGTAGTCACTAATAGTCCATAGTAGAGCTGCACGAACTTTAAAGGTTTGATTTTTTGAGGCATCATATGTCTCTACTCCAAATTCCCATAACTCCTTTAACTCCTCAATTAGCGGTTGAAGGTACACATCAATATTGTTCCCTGGTGAGTGTGGTCCAGGAATCAACAATGACAACATTGTATTTTCAGATTTCATGGACATCCAAGGAGGATAGTTGTATACCACCATCATGACAGGCCATGTACTATGAGATATGCTCATGGTCCGGAATGGATTGAAGCCATCACTCGCTAAGCCAAGTCTTACATTACGAGGCTCGAAGCAAAATCAGGATGAAGTCTATCTAAGTCCTTCCATGCTTGGCCATCAGCAGGATGCCTCAATTTCCCATCCTTTGAGCGTGCTTCTTCATGCCATCTCATTGACTCGGTTGTCTTTGAACACATAAATAGCCTTTGAAGCCGAGGAATTAACGGAAAATGTCTCAAAATCTTTGCAAGAACTTTATGTTCATTTTTTGCTTGCTCAAACCCACCCTCTACTTGAGTGAATTCCTTCCAACGTGAAGCTTTACAAACATTGCAAAAGTTGTCATTCTCGTGCTCTTTCCAATATAGCATGCAATCATTCGGACATGCATGAATTTTTTTATAATCAAGGCCCAAATCACCAATCATGTGCTTCGTTTTGTTAAAAGTTTCAGGGATGTTTAAATTAGGCATAGCTTCCTTCAATAACTCTAAAAGGGCAGTGAATGATGCATTGCTCCACCCATGTAGACACTTCAACAAGTAAAGTCGAATTATGAATGATAGAGTGGAGAAGCCTTTGCATCCTGGGTATAGTTCCTGCTTAGCCTCATTAATCAAGTTGTAGAACCTTCTAGCATCCTCATTGGGACCCTCATTGCCCACCTCTCCTCCCGCCACATTTCGAGATGTGTCATACAGTAAGCCATCAATGTCATCATGTGAGTCCTCTTGATCATTTGTCTCAATGTTGGTTTTCATAGGCGATGGTATATCCTCCCCATGGTTTACCCAAACGTCATAGCCTTCTAGAAAACCATTGGCTATTAAATGATTGTAAACCACTTTTCTTCTAACCCAAGAATCATTTCTACACTTAGCACAAGGACATAAAATCTCACGTCCTTGAGGTCTTCCTTTAGTGTAGGCAAAATTTAAAAATGACTTAACGCCCTTCTTATACTCTCTACTAAATCTTGGAAGTCCAATCCACTCTTTGTCCATGGCCTTTAATTGAAAACATAAAAAAGTATAACATATGGTAAGTGATTATATGTAGTATCTTATACATCAAAGGCCTACACAATAGAAATTATTATATAGATCCTATAATAGCATTTGGATAACAACTTAAGAAGTGCTCATGTGATAATTGAATTTCATAATTCATTTATTTAGTAAACAAAAATTATATAAACAGCTTTAACTTTGCAAAGGCTCATATTCATGGACATGAATTTCTATCTAAATGAAAAAATTCCCCTCCTTCTCATCTCAATCTCCCGCCTGAAGAGAGTTAAGGGCCCTGGTTGTTTTGGGCCAACGGGTATAAACCCGAATGTGTTTAGGGTCATAGGGCCTGTAGATATGGGTTCCTATCACAGTTCAACTAAAACTATGTCATTCATGAAACTCTCCATGCATGTATTTTCAAAATTCAAGAGGGAAATAGTGGAGCCTATATAACAGTGAGCCATGCAAATCTGAAAGGATTCACGCTAAACAGATTCATTATTCTCATCTAGAAATATGTAAAATTTCACAAATACCAAAAACATCATCTATTTCAAAAATCATCATGAGCAAGCAACAAAATGATAATATGATAAATCTGAAAGCACAATGAATATGGGGGAATGAAGTAATACCTGTACTTGTTCAGCTCCTCAAAGAGCCTAATGCATTGATCTTTGTTGAGAAGTCCAACATTCTACAAGCATAAAACAGAATATCAAACAGATATAGAATCAAATATATCTGAAAGCACAATGAATATGATAAATCTGAAAGCACAATGAATATGGGGGAATGAAGTAATACCTGTACTTGTTCAGCTCCTCAAAGAGCCTAATGCATTGATCTTTGTTGAGAGACCACACTAAACTAACTAAATCTGTCACATAAAAATTTAGACTTCAATTTTGATCCTGCGTTAGAAGTAAGTTTAGTGATTTTCATTGTTTGACTTTAAATGGAAAAAAAAATTATCAGGTCAGTTTTTTAATTGTTGTTAATGCTAGAAGCTGAATCTACTTCTAATTAAAAATTGAACTAACTTAAATTGATGTTAATATGTTTGGTTTCATTTGGTTCCATTTAATTTTCACCAAATAAATTATTCTAAAAATTAGATCCAATTTCACTGTCTTCTTTTCATGATCACTTAACAATAAACTGGCAAGTAAACACTAAAGTTGCTTTTCTTCTGTCAATGCTGGTCATGGCTAGCTAACATACGAAGAAATAAGGGAGAGAGTTGAAGATCCAATACATTACACAAATAGTAGAGATCTCCAAAGGACTGAAGAACAAAAGCTAACCCAAATGGTCGTTACTTGGCTTAGTTGGCTAGGATATAAGAAGAAAAAAAAGAGAAGAAAACATTATAGGGACAACATTAGTAAAGGTGGAAAACATTAGGAGGAAGCATCATAGGAAAATTAAATATTTACATTATAGGGACAAAATCAATTGTCATTTTGCATACTGTCTTAGATTCCTAAATGCCTCAATCGAAAACTGCAACGTGGTGAAGCTGCACCAGCATTTCTCTTACCAAGTTGCCTTCTTAGAAATTAATAATAAAAGTTATGGTTTTATTACACTGCACTATGAGCTGACCAAAAAAAAAACACTGCACTATGTATATAATGCACTAAAACCGGTTCACTCACTTTGTTGTATTTGGATTCTGTTGTTGGTACTTTAATATCCATGACATGGTGTCCAGCATAATACAGCCCAGCCAGGCAAACAAAATTGTACACCTGATTGTTTGCAAAACAATTTGAAATTAGTCCAACATTCTACAAGCATAAAACAGAATATCAAACAGATATAGAATCAAATAGAATCAAATAAAATCAAAGTATAGAATATCAAACAGATATAGAATCAAATAAAACAGAATATATGATGCAATTTCCAGGAAAACCACATTTTCAGGAAAGAATTCAAGGCATCCATTAATGAAAACCCTAAGCCTTCCAATAACATCACCATTCGGCAACCCATTCCAATGAGAGGTGAGAAAACTCATTGCTGAGCACAGTGAATCAGTCACGGTGACGAGATTGGGAGAAAAAGAGAGTAGGAGAGAGAGTTTTCACTTACAGAGATGAGTTTTCACTGCTTAGTCACGGTGGAGGGCCGGTTTCGTCTTCAATCACAGTACGATGGTGCCGCTGCAGAGCTTCTGAATCCCGCAGAGGAGACGCAACTCACACGGAGGAGATCGATCGCTTTGTTGCGCAGAGGTTAGGGTTAATTTGTTGTGCCTCTCTTCTGAATCATGCCTCTGTAGAACGTAGAACAATCGGTTGCACACGGAAATTTGGGGTCAATCGCGAAGTGAGAGAGAAGAGACAGTGTGAAGAAAATCTGGGGTTACTGGAAGAGAGAAGAGACACGGAGAATCATCGCTCGCAGTAGATGTTCAGCCATTTTAGGGGTTACTGGAAGAAAATAGAAAAAAGCCCGCGTGATGCCGCGCCAATTTTTATGGAAAATTTCACATTTTTTAAAGAGTGGGTTTGTATTTTATGTTTTTAGCCCACGGTGTTTAGCTGTTGTCTATGTTTAGAGAAAAGGCAACACACTCAATCTTTTAGCCCACGTTTATGGGCGTTGCTTATTGAATTTTTAAAGGCCACGTTTGTACAAATGTGGTCTTAAATATCCACGATTTCCCAACCGTGGTCTATACAGTTTCAAAACGTTGCCTATCAAGAAGTTAACACAAACGTGGCCTAATATCTAACTTATTACCAACACTTTGTAAAACACGGCCTATTCAGTGTTTAGGCCACGTTTTTTTAGCCGTGGACATGGGGAGCGTGGCCTAAAGTAAAAAATGTTGTAGTGACATGTTTCTTACCTTGCATTTTTCATTTATCTTTACTGCATTTTAAGTTATTTCTGAACTTTTATCTGTTTTCAGTTTCCCGCATTTCTGTTAGTTCATAACCAATTTATTACTGCCTTTCAATTCCAGTTACTTACACTTAGCAGTTTTATTTTTTTTGTTCTTTACAGTTGTTATCATTTAACTTCATTGTTCTCTCATTTCCAGTTTTTTAAACATTTTTCATTTACTTTCCTGCATTCATTTCAGTTTGTTTGTTTAAGTTCATAAAGTGCATATTTATAACATTGCGTTTTTTTTAGTTTCTGTTTGCATTTAGTTACTTGTTAATTAAATTATTGGCTCTCGACGGCCAATCTTGTTGGCCTTAGGCTTAGTGCCATTTCGACAACAATTCAATTGTTGTTTGAGGTTATCGTAATCAAATTGGCATAAGACTTAACAATTAATGGCTTAAAAGCCAAGAATGTTAAAGAACGATTAACGTGTCGAGTATTTGACCGTTATATTTAAAAGAAACTGTTGTTTTCAAAACGAGATTACCACGTAACTCGTTCGGATTCATAATTGCTTGATCATCAAAATTTATTTGTTTGTTTGATAAATTTGGTAGATCATTCAAGATCATCAAAATTAGTAGAACCATACCATAAACCAAATTTTCCCATAAACACCCGTTGACGACAAATCATTAAAGAATCTTCATTCATTGGCAAGTTGAAAAAATGACGAATCGAAAACCGCAAACCGAGATATGTTCCGTTTTTTCTACAGCAAAACTGGCTTGGTTACGATTATCCGCCCAGGTCTTATTTTTCTAACTCTCTCCTCCATATTATGCTTCACGTGAACATTTTAGATTTCAAAATGGTTTACCAGTCCCAAAAATCAACATTAATAATGACGTCTGAGCGAAAAGTTAATTTTAAAATGCATTGACGCAGTTTCGGTTGGTTGATTGCTGAGAATTCATGGTGTAAGATGTTTAATTTAGAATAATGATTATGATTATCCGTTAGTTCGCTTTCCATTGCCGCCACTCCAGGCAACACGGTGGATAATGAAATTCAAAAGCATACCTCTTTATGCACTTTTATTATATAAGGTATATTGAAATTTTTATGCTTGTTTGCAAGTTGTTACTTTGCCAAGGTTCAGATTACCTTCATAAAATTTCTTTTCTTTCAAACCCAATTCATGTCGGTATTGTTTTGAAAGTGTGCCTCGGCTCTTGTTATTTCATTTTTAAGGCTATTTATGTATAGACTTTATGGACACTAGCGGCAAGACCGTCTTTTCGTATTTCTATTACGCTACAGTATGAAATATTTTATCGCATTTTATTGTTTTAATGTTGGTTTTAAGAAATTTGATTAAGCATTCCTTGTATTTTATTACACTAATTTTGAAAATGACATATTATTATTAATTAACAGTATTTAACACCTATTAATAAAAAGAATTTAGATTTGGATTTAATTTTAGAAATTAATTTAAGATATTTGATTTCACTATGAATTTACGTGTGTATATGTTAACCGCTATCAGGGAAAAGAAGTGCATAAGTTAAAAACGGTTGATATACACAAAAGTAGGAAGAAGTTAATTTATGGATAAACATAGATAAAAGAGAAATGAAGGGTAAAATTGGAAGGAAAAAAGTCTACACTAAAAAGGGATATCTCATTTATATATAGTTATAGATTAACCTATTATTCACTCATATTTCAATATATTTAATCTGAATTAGAGGTATGCATCATATGTCGGTTTCATTTCATGATAACCGCTAGTTCCTTCATGATAACTGCCTAAACATATACATAATTCTTTTTATTGATATTAATTACTAATGACACCGTGGGGAATTTCTAAACCATTCTTTTTATATTCTCTTGTTTCACCAATTATTGATCTAGAATCTATCTATATAATATACAATCATGAAAAAGTTAAAAATGGTAACTCACAAATAGCACAAAATTAGAACATGTTAATTACATGTCAGCAACAAAGCACCCAATTAAATCGTTTTCCTCCAAGAAAAATACGATGTAGCATGACATATCAAAAACTAAAGTCAGCCGCAATGCCATGTAAGAAACTCGTTCAATCGCTGGTCAACAAACATTTACTAACAGTATTAATACCAATTATTTCCACTATTAAATTCGCTTGAACTTCCTAAAATATTTTTTTTTTTGAAAATTCCTGGCTCAAACCGTAAAATGGGCTTCCTTGAGTTGCCGTTTACACAATTTAGGTCAACCACCTTGAGCTGCCGTTTTCCCCTCATATTTGTGTGCATTTTCTTTCTCTTTTAGCCTTTCAGGTTATCTATGCAATGCAACACATTTCTGATAGAATTCATATGTTGTTCGGAAAGGGAAAGTGGAAAGCAGTCACAGAGATTGAATGGTTCTAATGGTTCTCTTCCTTGCAAAAGGTGTCAATGTCAGATGGAAACTATGTGTTTAGCAATTCTACTTCTTTTGTCATGGCTAGACCTTGTGGTGAAGCTCGAGACCACACCAAGTATTTGATATTTGCAATGGTTAAATGCCTCTCATGAACAATGTTGTCATGAGAAGTAGACATGCCTCTCATGTATATCACATTTGGTCCTATTTGGCTATTTTTAGGGAAGAAGATCGACTGACAATATCAAATTGGGATATACAAATCCTGTGAATCAAAAACTTCCAACGAGTTTCATATCTACTTTTTTTGGTTTGCTGATTCTTAGGGGGGTGTTTGATTTGGTTTTAGTTTTCAGTTTTTAAAAACTATTTTATAAATCGGTTTTAAAAAACTGTTTTTAAGAAAAAAAATAAAAAAAAAGCTGTTTGGTTATCTTATTTTTAAAAACTGTTTTAGAGATGAGAAAATAAAAAAACATGTTTGATAGACTTGTTTTTAAAATGTGTTTTGCAAACTAAAAAACAAAAAACTTGTTTGATACACATTTTTAAATGATTTTTTTTATTCACATTTTTTATTCATTTTTAAATGATTTTTTTTATTCACATTTTTTATTCATCATGAGACTTTTTTATTCATCATGGGATTTTTTTTTTCACTAGACTTCATCATAGAAACTTAAAACTCCATTTATTATTAATTAATTAAGTGATGTCACCACCTCATCTTCAATATTTTCTTGTAATTATTTTAATGAGAGACTTAAAGCAGAAGTAACAAATATAGGAGCATAATATCACCATAAAAAATTGTAGGTGCGTTGCAAAAAAATCAAATTGGTCATAAAAGTTAATTAATCAAGTAACATTTACAATGACAACTCAATTAATTAAGTAAAATCTAATATTGTAAAAAGTCAAATTAGTCTTTAGAAAAAAGGAAGTCAAATTAGTTCAACTAATTATTATATTGTGCCCACATCATATTTGCAATGCGATCCCTTTGCATTGTCATTTCAGCTGCACCATCATCAGATAACCTTAATAAGTTGTTTTCATTGGAGCTTGTTCCCACTGTGTAAGGATCTTCATTCACGCCCTCAATTGTTACCGGATCCATTTCTTCTCCTACACTAAATAATTCGTCGTGTAAATTCCACTTGCATATGTAATTATGAATAGCACAACACGCTATTACTATAAGTCTTTGCCTAGAAGGTTTATAAGAAGACATCATCTTCAAAATAGGAAATCTATTTTTTAGGACCCCAAAGCATCGTTCAATAGTCATTCTTAGAGATGAATGTCTGTAGTTAAATAACTCTTCACGACTCTAAGGTTGTTTGGCTCGGCCTCTATATTCTTGCGCATGTTATCTTTCACCCCTATAAGGGGAAGAAAACCTCCAGTACATAGATAGCCAGAATCAACGAGATAGAACGAACCTTCATCACATAAATTATATGTTAGCTCTACTTGTTCATTTCATTAATAGAATATAACGTCATTATGATATTCTTACTCACCTCTAGATGGCCAAAGAAATTCCGCATTTGGATTTGCAATTGCATCTAAGAAAACTTTTGAATCATGTGCACTTCCTTCCCACCCAGAATATACAAATGTAAATATCATGTTAAAGTCACAAGCACACATGACATTTTGTGTGATTGTTATCTTTCTACCTCTATATGAAATCTGTTTCTCAGCAAGAACCCATGCACTTATATGCGTACCATCAATTACACCTATGCAATTCTATAACGCATAATGCAAGTAAAAAGAATCAAAATCAAAACAAGATAACATGAATAAGTAAAAAATGAACTTAATAAAATTACACAAAAAAATTATATACCTTGAACCAAGGATAATACTTTGGGTTGTTTTTAACTCTGTCAGGTAATTCTGTGGACTCTTGTCGGCACACTGCCCTTAATACTTCCTTAAAATAACGTGAAATTGTTTGTGTAGAATGTTGAAAGCGGTCTGAAACAACTCTATGACGAGAATTATGACTGAGTATGAGCAAAAATATAGCAACATTTTCTTCAACAAGCACAACCCTTAAGTCACTTAAGAAGCTCTTTCCCCTCAGTTCATTACAAAAATTTATAAAATATTCCTTCCTCATTCGAAGTAACTCAAAACAGCTTGTTCCTTCTCCATTTAATATTTCAGCAACATATTCATGACCACTCAATGCAGATGTTCGAACCTTTCCTTTATTCAAGTATTTATGATGATAAACATAAATCATGTTAATAAAGCAAAACTCTGCTAATTCATCATCACTTGAATTGGAAGAATCACTTCTATCGACATCCATTATGGTTACAATCTGTCATAAAATTTCATAACAAAACTTTAAAAAAAATGATATTCAATAAAAACGAAATAAAAGGTCCAATAGCATAACCATAAATTTAAAACAACTCACAAATAAACATACAAATGTTCACCAAATAGTAAGAAGAACATAAGCATAAAGACAATAAACACAATATTAAGGAAAAATGTGTCTCAATAAGGTTTTATCCTTAAAGTCTAAATAGCCATGCACGTCTCCTATCATTAGACATGGCAAGAAACATTTCCCTCTAATTAGGCTCCCAAAATTTTTCCAAGGCTTTCATATAGATGTCATCTGAAATGTCTCCAAGCTCTTCAAGGACAATCACACACTTAGTAATATAACAATCTGGTTTTACAAGTGAAGAAGTAGCCCCTACACTCCTAGCCCTATACTTCTCAACTTTTGCCGTACATGCTTCAGCCCATGCTGCAAGTGCTTCTCCCATCTGACGCGATGTAGACTCTTTCTTATATTTATGATCTTTTGCACGAAATTTTCGCTTTCCATTATTTGCCAAACGCTCAACTTCTTGTATATCATCATTTGAACTATCATTTTCAACATGCATGTTACTCCCAGTGTTAAGGTATTGATTTTCAAGGTCATTTTCTTCATCTATATTTGGTAGATCTTGGGTAGATGCATGATGAAGTACTCTAATTGCGTTATTTTTGTTGAATATGATTCCCAATAACTTACAATGATCACACCCTTTCTTTTAAAAATGAGCAACTTTATCATGTACCTAAAATAATATAAGTATATCATCAATACATTAAAAATATTGCCAAATAAAATTAATGAAAATACCACTAAAAAAAAAATCATACCTGAAGATAATTTTGCCAGACCTCTGGAGCTGCAATAACAGTGTTAGTTTTTGCGTCCCAACCAAATCCAGTGTTTTGCAAAAGTAGATAGAACTCACGATACATGGCTCATAGCCTATGCATTTTTGCCATTAGTTGTTCTTTCTTATAGGAATGATTAGACATAGAATTCAACTTAGTAGTCATTGAATTCCATATTCTAGTGTGAAACACACCATTTGACATATTTCCTTTTGTGACTTCATCAACCACAATATCTATGAAAACTTTAGTTACTGTGTCAGGCCAAAGCTTTGTGTCACTATTGTCAACACTAGTTGTCGTCTATCATAAATCATCAACAAAAGTAAATAAACAACTTAACAGGTAAAGAGGCATATCCAATACATAAAGTAGCATTCTGCATCTTTCTATCAAATATGAGCATAATATTACTACTTGCTAATAAATTCTACGAATAGTTGGCTGATTACATGATCGGAATAATTCTGACCTTGTTAAAAGTGAGGAGAGTAGCTGAAAATGTCTTTCTAGCTCAAGAGTTAATATAAAGCATTATAAGAATGTTATGTCATCATAAATATATGGTTGTGGCATCGGCCACAGTGGCGGCAAATGTGATATTCATGGTTTGAAGTGAGAGTAAAGAATAGGGAAACAAGTTCAGGAAAATAAAAACAACTAAAACGAGTTATCAATTTTATATTGTAAAAACAACTGAGACTTATCCCAATGATAAGGAACTGAGACGTAGCACCAGAGTACCAAGAAACAGAATCAACAGTACAACATATAATTACAAGACAATAACCTTTTGCAAAACTAATAAACAAATCCAACGTAGGAATCAACTTAAAAACCCACCACCCTGCAAGTTACCCTTACAAAAGAAATCCACCAATTCGTAGCGAGACATAACCCTTACAATAGAAAGCAATCCGAAAAGCAATTTCAAAGCAGTATGTACTATCCCATATCAACATAGAAAAACATCAGTTAAACTCAACAAAGAATAATAACTGCTGCAATGGATTATAAACTTTCAGAGCACCCACAATAGATTAAGTCTAGTAAAAAAGGATCCTAAAACCACACATCAACTGCAGTTCATCATAGCAATTCTCCAGGACATTGTGGGGGATCAATCAAGCAGACAATATCAACCCAACTCATGAATTTGAATTTAGAAGCACAAGCAGGTCAAAATATTAACAAGCTAAGTCAATAGTTGTAAGTATACCTCAGGTTTGTCAAGTATAGGTATAGCTGGGTTTGCTCTTCTAGTCATCATGTAATTGGAAATAGATCGAGCATTTTCAAGAGTCTTTTTCATCCTTTTTTTTAGGGAGGGAAGTGGATTTGTACACGAGCACTGAAACAACCAAAACAATCAAACCGAGATTACAAAATGTTTCAGATCCAGCGAAAATCCAAACTTGATAAAAATCGGTACAAAAAGACAATGGAGGAACAGGTAAGAGATAGAAGGAGAATTAACAACTTTTTATTTTTTTACCAAAAAACATTCTGAAAGGAAGAAAACCCATGATAAGGTGGCAAAGTTAAGTAAGTTCAGTGAATACCAATTCCCCATTTGAAAGTTGCATCTATGTGATAGTTTGCTCTTCTCAATTTAGCTATCTAGAGGAACATATGCTCCTGCTTCATCCTAACCATAACAAACACCACTGGGACTTGTATATGCACATGTTTAATTAGAATCATAAAATTTGAGGTTTTATCTAAAATTAGAAACTAACTGAATTCTAACAAAAGGCAAAAAAAATAAATCCAAATCTTACTATTATCACCACCAAAAAGACCTCACCTGTCCATCCATTTTGGATTCATCAAAAACACTTGTCACCACTTTCATAAGCCAAAAACCATAGTCAAGCACGTGTCTTTATTCAATCAAATCTTCCCCATTCTCACATTCTTTAAACCCCATTTATGTATTATTTTTTCTACTGTAATGTAAGCATTAAGGTAAATGACATTGGTTATCAAAGAGAGAAGGCACAGGCAAGCTCTAAGGCTTTCCTTACCAAAACCCCAAAATTTTCCCTCTTCTGATTTCTACCGCCAAACCCTACTCCCATCATTGTTGCACCTCTCAGATCTTGAAAAAGTAGCAGTACTTGGCCATGGAAATGGTGGCACAGTCTATAAAGTTCATCATAAGAAAAACCATTGGAATCGATTGTTCAAATAAATGAAAACCAAATCAAACCAAACCCATTTGAACTAGCAGTAATATGAACAGTTTGACACCAAATATTTTCCACTAAACGATCGGTTCCATAACCTGTTACGCTTACAGAATAAGAAACTAAAAATACAAAGATAAGTGGTATTAACATCCACCATTATTCAATATACACTAGATTTTGATTCAAAGCAAAGCTTAAAAAATATTACCTGTTCAATCATGACGGAGATGAGGCTGCAAGAAGAGGCAACGCGCGACAGAGATGAAGATGCGACGGCACGGAGAAGATGAAGATACGACGATGAAGGAGCGAGAAAGGAAAATCGCAGGGTTTACTTTCGTATTAGAAGTAGTGGTGCTTCAAACACGCGAGAGAAATTGAAAACGCATGGTTTACTTTCGTATCACAAAATTACGACGATGCCATCAATGAAAACACACTCTTCTCCGTGTGTTTTCAGTTTTCTCAAAATAGAAAAGAAATTGAAAAGCAAAATAGCTCTTACCTGTTTGACTTTTTCAGTCCCCAAAACTGGAAATAGTTTTCAAAACTATTATTTTAGAAATGGCTTACCAAACAAATTTTTTAGTTTTTAAAAACTAAAATCAGTTTTTGAAAATAGAATTCAAACAGGCCCTTAATCATTGGTTTTGCTTTTCTTAGGAATGAAGGGCTTTCCTACTATACAAATATATAGTTAAAACTGTCCTAAGAGACGTCTTTGGGCAACATGGGGAAATCCTGTACAGGTAAAATCAATGATATTTGTTCATGTTTTTTATCCACAAAAGTTGCTATGTTGCAACTGATTCATGTTTTTGTGGGAAGTACATTGATTCTGATTTTAATTGATTATATTAACATTTTCTCCTTTATTTTGTTGCTTAGTGGTAACCATAATGATCAATTTTCTAATTTTTAATAGTGCAAAATCGTGCGGTATCTATGACTAGCTGCAAATCTTGCAGTATTCTACTCCTCCCTTCATAAGGACTATGTATTGGTAAATTATATTGTGATATTCCAAATACATGAGCAGTGTTCTGTTACTTTCGATGAATTGATGCAACACCCGTGATTCTGCCTTTTTTTGAAGACACGCTAGACCAAAGGAAAAATGCCAAAGAGGAGGTAAGCATATGGGTCAAAAAAGCAATCTTTAAGATAATTAAGTGCTTTGACTTCCATGTCTATTTAATTTATACATTTAAGAAATTTCAAATCGAAAAGGTAATCGAAAAGGTTTTGCAGAAACATAACAAATGCTATCTGTGGAGAATGAATTTATTAAAAAAATTATTAAAAATATGCATGCACCCTTGGGGAATGAATATTTGTGGCAAACGAAAGGAAAGACTTACCTTTATACAAAAGCCAGCTTTGGCACTAACTTTACTAAACATAACATTTAGCTCTTGAGCCTTTGCTTTCCCTTCTATGTAGAGACTTGCATGCAGACTTATGTAAAAAATATTAGGCATAAAAAAAGAACAATGCTAGAAGGAAGTATTCTGATGCCCATATTTTTTCTTGGATTTGATATCCAAGGTGAATTGTCGATTATCTCATTGTTTTCCATGTTTTATTCAATGTTTTAAATCCAATACTTATTTTTAACTTTATCTGTGTTTTAATTCCAATATATGTAGCATGGTCATACACATATATTGTAAAAAAATATATGATTCTATGATCAAAATTTATTCTCAAATGGAGGCTTAGATATACAGGTTTGAATTTATACAGAATGTTATTTCTTCTAAACTGTTCCGGACTGGGCCGAGGCCCAATCCGAAGACCCAGCACTCACAGGCCCTTTCTGCTCGTCGATCCACCTTCCCTCGATGCCACGTCGTCTGCATGCCTCTCCGCCTTCCCTCAACGTGGCCGACCCAACGGCTTTGTGCATTAAAGGAATTTAATGCCGACTTCCGGGTTTCACGGGACGGTTACACATCGACAGTAACCGTCCTCAACTCATATTTAAAGAAGACCGCGTCGAACGGTCGAGGTAATCTTCTTTCTACCACCTCTTACTCACCTCGACACACACTGACTTGAGCGTCGGAGTGTTTGCAGGTACACCACCCACACGCCGTCGTCATCCGTCGCGAACACAACCGCATTGCTTCCCTCCGGTCATCCTCTGAAGTTCTGTTCAGAACATTGGCGCCGTCTGTGGGAATCGTTTCTGATTTCATTTTCTTTGTCGAAGTCTCCCTTCTTCACTCGACGATGACTGGGTTGAAGCATCAAGTCGCGACTAGCAGTTCCACTCCTGCAAACGCAGATCTCGAACCACCTCACCATGAACCTGTTGATTTTATCGGTGAGTACGAGGGACAGAGGAATAACCTTCCGCCTCCGCATCAGCATGACGCCGTTCCGATCGTTGCTACTCAAACCGATGCCGGAACAGAGACCGCCGCCCTTCTCATTCGCGAGTTCCGCGAATTCATTCGAAGCCATGCCGAAGCGATGCAGGCTCAGAATCAACGTCTCGATCGAATGGAGAATCAGCAGAAGGAAATTCCGCTCGCGTTGCCACGGATCGACAACAGAGAAGATCGTGTTTCTCGCTCTCCTCGTGAGATCGAAGGAATCCGAAAGTCTCAGGTCTGTTCCTCACCCCCCCCGAGGCACGACTCAACACCGCTCTGGGCATAGAGCACACCCCCGTAACACTTCAGTAGATCGTACTCCACCTCGCCGCCACAGATCCGAGGTCCGCTTGCCTCAAACGGAAGACATGAGCAAACACACCGCAGAAGAGTTTCTTCCGTAAGTCTTTCTCCCGAATCCGATATGCCACACTCTCCATCAAGCGCCATCGCCGCTTCTCGACGCTGCGCTGCCTCATCGCTGAAGGTACCACCACGAGCGACACTCCCCAAGAAGAGTCGCCACCTCTAGCGGCGAGTAAAATCTCCTGGCCGCACTCTCACCGCCGCTGCGCTCATTCTGTCTCATCAACCCCTTCTCGGGCGATGACACAGATGACACGTGCAAGGCCTTTCGTCCTTTTACGCCTAAGATTATGAGATTCCCGATTCAAGCATCTTCGTAAACCGCCTCGTTGGACTCCTACGACGACCACCGACCCCGACGAACATGTTGGTCGCTTTGACACCGCCATGGACTATAGGCGCCAAGGGCAGAAAGTGCGTGATCTTTCCCTCACTGAAGAAGTCGGCCTTGTCTTGGTTCCAGACTCTTAAGAGAAATTCCATTGGATCGTGGACTGAGTTCGTCGACCAGTTCTCCGCACATTTCACCGCATCTAAAGTCCAACCCAAGTCGACAGTAGCCCTAGCCGCGATTCAGCAGAGGAAAGGTGAGTCTATCAGAGACTATGTCGAGCGTTTCAACAAAGAAGCCATTTTGGTGAAAAAATGCTCTGACGAGATGAAACTATACTTGCTAGAGCAAGGCCTGGTCGAAGGAAGTTTATTCGGTCGACATTGGTGTCGATAAACCGAGGTCCTCGACCGAAGTTCCTGGCGAGCCCGTAAATTCATGAATTACGAAGAGAAGTTGATGGCATCAAAAGCCAAAGGTAAAACCCAGGAGGAAGCTGGTGGACAACGCGAAGACAGGTCGCGTAGGGAGAAGGAAAGTCGGGGTCCAGCAAAGAGATACGACGAATATACCCCTTTGAACACTACCCCTAAGCGCATACTGAATGAGTGCGCGAACACCGAATTCCGTGATGCTGGAATTAAATTTCCCCAGAAGGGAAAAGAGAAGCCGAATGCTGATAAGTCGAGGTACTGCCACTTTCACAAGTGTGTCGGGCACGAGACCGATGAATGTTTTCACCTGAAGGACGTCATAGAACAACTGATCCAAAAAAGGGCAGGTTGACCAAATATGTGAAAGGAAAACCGAGATTTGGAGATAGAAGGTCTAGATCTAGATCACCTCGACCTCAAAGGAGACTCACTGGGACGCAAAGACGGCGAACAGCTGCATCCGAGGAGAGACCTCGCCCTCCTCCCGCCGCCATGGTCATTTCCGGATTCTCCGATAAGGGAGGCGAGCATCAATTCAAAGAAACGAAAGTTGAGAGAAGCGATGACCGCTTTCTCGCTTTTTCCTTCATCAAGCTCAAGATAAGTGGAAGACCACCCCTAGCCTTTTTCTAACGAAGACTTGGTGAATGGAAGGCCGAACTATTTGATTCCCTGTTGGTGAAAGCCTATATGGCTAACTTTGACGCCGAAAGAATCTTGATAGACTGAGGGAGCTCGGCGGATATCATGTTCTACGAGCCGCTTAAAACCTTGAAACTACCGTAAAAGATCTCGTGTGCATCTGGTCCGACCGACCGGTTTCAACGGTTCAAAACAAAGCCGCTGGGCTATGTGGAGTTGATGGTGACTTTTGGAGAGCAACCAATCTCCAAACCGTGAAGGTCCAATTCATCGTGTTACCATGCAAGTCTGCTTATTAATCGCATCGCTTGACGCCCGACATCGGGTGAGTTAGAGTCAGAACCTCGATAGCACTGAAAATGCGTTTTCATGATGACGAAGACAAAGTCGTCACCATCGGCCGACCAAGAAGCTGCGAGGAGATGTTATATTTTGTCTTTGAAGGTCAAGAGCAAAAGGAAGAGAAACAACTCCTCGACCAAGAAACTTGATCCTGCAGGTCAGCCGCAGACGTCAATCTCACCGATTTCGACGCCAGATCGAGCTCGAGGATGAGATACGTGAAGACGACCTCCTGGCTCGCGAGCTCCACCAAAAGATTAAAAGACCAAGACCTTATGGAGAATTCATCCGAGTTCAACTAGAGAAGACCCAGGAAGACAAAGAAGCTTGGTGTCGATCTCCCGAACAGGTCAAATTGCAAATAACGAGTGCTCAAGTCCAATGCCGACCTCTTCGCTTGGACAAATACCGACATGCCGTATTTCTCCGATATTGCTCGCCACCAACTCGCCTCGACCCCAAAGCTCGGCCGGTAGCTCAAAGGCGCCGTAAGCAAGCTCCTGAAAAAGCCGGCCGCCAAAGTCAGTCGAAGACTTAATTAAGGCTGAATTCATTAGGAGGTCAAATATACTACTTGGTCACAAATGTTGTATTGGTTAAGAAATCTAATGGAAAGTGGCGAATGTGTGTTGATTACATCGATCTTAACAAGGCGTGCCCCCAAAGACGCCTACCCTCCCTAATATCGACAAACTCGCCGACAATTCCTCTGGTTTTCAATTGTTATCTTTCATGGACGCATACTGGGTACAACCAGATTCGATGCATCATGTCGATCAAGAAAAACCGCGTTCATGACGGATAAAGGTAATTATCGCTATAACGTAATGCCTTTTGGCCTTAAGAACGCTGGAGCGACATATCGGCGCATGATGAACAAAGTCTTCGCCAACCAGATCGGTAGAATCTTTGGAGGTATATATGGATGATATGATAGTAAAAACAACGAAAGAAGTCGACCACGCCGTCGACCTTAGAGAAGTCTTTGTCAAGTACGAAGACATAATATGAGGCTCAATCCTAAAGTGCACTTTCGAGTTCGAATCGAAAATTTCTCGGTTTCTACCTAACCGAGAGGGAATCGAGGCCAACCCCGATAAATGTCGGGCCATAATAGAGATGCAAAGAACCATCGCCAAAGAAAAACATCCAGAAATTTCACGGAATGCTAGCCTCCTCGACGAGGTTTATCTCAAAATCTGCAGAACATGCATTGCCTTTCTTCCGCTTACTCAAGAAGGGAATTCAGTTCGAATGGTCACCCGAAAGTAAGAAGCCTTAACACGTAAAACGCATACTATCCCAACCGCCGTTGTTGACGCAGGCCGCTCTGTGGGAGGTCCTTTATCTCTACTCGCGGTTTCGAACGAAGCTCGAGTGCCGCCCTCATTCGCGAAGCGACGAGGACCGTAAACCGTCTATTTTATAAGCAAAGCACTTCAGGGCCCGTGAGCCGAGATACCGTAAAATCGAGAAAGTCGTGCTCAGACCGATAATCGCGGCTCGACGCTTGAGACAATACTTCTAGCACATCCCATAGTGGTCCGAATCGACCACCAATCAAACAGATTCTACACAGCCTGACCTGGCAGTATGATGATCAAATGGTCGGTTGAGTTGTCCGAATTCGGAGTTACTTTCGAGCCGAGACAAACTATCAAAGCCCAGTGCTTGGCGGATTTCATTGCCGAGATGACTCCTGGAGCTACAGAACATTGTTCCAAATAGACGGTCCATGTCGACGGATCGTCGAATTCCAAGGGCAGTGGCGCTGGTTTGTTGCTCGAGAACGACGACGGGCTGGTCGTCGAATTTTCATTGGGATTCTCCTTTCCCACCTCCAACAACCAGGCAGAGTACGAAGCGTGTTTAGCCGGGCCTCACACCGCTCGAGACTTCTACAACAAGAGGTAAAGCTCGTAATCGATTCTCGCCTAGTTGTGTCCCAGATAAGTGGAGAATACCAGGCTAAAGATCCACTTCTTCAAAAATACCTCACCCTGGTAAAGGAGAAAATGAGCGACTTCACCTCCGTGGAGATCGTACACGTTCCGAGAGAACAAAACGCCGAGTCGACATTCGCCCAAACTCGCCAAAGACGAAGCTCAGAAACAACAGATCGGTAATACAAGAAACACCGCCAAGCCTAGCATTACCGCCGTGGTTGATTCCACTTATGACGAGGTCTCGAGGAAACTTCCAAATTCGCTTTGCGATTTCCCGTGCAAGCGCCGATGATCCGCCCGATGAGCCCGACAGTTGGATGACACCGATTCAAGAATTTATTCAATTCGGCCACACCGATGATGAGAAGGAAGCCGCAAAAATCCGAAAAAGGCATCTTCGTATTCTATGATCGACGGTATCTTATATCGAAGAGGTTCTCCACCCCCTGTTGAAATGCGTCGACGATACCGGCGCAATATGCACTGGCGAAGTGCATGAAGGCATATGTGGGCAACACCTTGGAGGACGTTCCTTGGCAAAGAAAATCCTCCGCGCAGGTACCACCGTCGACTCAACGCGACGCCGATATCGCTCGTGAAGAAATGCGACAAATGCCAGAGACATGGCGATCTACACTTAGCTCCTCCTACAGAGTTAACATCCCCGACATCACCATGGCCCTTTGCTTGGTGGGGCATTGATATACTTGGACCTTTTCCAATGGCTCCTGACAGTGAAATACCTGGTCGCTGCGGTAGATTACTTCACCAAATGGGTTCGAGGCAGAGCCCTGGCGAAGATAATCGCAAAGAACTTGATTAAGTTCTTCAAAAGATATATTCGACAAGGTTCGGATTCCCGTGGTGGTCGCCACCGACAACTAACGCAATTCACAGATCGCGGATTCCGAAAGACCTTGGAAGATCTCGACATCAAACAAAGACTTCACCTCGGTGAGAACACCCCTGCACGAACGGCCAAGCCGAGGCCGCGAATGCAGTTATCTTACGAGGTCCAAACGAAGATTGGATGAGGACAAGGGAAACCGGGCGTAAGAGCTTCCCGAGTGCTCGGGCGATCGAACTACTCCACATTCGACGACAGGAGAATCTCCTTTTCGCCTCACATACGGGACAGAGGCCATCATTCCCGCCGAGATCGGGAACTTAGTTGGAGAACCTCGCATCCCCAGAGTAGCATTGACAACTGTCAGAGTATACGAGAAGAACTCGACCTCCTTGACGAATGCAGGGAGCTTGCAGCACTCAGCGAGGTCGCAGTAAAACAGAAAATCGCAGCAAGATACAACCGAAGTGTTGTACCTAGGGAATTCATGCCTGGAGACTTAGTTCTTCGACGAGCTGATGTCGGCCTGAAGAATGCCACACAAGGGAAACTTGCACCCAATTGGGAAGGCCCGCATGCACTGTCGCAAAGACAGTACCGCGCTACACCCTCGAGACATCGCAGAAGGACAAAGAAATTCCAAGAACTTGGAACGCAGAAAGATGAAGAAATATTATAGTTGAAACAAATGTATCCTAAACACATAAATGTGAAGCAATGAAGTATGATTGGAGAAATACGCAACCAGCATTTATTTATTATCAAAGCCTTGTGCATTGGCACAAGCACCTGATGAAGAGATCGACCTGCGTCGAGACCGCGTGCACGAGCTCGTGATAAAGCCTTGTCGCGCCGCACAAGCACCGTGATCAGCTCGTGATAAAGCCTTGTCGACCTGCGTCGAGACCGCGCGGCACGAGCCCGTGATAAAGCCTTGCGGCGCTGGCACAAGCACCGATGAAGAGATCGACCTCGTCGAGACCGCGCACGAGCTCGTGATAAAGCCTTGTGCGCTGACACAAGCACTGCGGATCGACCTCGTCCGAGACCGCGCGGCACGAGCCTGGTGATAAAGCCTTGTGCGCTGGGCACAAGCACCTGATGAAGAGATCGACCTCGTCGAGACCGCGTGCACGAGCTCGTGATAAAGCCTTGTGCGCTGGGCACAAGCACCGTGATCGACCTCGTCACGAGACCGCGCGCACGCAGCTCGTGATAAAGTCTTGTCGCGCGCGCAAGCACCGATGAAGAGATCGACCTCGTCCGAGACCGCGCACGAGCTCGTGATAAAGCCTTGTCGACCTCGCCCCGAGACCGCGCGTGCACGAGCCCGTGATAAAGCCTTGTGCGCTGGGCACAAGCACCGATGAAGAGATCGACCTCGTCTGAGACCGCGCACGAGCTCGTGATAAAGCCTTGCGCTGGGCACAAGCACTGCGGATCGACCTCGCGCCGAGACCGCGTGCACGCAGCCCATGATAAAGCCTTGTGCGCTGGGCACAAGCACCGATGAAGAGATCGACCGCGTCGAGACCGCGCGCACGAGCTCGTGATAAAGCCTTGTGCGCTGGGCACAAGCACCGCGGATCGACCTCGTCTGAGACCGCGTGCACGAGCTCGTGATAAAGCCTTGTGCGTTGGCGCAAGCACCTGTTGAAGAGATCGACCTCATGCCGAGACCGCGTGCACGAGCTCGTGATAAAGCCTTGTCGACCTCGTCCCCCGAGACCGCGTGCACGAGCCCGTGATAAAGCCTTGTCGCGCTGGGCACAAGCACCGATGAAGAGATCGACCTCGTCGAGACCGCGCGCACGAGCTCGTGATAAAGCCTTGTGATAAAGCCTGCGCGCTGGGCACAAGCACCTGCGGATCGACCTCGTCCGAGACCGCGTGCACGAGCTCGTGATAAAGCCTTGTCGCGCTGGGCACAAGCACCGATGAAGAGATCGACCTGCGTCGAGACCGCGTGCACGAGCTCGTGATAAAGCCTTGTCGACCTCGTCCCGAGACCGCGTGCACGAGCCCGTGATAAAACCTTGTGCGTTGGCACAAGCACCTGATAAAGAGATCGACCTCATGCCAAAGACCGCGTGCACGAGCTCGAAGAGATCGACCTCGCGCCGAGACCGCATGCACGTCAAGCCTCATGTCGATAACTGCCTCAGCAGAGGTGGAACACGAAGGTCCCAAATGAACTGATAAACAAAGCACGACCCGACGACATTTGCAGTTCATTTAACAAAGACGTCGAACGTCAACATCAATGAACTTCAACAAGTCTCCACCTCGACATTCGAGCTAGCGACTGGGGTAATCAGCCCGGATCGGGCCGAGGCCCAATCCAAGACCCAAAGACTCACAGCCCTTCTCGCCGCCGATCCACCTTCCTCGATGCCACGCCGTCCGCATGCCTCCGCTTTCCCTCAACGTGGCCGACCAACGGCTTTGTGCATTAAAGGAATTTAATGCCGACTTCCGTTTCACGACGGTTACACATCGACAATAACCGCCCTCAACTCATATTTAAAGAAGACCGCCGAATCGGCCGAGGTAATCTTCTTTCTACCACCTCTTACTCACCTCGACACACATCGACTGAAGGCGTCGGAGTGTTTGCAGGTACACCACCCACACGCCGTCGTCATCCGTCGCGAACACAACCGCATTGCTTCCCTCCGGTCATCCTCTGAAGTTCTGTTCAGAACATAATCTAAGTGTATGATTATAATTTTATAAGCATACACCGTGCATAACACGGGCTTACAAATATATTGTAAATAATTATATAGTAATTTTTATCTAAGAAAAATACGGTATTTTTTATAACATAGTACGGTACATAAAACATCAGAAATAAATTATTATATAGATCCTTTTACATGACTTATGTATCATTTTACCAATAATTTTATTAACCGGAATTTTATCAATATAATTTCTATTAAACATAATAAATAGTATTTTGTTAAATATTTATAGAATATAGAATCGTCCATAAGGTTTACACACTCGTGTATGGTACAGGTTGGAATATACTAGTATAAGCAAAAAACAAACAAAATTTTTGTTGTCTAATATAAGCAAAAATTAATTAATGTAATCCTATTTAATGTTTAGTTTCCACAATTGCTCTTAATTAGTAATTCAAAATTTGTTTTTTTATAACCATATTCAACAAATAATCATCATTAAGGATAGTTTACTTATTTTTGTTTATATTAAGTAACGGACGGAACATATCCCAAAAATGTCAAGTGTAAATTCAAAGTCAGTGTGGATGACTAATCACTGTGCTTCATTCATAAATGCGGCTTTTTTTCTTCTGAAACACTATTTAATTTTTTATTTCCCAATCTACCACTGTTTTGAGATTATGTAAATCATGGTGATGTTGTTGAGCACCGTTTATTTAATAGTTTAATAGTCGGACGGATGAGATCATCAACAGGCAACCCATATGTGTTTATTGGATTATGAAGTTTAGATAATTCTGCCACAGCCTCCGTATTTTTTCACATTTATAAATTTGGACTTGATCTTAACGGCACTAAAATACTACCTACGGTGTTACGTTTCGGTGTTCAATTGCTGATCTGATAATCACATGCTGAGTTTTTTTGTCTTGTTGTGGTAGTTGGCTTTTCATTGTTCTACATCATTGACCATAATTTTATCCTTAAAAAAATTCTATAATTTTTATTGGTAGGAAAAAAAAAAGTCTATAATTTACACAAACTTTAACGTTAACTTGTTTAATATATATATAATTGCATAGCGACTGTTATGCCATACCAATCAACATCGGATTGGGAAACAACGGGTCGACCGGGTGATCCGGTGGCCCAATCCAAATCCGAACTGTTTTTTGCCCAACCCAATCAACATCGGGTCAAACTCGAACCGAATCAAACAAATTCGATGACAATTGGTTCAGATTATGGATTTTCAAATGAGAACCCGGGGACCCGGTCACTCTACCCAGTTGTTATTATTATTATTTTTAAATTTTTATACCCTGTCTCATAAATAGAAAGTGACTCTCAGTTCTCACTCTCTCAGTCTCACATATCGTTTTTCCTCCCCCACTCTAGGGCTCAGCCGCTTAGCACTCAACTCCACCGTCCTCCTTTTTCCCTTTTGGACGGCGCCAGCAGAGCCACCACCACCTCCGTCCTCCACGATGCCTCCTCTGCCCGCCGTCGCGATCTGCAACTGCTCTTCTCCTTCTTCCCATTTCGTGTGGTGCGACCTCCGTTTTGGGTATGTATACTGCTGCTACTGATTCTCTTCTTTCTGATCTTGCTACTGATTCTCTTCTTTCTTAATCTTTGACATGGATGGGGTTGGTGTATGTGAAGGGTGATTTGGTGTTTCGGTTTGGGTTTTTTTTTGTTAAGGGTAATTTGGGTTTTGGTGTAGTGGTTTAAGTTAAGGTCGTGGGGTGTGGAGGTTGGGGGTTGATGGTGGTTGTAGAGGCTTGGGATGGGTGGTGACTGGTGAGGCCGAGGGAGGTAAGATGGGTGGTGAGGCCGAGGCCGAGGGTGGTTTGTGGAGGTTTGGGATGAGTGGTGACTGATCTTGAATTATCTTTGGGGTTGTTCTGTAATGATTTGTCTTGTTCTGTCTTTTTCTGTATTAATGAAGGCTGTTCTGTCTTGTTCTGTATTAATGTAGGCTATGACTTTGGGGTGTTCTGTCTTGATTTGTCTTGTTTCAATATGAATTTGTTAACCATAATTCATATTGTTTGCTAATGAGGTTGTGTATTGTGTTAAAATTTGTAGAGTTGTCTGGAATAGTTTCAATTGATATCGGTGTTGTTGCTGCTGGGGACACTCCAACCACATCTTAAGGTAGTTATTCTTCTTTGTTTCTTGTTTTTGTATTCTTCTTCTTTCTTTGTCTTTATTATTCTGTTTCTTTGTTGTTTTGTTTGATGATGTTGTGTTGATGTTGGAGAAATTTGTGTCATTTTATATGTTGATTGGAGGAAGGACTAAGGAGGCTTGTTTTGCAGAACTGAATGATGGAATATCATGTGTTTTTCTTTGTGTCATTTTTAATTTTTTTTTCATTCAGAATGTAATTTTTTTAATTTTTTTTTTTTGCTTCACAACCCGCAAGCCCATCCAATCCAACCGGTTCGGTTCGGGCCATTTAGAAAAATTGCGGATTTTTTTTTGAAATCCAAACCATTCAATTTGATCGGATCGGGCATTGCCAAAATCCATCCAAACCGACCCATATTCACCCCTAGTTTTTTTGTCTTGTTGTGGTAGTTGGCTTTCATTGTTCTACATCATTGACTATAATTTTATCCCTAAAAAAATTCTATGATTTTTATTGGTAGGAAAAAAAAGAGTCTATAATTTACAAAAACTTTAACGTTAACTTGTTTCATATATATATATATATATATTTTTTTTTTATTTTGCATAGCAACTAATATGCCATACCACACCACAATATTAAGGATATATTCCACAGTGGTGGTGTAAAGCAAAATATATTACAATGTGGGCAGAGTTTTAGTATAAGGCCTAATATGCTGGGTTAGCCTTCCCTCAATCAAATCAGGCTCTACCTCTGCAAAGATATGTGGGGATTGTGGGCAAAAATGGAGTGGAACACACCATCTAGATTAGGGGAAAACACAATAAAGTCAAAATAAGTACGCTGCAAAAATGTTTAGTGATAAAATTACAATGAAACTCTCCGGTGCTTGGTGTCTAGTGGCCATTTAAGTGGAGATTGTTTTTTCCCCCGGCATTTGAGGCCCATCATATGTATCTTGTGGGTGAGGGTCTAAGTCTTCTAGGTCATCCTCTGTGTTAGGGTATAGGTTATAAGGAAATATCAGTCAAGTAGGGTTCGGCTTAGTTAGGATTAGGGTTAGGGTTAGAGTTATAAGTAAGGGTTAGGGTCATAAGTTATAAGGAAAAATTAGTTAAGTATGGTTCGACTTAATTAGGGTTAGGGTTATAAGTTATAAGAAAATATCGATCAAATAGGGTTTGACTTAGTTGAGGTTAGGGTTATAAGTTATTAGGAAAGACTAGTCAAGCAGGGTTCGACTTGGATAGGGTTAGGGTTATAAGTTATCAAGAAATATCAGTCAAGTAGGGATTGACTTAGTTAGGGTTACAAGTTATTAGGAAAAATTGGTCAAGTAGGGTTTGACTTAGTTAGGGTTATAAGGAAACATCAATCAAGTAGGTTCGACTTAGTTAGGGGTAGGGTCATAAGTTACAACGAAAAATCAGTCAAGTAGGGTTTGACTTAGTTATGTGCTGAATTCCTTTACAATGTTGCTGATTTGACTCGTCACTGGCTCCGTACTGCTCACCAGCAAAATTTAGATTTTGCTAAAGTTACCCTTCTAAGAAGGAAAAATAGGTTTCCTTTTAGTGATGGAGTGTTGTTCTTTGATACTTCCTTTGAGAATGAGCCTGACTCAGATTCAGAACTTTCACTTTTCAAACTTAATTGACAATAAAGAGGCTCTTGCAATTGAAGAGTTTGACATTCAGGATGTCCCTTCCATTCGACACTATTATGTTGATAATCTCAAGATTCCTTTTCACAAAGATGTGGAGAATATCGGTTTTGGCAAGATTTCCCTAAGATGTGATGATTCTTCATATGATTTTGTGATTACCAAAATGTGGCTGGAGTGGCTTGGAAAAAATAGTGAAAAAGATGACATTGAGGATGGGGAATGGCTGAGAAAAAATAGTCAACAAGATGGCCTTAAGAATGGGGTTAAGGTTTGTGCTGCTGGTGTCATAATTATGCCTTTTTGTTATAATTTGTGTCTAGAAAATGAAGGGGAAGAGAAAAAATGTTTCATCTGTGATGAGATAATGATTCCCGGTAAAGACGCGGCATCACTTGTAGAGATAAGTACTGGAAACATACCTTGGCACAGCTTTTTGAATCGAAAAAGGAGGGAAAACCAAAGTGAAACTAGTCTGAATCCTACTGTTGCTTTTCAAAACATACCAGGAAAGCCAATGAATTTGGTAAAAATATTATATCTCATTCTCTTGTTTTGCTACATTTATGTTTCTAGTAATAAAAACTTGAATATTGAAAGTTGAAACTATTGCAATTTATACACAGGAGTTGCATGTGTTTCACACTAGCTGCCTGATACACTGGATACTTTGGTGTCAGTATGAAATACTCACGTATGGTTCAGGTAGTGAAGCAACAGAGATAGAAAAGCTCAAGGATATAGACGGTATCTTCTGTCTAGAGTGTCCTGGGAGTACACAATATTATCCAGAGTCTCAGGTTTGTTTCTATTCTCTGTAAGATCCCCTTCCATTTACTTTTTTTTGACGCAAAAAGGTCATTCAAGCTTTGATCACTATTGTGATTCTTTGAATGACCTTTTACATACGGATTTCGTAGACCAAAATAAATTGGAATACTGAATTCCTAGTTAAATAAATGGGTTTAAGCCTATTTAGACACCTAATACCCAATTAAGAACTTAAAAAGAACTCCCAAACTAGTAATGCTAATGTTGTTTATGGTATTTGGAATTATCTTCTTTTAGATGTCCATAGTGAAAGCAAAGATACTAAAGGGACACAAGGAATGGACCAAGAGTCCAGAAAAAGATTTGCAGAACTGCTCAATTGGGTTTCATTTCCCCCAAACTGAAGACATAGTCAAAGTATCTACCATTTCTTTATTTTTTTCATCTAAAAAACTTAAAATCGTGACTTTTGATCTTCTATATTAATATATTGTGATTGCAGGAAGAAGTGATGGCCAAAACAATGTTGCAATTTTATCGTGCTGAGTATGCGAGTGTGGAGGATAATGAGGGGATGGATGATGATCTGCCGAGTGATGATCATGAGAGTCAGAGTGGTGATTATCAGAGTGATGATTACTAGTGTGTGTGGTGATGATGTGAGTGTGTGTAGACTGTTGTACATCTATTTTGATCAGTACATTCGTTTTACCGTTACCTTACATTTTCAAGTACTATGTGTAGCTGTTTAGGTAAAGGTTGGTTGATAAACTAGGTAAACATAGTCACCAAATTTGACATTGCATGTGTATACATGTTGTGCAGTGTGTATTGGGTAAATGATGAGCAAATATCGTTCTATTGTTGGATTGTTGTTCCATCACTTCTTATTTCTGCTTTATTTTTCATATATGTAATTTTGTTATTTGCAAACAAGAATTCAACTGTAGAGGTTTTGTTTTATTACTATACATAATAATCGTTAAGGTCATATGCTATTACTATTAGGCTGTCGTCGACCAATTGGTATATGAATAAATGAAGAGGTATAGGTTACTACCAGACTCTTAAGAATAAAGTTTATAACCATGAAGTTACAAAAATGATACCTGTGAACCAACCCCCCAAGGCGAAATAGGCGCAAGAAAAGAGCAATAAACCGGACCAACCCATAAAAACGAAACGGTCCCTCCATAACCGGTCATCCATAATATCAAATAAATCATTTTCATCTTTGGTAAATTTATCAAGAGCTATAGTCATAGTGATCTTCCTATTCAACTACTTCAACCATTTCCGAACACCTCATAACATATAAACTTTATTCTTAAGAGTATGGTAGTATCTTATACCTCTTCATTTATTCATACACCAATTAGTCGACAACAGCCTAATAGTAATAGCATATGACCTTAACGATTATTATGTATAGTAGTAAAACAAAACTTCTACTGTTGAATTCTTGTTTGCAAATAACAATGATTAACTACATATATGGAAAATAAAGCAGAAATAAGAAGTGATGGAACAACAATCCGACAACAGACCGATATTTGCTCATCCTTTACCCTATACACACTGCACAACAGGTATACACATGCAATGTCAAATCTGGTGACTATCTTTACCTAGTTTATCAACCAACCTTTACCTAAACAGCTACACATAGTTCTTGAAAATGTAAGGTAACGGTAAAACGAATGTACTGATCAAAATAGATGTACAGTAGTCTACACACACTCAGATCATCACCACACACACTAGTAATCATCACTCTGATAATCACCACTCTGACTCTCATGATCATCACTCGACAGATCATCATCCATCCCCTCATTATCCTCCACACTCGCATACTCAGCACGATAAAATTGCAGCATTGTTTTGGCCATCACTTCTTCCTGCAATCACAATATATTAATATAGAAGATCAAAAGTCACGATTTTAAGTTTTTTAGATGAAAAAAGTAAAGAAATGGTAGATACTTTGACTATGTCTTCAGTTTGGGGGAAATGAAACCCAATTGAGCAGTTCTGCAAATCTTTTTCTGGACTCTTGGTCCATTCCTTGTGTCCCTTTAGTATCTTTGCTTTCACTATGGACATCTAAAAGAAGATAATTCCAAATACCATAAACAACATTAGCATTACTAGTTTGGGAGTTCTTTTTAAGTTCTTAATTGGGTATTAGGTGTCTAAATAGGCTTAAACCCATTTATTTAACTAGGAATTCAGTATTCCAATTTATTTTGGTCTACGAAATCCGTATGTAAAAGGTCATTCAAAGAATCACAATAGTGATCAAAGCTTGAATGACCTTTAAGGCCAAAAAAGTAAATGGAAGGGATCTTACAGAGAATAGAAACAAACCCGAGACTCTGGATAATATTGTGTACTCCCAGACACTCTGCATGTAAGATACCGTCTATATCCTTGAGCTTTTCTATCTCTGTTGCTTCACTACCTGAACCATATGTGAGTATTTCATACTGACACCAAAGTATCCAGTGTATCAGGCAGCTAGTGTGAAACACATGCAACTCCTGTGTATAAATTGCAATAGTTTCAACTTTCAATATTCAAGTTTTTATTACTAGAAACATAAATGTAGCAAAACAAGAGAATGAGATATAATATTTCCATTTTTTTAATGAAATAGTTAATTAATATATCTATAATTTAACAATACATTCCAAAAATCTTAGTTAGATTATATATTTAGAATATATTATATATCTTCTATATAATATATTCTAAATATATGGTCAATATTCTATATTAGTAAATATTCTTTCTCTTTATTAGTATAAAATGAGTATTAAAGAATACTCTTTGAATCGAGCTAATTCAGATTATTCCAACATCTTTATTTGTCACAAAAAAAAAACTTTTTGAGTTCCCTGTCAAAATGGATTTAGCTAATGAAAAGGCTTTCAATATTGTCCGATATCCCTGTTTTTTCCAATAAGTCTTCCGATTTTTTTTTTGATATAGAAGTGCGCTTTTTTGGAACTGCCATCCAACTAGGATAGATTTTTCATTTCTATAGTTCGATGTGAAAGACATTTCTTCTGTAAATGAAAACGAATTATTCTTTAATTAGCCATATGTCTTATCTATCTGAATTCCCTCTTTTTTTTCTATCTAAAGTAAAAACATTGAATATTAGAAACATTTTCCAAATTTTTCCAAACATAGATATATATATAGATCTCTTTTTCTTTTTATTGGAATGTAAAATAATCAATCAAATAGTCAATCAGTTCAAAAATGAACTAATGTTTCTGAATAATCAAAAAATGGATTATTTTATTGGGTCATGTCACATGAATTGTTTTTTCTGATTGATATCAAAATAAACAAATGTTCTTAGTTTTGGTGTAATTATTTACCCTCACTCTATAGATAAAGATTTTCACTTTCTAAATCTCGTTTTTATTTATTATTATATATTATATGAAAGAGCTCATTCGTAGGTTTCATCCTGACCTAGTGTTTGTGTTTGAGGCCCGGGTCCCCTTTAATAGCTCTACGCGTTTCTGGGAGAGGATGGGTTATGGTTGTGTGGCGGTGGAGGAGTGTCGGGGCTTTTCAGGTGGTATCTGGGCTCTGGCTAATAAGAGCAGCACTTTCATGTATGCTTTGGTTGACTCTATGCCGCATTGTATCACTCTCTCTGTGTCACGTGGAGCGCTCTCTTGGGCTTGCTCTGGTATTTATGCTAGTCACGTGTACACCCCTCGTTGTCATCTTTGGGGACACTTAAATAATCTTCGGAAGAATATTTTGATACCGTGGGCTATGATTGGTGATTTTAATGAGATAGTTCTCCCTTCCGAACAGCGTGGGGGTGACTTTCTTGGTGCTAGGGCAGAGAAATTTGCACATATGCTAGATACCTGTGATATGATTGACCTGGAATTCTTTGGCTCACAATTTACTTGGCAGGGGAAGAGGCGTAATAGGTTGGTTTCTAAACGACTGGATAGGGGAATGGGTGATTACTGGTGGAGGATGTCTTTCCTCAAGCCACAAAGTGGAGCATTTGGTTAAGAGACACTCTGATCATAACCCCTTGCTATTGAGGTGCTGTCATGTGGATCCTAGTCATCAGGATCGCCCTTTTAGATTTCAGGCTGCGTGGTGCACTCATAATGATTACCTGGGGGTAGTTAAGGAGGCATGGCGTAAGTCGAATGATGTGATCGCGCCCTTCATCGTGCATCTACTGACTCCATTGTTTTTAATAAAGATGTGTTTGGTAATATCTTGGCTAGGAAGCGGCAGCTAGAGTCACGGCTTCGAGGGATTCAACGTTCTTTGGAAAGAATAGACTCTGCAAGCTTGCTTCTCTTACAAAAACAGTTGCTTAGTGAGTATGAGGATATTCTCTTTCAGGAAGAAACTATGTGGTATCAGAAGTCGAGGGAGAAGTGGATTAAGTTGGGGAGTCGTAACACTTCGTTCTTTCATGCTCAAACGGTTATTAGAAGGAAGCGTAATAAGATCCATGGCCTAAACCTGCCTTCAGGGGTTTGGTGCACTGAGCCTGAGGTGCTTAAACTGAGGCGCTTAAATTCTTTAAAGAGTTGTTTTGCACTCTAGATGTTCGTAATGTTGAGGCTCTGGGTGTCATCCAAAACTCGTTGGGGATAGATCAGCGGGCGGATTTGGTGAAACCGGTTATGAAAGATGAGGTGTATAAGGCTCTCACGAGCATGAAATCTTATAAAGCCCCGGGCCCGGATGGATTCCAACCTATCTTTTTCAAAATGTTCTGGGAGGAGGTAGGAGATGATGTTTGGACTTTTGTGAGGAATGCTTTTACCACTGGTAGTTTTGATACTCGAGCTACGGATGCCTTGGTTGTCTTAATTCCTAAAGGAGACCACCCCTCATCCTTTAAGGAATTTAGACCAATAACTCTATGTAACGTGATTTATAAGCTGATTTCAAAGTTTTGGTGAGCGAGTTGAGGTCAGATCTCGATAACATTGTTAGACCGTTGCATAGTAGTTTCATCCCGGGGTGTAGTACGAAAGATAATGCTATTGTGTTGCAAGAGATCATTTATCATTTGAATAGAAAGAAGAGTAAGAAAGGTGATCTTGTGTTCAAGCTTGATTTAGAGAAAGCCTATGACCTAAATTGGGACTTCTTGAAAGAGACTTTGGAGATGTTTGGTATCCCTACGGTGATCATATCTCTTGTTATGCATAGTATCTCCTCCTCTTCAGTGTCTTTGGTGTGGAATGGCAAAGAAGATCGAGGATTTACACCGACTAGAGGCTTACGTCAGGGTGATCCCCTTTCCCCCTATTTATTTGTGTTATGTATGGAGAGATTGGGGGAAATGATAAATAAGGCTGTTCAAGAAGGGGATTGGGTGCCTCTTCGAATCTCTACAAATGGACCCATGGTCTCTCATCTTTTCTTCGCAGATGATGTGCTTCTGTTTTCTAAGGCTACAGTGAACCAAGCTCGGGTGGTTAAAAAAGTTCTTGATGAGTTTTGTGCTATGTCTGGGCTAAAGATTAGCGTTGAGAAATCCAAGTTGTTTGCCTCTGCTAGTGTTCACAGAGTGAGGAGATTGAGGCTTACCCAGGTGACTCAAATGCACTTCGTAGCCAGCATTGATAAATATTTGGGGTTCAATTTCATTCATGGTCGTATTAAAAAGGCTGACTTCTCTGAGGTCCTAGACAGGGTGACTTCTAAATTGGCTTCTTGGAAAGGTAGGTTTCTCAACAAGTCGGGGAGGCTTACTCTTACCAATGCCGTGCTTACTTCGATTCCCTCATATGGCATGCAGATCCAGTGGTACCCTCAGTGTGTCTGTGATCATCTGGATCGGATAGCTCGGGACTTTATATGGCGTGGCAATAGTGATAGAGGCATGAATATGGTGAATTGGAACACTGTCACAAGGCCTAAGAAGTTTGGTGGTTTGGGTGTGCGGATTGCTCGACTTCAAAATGTTGCTCTCCTTGGTAAACTCGTTTGGGACATGAACTCCTCTCCTGATAAACTATGGGTCGCTATGCTCCAATCTAAATATGTGAAGCACCAGGATTTGTTTGGGGCTACAAGGGTGAAGGGATCGAATACTTGGAATTCCATTGTCAAATCTTTGGGTCTGTTGGAGAATGGCTTTCAATTCAAGTTTGGGAATGGTGGAACTAGTTTTTGGTTCCAACCATGGCTCAACAAGGAGCGGTTAAGTGATGCTGTTTGGGCTGTGGACATTCATGATACCAACCTTAAGCTCAATGATGTTTTTTATGGAGGCGAATGGCACCTGCAGGACTTGTATACTTGCTTACCGGTGGGGATTCAGTTGCAAATCATGACTCTAAGGCCTAGACTAGTGGAGGGTATGAGAGATAGATGGACGTGGCAGGTTGACTCTTCTGGTGTTTATTCGGTTAGGAGCGCCTACCATTGGTTACATGCCGAGCAACAAAGCGTGACACCTGACACAGGTTGGAGTTGGTTGTGGAAGCTCAAGATCCCTGCTAATGTTCAATTCTTTGCGTGGCAGTTTTGCCATGGCGCGCTTCCCACTCGTGGGGTCTTGGCTGCGAGACACATCCCCGTTACTCCCAGTTGTCCCTACTGTGATGTTCCCGAAGAATCCATTATTCACTGCATCTTCGCTTGCAAAAGGTCTATGGATATTTGGAGTCGTTGTCTTTCCGCCCAGCTGGTCCTGCCGGGGCAGCCTTCTCAATTTTTGGGGTGGCTTCGTGACATGGTGTTGACTCATGGTGTGTTTTTCTTGTGTGTCATGTGGAAAATTTGGTGCAGCCGTAATAGCTTTCTTTTCGAGGGGACTCGTGTCTCGGGTTTGGGTGTTGTCATGCAAGCGCATTCCTTGAATAGGGATATCATGAAAGCCTATGGTGTTTAGATCTTGGTCAAAATCGTAACTCCCCTAGGATGGTGGCACTGAGACAAGCCACCGATGGTTGTGTTTCGCTTAATGTTGATGGGAGTTCCTCACGAATCCCGGGCATTTCGAGATTTGGGGTTTGATGAGAGATCATACCGTAACTTCTTGGCGGGTATTATGGCTCCTTGGGATACTCTAATATTGTTCATGCTGAAATTATGGCTCTATTACATGGTCTTGTTCTTTGCTGGGAGATGGGAGTCCCTCAGGTGGTCTGTTATTCAGATTCTCTTCATGTCTTGGGCCTTATTAGAGACGGCAACCCGGATTTCCACTTGTTCGGAAATGAGATTGCCGTTATCAGAGACATGCTGGGGCGGGGATGGAATGTCCAGTTACGTCACACTCTGCGAGAGGGCAATCAATGTGCTGACTTCTTGGCCAAGATGGGTGCTAGAGGAGACTCTTCGTTGGTGGTTTTGGCTTCCCCTCCGATGGAGCTTCATCATTTGTTAATGGCTGATGCCATGGGTGTTGCTTTCGCCAGGCATTAGGACCTGCTTTTTTGTTTTGGCTCCTTTTTCCTTTTGTAACCAAAAAAATATTACTAAAAAGAATATCAATTTTCATTTTTCACTAGGAACTTGGTTATTGGTCTATTTTGACTTTGTACTTTGCAATATTGGAAATATTGTTTGTGCAAAGACTTAGAATAATTAAAAATATCAAATTCTATTTATATATCCACTTTTTTATTAACCAAACCCTTTACAAAAGAGATAAAACAAACGAATAAGAAAGAAAATTTATTAAGAATCAAAATATTTTTATTCTTTATTTTTTTTTGTATGGAATATACACACCCATTTTCATGGATCATACCTTTCATCCCACTTCCAGTTCCTATTTTAATAGGGGTAGGACTTCTTCTTTTTCCCACGGCAACAAAGAATCTTCGCCGTATGTGGGCTTTTCCTAGTATTTTATTGTTAACGATAGTTATGATTTTTTCGATCGATCTATCTATTCATCAATCAAGAACAGTTCTATCTATCAATATGTATGGTCTTGGACTATAAATAATGATCTTTCTTTAGAGTTTGGCTACTTGATCGATTCACTTACTTCTATTATGTCGATATTAATCACTACTGTTGGTATTCTGATTCTTATTTATAGTGATAATTATATATCTCATGATCAAGGATATTTAAGATTTTTTACTTATATGAGTTTTTTTTTAATACTTCAATGTTGGGATTAGTTACTAGTGCAAATTTGGTACAAGTTTATATTTTTTTGAGAATTGGTTGGAATGTGTTCTTATTTATTAATAGGTTTTTGCTTCACACGTCCTATTTTTGCAAATGCTTGTCAAAAAGCATTTGTAACTAATCGTGTAGGGGATTTTGGTTTATTATTAGGAATTTTAGGTCTTTATTGGATAACGGGTAGTTTGGAATTTCGGGATTTATTTCAAATATTCAATAAATTGATTTATAAGAACGAGGTTAATATTTTTTTTGTTACTTTGTGCGCCATCTTCTTATTTTGCGGCTCAGTTGCAAAATCTGCCCAATTCTCTCTTCATGTATGGTTATCGTATGCTATGGTGGAAGGGCATACTCCTATTTTCGCTCTTATACATGCTGCTACCATGTATATATCCAATAATAAAATCGTTGCCTTTATGATAGCTAATAGGTACTGAAATTGCTTTTATTCTCCCAATTTGAAAAGTTAAACGGTTACAGCTATTATTGTACTGCACTATTGCCCTGTTGCTTGTTTTACTAGTTTACTACTATTTTGTGGGTTTTGTTTTTTATGTTCCAATGCATATCTAGCACGTTTTAAGGTTTGCATCAAATAATACGATTACATAAGAAGAGTCAATTGATATTAAATCGTTGTCACTGAATTGAAAACAACTCTTTCATTTTCACTTGCATATGCATATATATCAGAACTTGCATCACAGACAAGTAACATTCTGTAATTACATTTCAAAATTACAATTGAACCAAAAGAATTCCTATGTAAATTACTCGAACTACAAGTAACATTTACAGGCAGATTGTGTATCATGTTGATTGATGTTAAACATTAGAACAAAATCTTCCATTAGAATTTTCTTCAGCTCTGTCATTGTAGACACTGAGATTGGGTTGAGGAAAATGCCCAATGATGTCAAACATTTGGAAGTTAATATCACTGTTACATGTGGTTGGATTTGTTGTGCTTGAACCCCACAAACTCAATGTCATCTTATTCATCATCAGAAACAATGCTAGCTCTTGTGGATGGGATTAAGGGTCTCAAACGATCATATAATTCCTTCAAATCAGTCTTCTAATCCAAACCTGCTAATTGCCTTAAATTGTACGGACCTTGCCTCCTATTGTGCGATCTACAGGGATTAGAAAATAAAAGGTCTTATTAGACTTGATTCTATTACTTCCACTTGCTTGGCAATAAAAGTTGGGTCTGCAGGTTTCAAGTTGTCATATGGTAATCTACCTCCCATGAACAAAACTGTAACACCAAAAATTAAAATATCAATTTCACCAATTCAAAACAAACAAGGATTATTTTGCTTGTTAGTCTCGCTGGGAGAGGTTCCCACATTCAGTGTCCGACACGTCTCGAACAGAATTGTCTCCGATGGAGGAGACCTGTGGGAAACAAAAAAAAATTGTTCTTTTTTGGGTCCAAATTATAAGAAACAAACATCAATTTTCTAATACATTGCTGATATCCATTTTTACTCTTATTTAAAATGATTCTAATACAATAAGAACCCGTTTGAATTGGCTTATTTCTAGTTTATTCAAGCTTATCTGCTCATATAAGCTCTTATAAAAGTGTTTGGGTGAGCTTATAATAAGAGCTTATGACTATCAATAAGCTGATTTGAGCTTATTTTCCATAAGCTTCTTTCAATAGCTTATATATCAGCTTATGAGCCGAACATTTATGGAACAGTGTTCGAACCGATGCTAGCTCATTTTTATTTTCTTCTGACACTTTTTTATGCACTGGTCAAACTCTTTTTTTTTCCCAGTCGGTCCACTGTCCTAGAGTTACATCATGGATATTTGATTTGAGTTTCACTATATAAAACCCATCGTCTTTGTTATTATTATTATTATTTTGATTTTGATAAATTAATCAAATCGTTAATCGTCCCTATATTATTTGAGTTAGGCTTGAAATGAAATAATGTACTTTCAACATGTTTCTCGTAGTACCCTTGAGCAATGTTTCCAACCCAAAAAGTATCAATTCCTTTTTTTTCATTATAATATTATGATATATATTTTTTTTAATATTAATTTTGTGTTGTTTTGTGTTATTTTTTAAAATTCTTAGTTTATTTTTAATTATGGTTTGATTATTAATTCTTTAAATTTTTAAATTTAAAACATCTTATAAGTGCTTATGTAATAATATATACAGACACCTCAATTTTATATAAGCACTTTTTAATATACATATCCAAACGTAAATAGCTTATTGAATATAGCTCTTATAACATAAACTCTTATACGATAAGCTCTTATGGCATAAGCGCTTAAATAAGTTGTTTATCCAAATAGGGCCTAATTGATAATATCCATTTTTACCCTTATTTAAAAGGTTTAATACCGCTTTTGGTCCCTGTAATTTGAGCAAAATTCAGTTTTAGTCCCTGTAAAATTTTTTGTTTCGATTTAGTCCCTATAATTTAAGATTTTTTCACTTTTAGTCTCTGCCGTCAAATTACAGGGACTAAAAGTGGAAGAAAAACTCAACATTTTTAATAGGGATTTGATATCAGGGACTAAAAGTGGAAGAATCTTAAATTACAGGGACTAAATCGAAACAAAAAATTTTACAGGGACTAAAACTTAATTTCGCTTAAATTACAGGGACCAAAAGAGATATTAACCCAATTTAAAATGAGAGTTTATATTAACAAGATGCACTTATTTCCTAAGCGTTAATTATATACTATTTCATAAATGGATAGTTTTAGAAAAAAATAAACTTAGTCTTTAAGAGTATTAATTAGAAAAAATAAATAAATAATACACGGTGGAATGTGACGAAAATCTATAGGGCTATCCATTAAGGATACAAATTTAAATATAAACTCTTCTACAAATTATTTTGTGGGCATTTCCCCCTTTTTTACACCCAAGAAAAAATGCTACAAAATGTTTAATAATACAAAAACGAATATAAAAAACTATATTTTTAAATTATCAATCACTATTTGTTCATGAATATTTACTAAACCAGACTAGAAGTAGGATTATCATTTTAAACTAGAGTAAATTACACTCCCCTCCCTTATAAGATAGCAATATTACACTCCCATCCCTTCTATTATTAAAACACACGGTTCCCTCCCTTGAGAGATGAATAATAACGTAAGTCACTCCATTTTAACTATCCCGTTAGACTCAAGCTTATCTCCGTCAGAAAATTTTTTAATTACCAAAAATGCACTTTTCCCCTTTCTGCTCTCATCCTCTCCTCCCGTCAAAGTCAAACCCATACGCGCCGTATTACGCCCTTTCTCAACTTTGTCGGTTTTGTGGCTTTTATTTTGGTTTCTAGTTTTCTATCCAATCGTTCTGAAGGTAGTGTGCTCACTATTGCTTAAAAAACCATCGTCCTCAAGCTTCAGGGCTCCTATACTTTATAGAGTTATACTTGTTTATTCCACCTACCTGCCATCAGCATGGATTAATTTGTAATGCTTAGTGTGATCGTGTTGGTACTGTTGCTTATGTTTGAAAGTTGAACAACTACGTTTTTAAATATAACGTTAGACTATTTTACTTTTCACTCAATGTTGCATACAAATACAAAGTTGGCTTATGTTTCGGACTGGGCCGAGGCCCAATCCGAAGATCCACCTTCCAAGCCCAATCTGAAGTTCTGTCCACGGCTCTCCGTCTTCCCTCAACGCAGCCGACCCAACGGTTCTCGACATTAAAGGAATTTAATGCCGACTTCCGGGTTTCACGGGACGGTTACACATCGACAGTAACCGTCCTCAACTCATATTTAAAGAAGACCGCGTCGAACGGTCGAGGTAATGATTTTTCTACCACCTCTTTACTCACCTCGACACACCGACTTGGCGTCGGAGTGTTTGCGGTACACCACCCAACACGCCGTCATCCGTCGCGAGCACAAGCCGCTTCCTCCGGCCATCTTCTCTGGTTTTGTTCGAACATTGGCGCCGTCTGTGGGAATCGTTTCGATTCCATCTTCTTTGTCGGTCTCCCTTCTTCACTCGACGATGATCGGATCGAGCGTCGTCGGGTGTTTGCAGTACACCACCGAACACGCCGTCGTCATCCGTCGCGAGCACAACCACAGTGCTTCCCTGCGTTCATCTTCTCAATTTTTGTTCAGAACATTGGCGCCGTCTGTGCGGAATCGTTTGTCATTTCATCTTCTTTGTCGAAGTCTCCTTCTTCACTCGGCGATGATCGGATCGAGCGTCGGTCGCGACTAGCGAGTTCCACTCATGCGAACGCAGATCTTGAACCACGAACCGGTAGATAGCTCAGACAGAACCACCTCTCCGGCATGACGCCATTCAGATCGTTCTTTGCTCAAACCGATGCGGAGCGGAGACCGCCGCCATCCTCATTCGCGAGTTCCAGCGAATTCATCCGGAAAACCATGCGAGGCGATGCATGCTCGAATCAACGCCTCGATCGAATGGAGAATCGGCGAAGGAACTCTCGCTCGGCGTTGCCACCCAAATCGAAAGCAAAAGATCGAGTCTCTCATTCTCCTCGAGATCGAAGAGTCTGAAAATCTCGAGATCTGTTCATCGCCACCACCGCGGGCACGACTCCACGCCGCTCGTGCATAGAGCACTCAACCGCGTTTCATTCTGTTTCATCAACTCCTCGGGCGATGACCACGAGTGACTTCGGCGGGGCCTTTGGTCCTTTACATCCGAGATCATGAAATTCCCGATTCAAGCATCTTGAAACCACCCGCTTTGGACTCATACGACGGCACCACCGACCCGACGAGCATGTTGGTTGCTTTGATCTTGTCATGGGCTATCGAGGCGCCCAGGGCCGGTGAAGTCACGAATCTTTCCTCACTCTGAAGAAGCGGCGTTGTCTTGGTTCCGGACTCTTAAGTAAAATTCCATTGGTTCGTGGGTGAGCTCGTCGACCGGTTCTCAGCGCATTTCACTGCGTCTAAAGTCCAACCCAAGTCGACAGCCGCACCGGGCCGCAATTCAGAAGAAAGATGAGTCTATCGGAGACTACGTCGGCGCTTCAACAAAGAAGCCATTTTGGTGAAGAAATGCTCGACGAGATGAAGTCATACTTGCTAGAGCAAGGCCTGGTCGAAGGAAGCCTATTCGGTGTCGACATTGGTGTCGACAAACCGAATCCCTCGCCAGAGTTCTGGCGAGCTCGAAATTTATGAATTACGAAGAGAAGTTGATAGCCTCAAAGCCAAAGACAAATCCCCGAGTAACACCGACAAGCAAAGATGAAGAAATATTATAGTTGAAACAAATGTATCCTAAACACATAAATGTGAAGCGGTGAAGTATGATTGAAGAAATACACAATCGGCATTTATTTACTATCAAAACCTTGCACCTCGATGGAACCTCGTGTCGAGACCGCGTGCGAGATCGTGATAAAGCCTTGTGCCTTGCACAAGCACCGATGAAGAGATCGAGCCTCGTCGAGACCGCGTGCACGAGCTCGTGATAAAGCCTTGTGCGCTTGCACAAGCACCTCTGCAACAGGTGGATACGCAGTCCAGTACTCGAGCGACCTACCAGGCCCACCTCTGCAATTTCAAAATTGAGCGACCTTAAACTTCGGCTCGTCATTGACCTTGATTATTTGATGACCCCAACCTTGCCGCTTGGACAGCCAGATCAACTACTCCCACAGGGAAGTATAAACTCGACTACGAGCACTTTACTCAGCATAAAATTAATGCTAACTTAATTACATCAAGTTGTTGCAAATTGTCTATACTTTGACAGGAACATCGTGATAAAGCCTTGTGCGTTGGCACAAGCACCTGTGATCGACCTCGTGCCGAGACCGCGTGCACGAGCTCGTGATAAAGCCTTGTGCGTTGGCACAAGCACCTGATGAATGAAGAGATCGACCTGCGTCTGAGACCGCGTGCTCGAGCTCGTGATAAACCCTTGTGCGTTGGCACAAGCACCTAATGATGAAGAGATCGCCCTCGTGACGAGACCGCGCGCACGAGCTCGTGATAAAGCCTTGTGCGTTGGCACAAGCACCTGATGAAGAGATCGACCTCGTCTGAGACCAGCGTGCACGAGCTCGTGATAAAGCCTTGTGCCTTAGCACAAGCACCTGATGAAGAGATCGACCTCGTCTGAGACCGCGTGCGCAGGCTCGTGATAAAGCCTTGTCGCGTTAGCACAAGCACTTGATGAATGAAGAGATCGACCTCGTCGGAGACCGCGTGCACGAGCTCGTGATAAAGCCTTGTGCGTTGGCGCATAAGCACCGTGATCGACCTCGTCTGAGACCGCGTGCGCAGGCTCGTGATAAAGCCTTGTGCGTTAGCACAAGCACTGATGAAGAGATCGACCTGCGTGTCGAGACCGCGTGCAGGCTCGTGATAAAGCCTTGTGCGTTAGCACAAGCACCTGATGAATGAAGAGATCGACCTCGTCTGAGACCGCGTGCACGAAGCTTCGTGACAAAGCCTTGTGCCTTGCACAAGCACATCAAGCCTCGTGTCGAAGCGCCGCCAGCAGACGTGGAACACGAAGGTCGAAGCGAACTAATGAACAAGCACGACATGACGACACTTGCAGTTCCTTACGAACAAGGACGTCGAACGTCGACATCAACGAACTTCGACAACAAGTCACCACCTCGACATTCGAGCTAGCGACTTGGGGGGCAACTGTTCCGGACTGGGCCGAGGCCCAATCCGAAGATCCACCTTCCAAGCCCAATCTGAAGTTCTGTCCACGGCTCTCCGTCTTCCCTCAACGCAGCCGACCCAACGGTTCTCGGCATTAAAGGAATTTAATGCCGACTTCCGGGTTTCACGGAACGGTTACACATCGACAGTAACCGTCCTCAACTCATATTTAAAGAAGACCGCGTCGAACGGTCGAGGTAATGATTTTTCTACCACCTCTTTACTCACCTCGACACACACTGACTTGAGCGTCGGAGTGTTTGCAGGTACACCACCCAACACGCCGTCGTCATCCGTCGCGAGCACAACCGCACTGCTTCCCTCCGGTCATCCTCTGAAGTTCTGTTCAGAACAGCTTAGATTTCTGAACCAAAGGTTACGGGGGCAATATTTTTTGCCATTTTATTTGAGTTTATTAGGCCTGTTTGTCTGTGTATTGCTAGCTATTACATCAGTACCATTGCACGGCTTGGTCAATATCAGTTTATTCGTTATCCACTCTAGAGCAACTGCTAGTGTTCTTTTGAGAATCATTGTGTCCTCGTCATCCACTCTAGAACTGTTATTGGATCAGGCATCTGTTTCAGGAGACAAAAATAAAAATGGAATTAAAAAATAACAAATTTACAGCCTGAAAATTTGGTACCTACCTTCAAATCTCCCTGTGAGTATAATCGCTCCTGCATTAGCAACGGGATAGTGGGGATGCTGTTTCCTTTTGAATCATAAGAACACAACATTGTCCAGGATCTAAGAGTGTGCCCAGGATCAAGATTAATTGTCAATTGAAATTAGAGATTTCAAAATAACTCCTAAGTAGTACATCATGATCAGTATAGAGAAATAGCATAGCGTGATTTGAGATGCTTGCAAAGTCAGTGGTATAAAGTGTAGTACCCTAATTTTGTCCGGCCTTTTATTTTATTTTATTATTTATTTTAAATTTTTAATTTGTAATAAAAATAAAAATAATATTTTTGGCTTTATAATAAAGAATAAAAGAGATAAAAAAGAGAATAAAGAAAAGAAAAGAAAGGAGGAGGAAAAGAGAGAAACAGAAAATTTATTTTTCAAAGGAAGGGGGTGTCAATTGAAATACGTGGGGTGCCAACAGTAATGGCCAAAAGCTGGCCAGTCCAGCAACCCATCGCCTCATTCCCTCATTCCACGCGCACCCCCATTCTTTTTGGACAACCCCCCTTGCGTTTCATTTCTTCTACCCGCGCCCCCGTCTTCCATTCGCACATCCCAGCCCAATGCTTGCTTACACGAGCCAACATCCAGCCCAGCGGCCCAAACCCACATAACCCTACATAACCCTAATTCCCTCATAATCCTTCCCTTATTCCATCACTCTCTCCATCAGCCGCGGCAGCTCCCCTCCTCCCTCGTCCTCTTCCTCACCAAAAAAACCCTAATCTCCCACAATCCTCTCCACCACTCTCACTCACCCTCATTCTTCCCCTCCTCGTCACACTAACCCTAGGCCAAAAATGGCGCCTCTCTTCTCAGCATTCTCTCATCCCTTCCTCTAAACCCTAATCCCATATCTCTTCTCCATCTTCAAACCCTAAAAGGCCAACAGCGGCACCCTTCCTTCTTCTCCCCCATTTCAACCGTAATCTTCTCCTTCTCTTTCAAAGATCGACCCTAACCCTAAAAAGAAATAAGAGCCGCAACCCTCCTTGCTTCTTTCCCTCAATCTCTATCATCCCTTCCCTTTTCAAGAATATATCTGAAAAAGCAATCAGATCTATTTCTTTCTTTTCCCAATCTCCAATCAAATCCACCTATAATCAAGCAAAATCGCCCCTTTCTCATAACACGATCTAGGTTCAAGCATCAAAAGCAAAATATCAGAAAGGAAGCAAGGAAATCGCGAAGATCCCCACAAAATCATGGAGTATTTTCACTATCGTTCTATATCCCTTTTTGTCCTTTTTTATTATTTTTATTTTCTGATGATTTGTTTCTTTTTTTGACAGTTAATACTGAGGCTATAAAAGCCAAGCCAAAGACCATGAAAAAGGGACCGAGGGCAAAAAAAACCGAGAGCCAGAGAGAACTAAGCAGAAACAGAGGAGAACTGGAGGACGAACACAAAAGGGCAGAAGCAGAGGGAAGGAATTGTGATCACGAACCTGCGAGGCTACAAAAAACCCAAAATTAAAACACTATTTCATCTTAGTTTTTATCCCCTCTTTTGATCTCGATATAAATTTTCTGGGAAGCCACAAAATCCAGGTTCCCTCGTTTTCTCCATCTCACTATATATATATATATATATTTACCATGGCTGTGTAATAAGGAATTGATTCTGGACTGAATGATTGTATTATGATTCGAAATATACACGATGTATCCTTTGCTTGTATTTTCTGTATTTTCTGTTGTTGTTGTTGTTGTTGTTGTTGTTGTTGTTTGTTAGTCTGTTGATGTTTAGTTGAATCGAGCTAAGGTTAGGGTTTGGCCTTCCAATGGGGCCAAACCCTTAGTAGGAACCAATGTGCAAATTTTCTATTAAGGAGGGGTATAAAAGCAAAATAGGAAATTTGTCTCTGCAATTTGCGAAATTCTTTTTTTTTCTTCTCTTCTAACTGTCTCCACATTTATTTCTGTTTTGTCAAAAGGGATGAAGTGTTAATAAGTAAAAAATAAAAGAAAGTGAAAGTATTTTTTTAAATCAAAATAGGTTTTTAGGACCTTTTTCATCTTTTTTTTTGCTGGTTTTCTCAAATAATTAAAAATGAATGTTTTGGAAACCTGTTAGCAATAAATGGCCTACATTTACGATCATGCCGCTGTTTCATATGAATGGGTTATTCCTTTGTATATACGCATCTTTATATCGTTCTTAGCATGCTTCCGTCATCTTTGTGATTCTTCATTAAATATTTTGGGGAAGTTAATTCTTCTAAGGCAAACAATTTTTCTAACAATTAAAGGTACCATTTTTTTGGGCGTTTTAGGGTTGCTAGCACCTTCCCTATATGTAACCAACTCCCGAGCTTAAGATCTGGTTCAAAGACCAATTTTCAAATCATTTTCAAAAAATAGGTTTTCCAATATTTTCCTAAAATAAATATTGGTGGCGGCTTCATTTAAATTTTTAGTGTGGTTGTCACAGCTGGCGACTCCGCTGGGGATTTTAGAGAGTTAGGCCTTAAAATTGTTTGAATTAATTTGTTTGCCTATTAAATGATTTATTTCCCTTTTCTTTCTTTTATTCTTATCTTTGATTTATTTGTTTTAATTTTGCTTTATTCTATTTGTTTCACATGTATATATGAACTTTAGGATAGCCACCTTGTATATAAATATATTTGTTAATTTATTCTGCAGCGGGTAATATTTTAGGTTACTGCTCCTTCACACACTTCACTTTATACACTTTATTTACACACACTTTGTTTGAGTGGGTTCCCTATACCCGGGTCCGAGTTAATCTTAAGTTAGGAGAGGATATGTAGTGGGTGCTCTGCTGGACGTAAGACCAGTAGGTTCCTATGAAAGTCTCACCTAGAGTTTGGCTCCATTTGAGAAAAAAAACCATCCTTTAATAATATACTTATTATTGGTGGTAACATTTTCAAATGGGACCCTTGACTCTGGGGACCTTTTAGATTAGTATCTTGAATCCACCCAATGGAAATGCGCTTAACATAATCCCTAGATCATTTTTTAGGAATTACCAGCCTCGGTCACAAAAGGAGCCTACCCTACCACTTTTATTTGTTTACTTATTTTTACTAATTTATTTCAAATATAATATTTCCAAAATAGTTTTTCAAAATACAAATTTTTGTTTAGGAACCTAATCCATTATTCCAAAAAATAGATGCTAAGTTTTTTTAACTTCATATAGGATGTGAACTTCTTATAAACAAAATAGGAGTATATTTCTTTATACCTTCATAAATAAAATAAGTACGGTGCTTTATTTATTTATTTTTCCTTTCTTTTTTTTTTTCATTCTTGAAATAATAAAAATAAACACGATCATACCCATTCATATACATGTCATAACGCTAATTACCCCATTTCATCAGGCTTGTTGAAAATTTCAAAACAAAAAAAAACTTTGGTGCAAATATCTTCGGAAAGCGCAGTTGTGGGTTTAGAGAGGAGAAATACTTTGAAATTTGAGATTGAACCCCCCGTTTGATGCATCTAAGAACATCGGTTGACTTCATAGCTGAAAATTGGATACAAGTGGATCGATTAACTTCGTCGGGAAATTTGGGAACATTTTGGAATTGATGAATGTAGACGTGCAAGTGGGAGTTTTAACAGCATTGGCCCAATTTTATGATCCTCCCCTAAGATGCTTCACGTTCAAGAATTTTCAAATGGCCCCAACCTTAGAAGAATATCGGAAAATCTTGGGCATTCCAGAAAAGAAAAATGGTTCGTATCGCCACACAAAGCATCCCCCGACTATGAGTACCATTGCTGATGTTTTAGGCATCCCTAAAGAAGATTTGACGCTCGCAGTGAAGGTAGAAGAAGATTTCAAAGGTTTTCCCAGGAGCTTCCTGTAAGGAAAGGTTAAGGACCTTCATGATGCAGGGAAATTAAAGGAGTGCATGGATGTGGTAGCCCTCATTATCTTTGGACTAGTCCTATTTCCTCATGTTGATCATTTTGTGGATGAAATAGCTATTGACGCCTTCGTAGCATTTAAAACTCAAGGTATGGATCCCACTACTGCCGTCCTTGCAGATTTATACTATGAGCTTCATATGCCCCACGAGAAAAAAGGGAGGTCGAATTCGTTGTTATGTCCTTGTCTTATGCTTGTGGCTAAAAAATCATTTGGTAAAAAGGGGGCATCCCTTTAGTCCTAGGAGCAATGCAGAATGAGCTACTTATTTGTTGAGTCTCAGTGAAGAATCTATAATATGGTATTTCAGGGAACAAGAGATCAAGGAAGTAATCTGTCGATGTGGAGACTTTCCCAATGTACCCCTCATTGGGACCATAGGTTGTATCAACTACAACCCTACTTTGGCTTTGAGACAACTCGGTGCCCCGATGCAAGGTGAACCTTATAACACCCTCTATTTTTATTATTAGTATTATTATTATTATTAGTAATATTATTATTATTATTATTATTATTATTATTAATCAAACCTCCTATATTAACCTCTGATCTTATACAAATAGATATGTGATTAATTATATTAGTTTGTGAGTACGGGTTCTTGAGTGTTAATACATAATATTATGCGTGATAATGCATGATTATGTTGAACATGTGTTTAATATGTTAGTGTGTGATTTATTCATTTAAATATATGTTGTTTTAGTATGTAGTATATCGGTATGGTGTATTATTATTTTGTTATTTAAATTTTTATTAAATATTAGTCTTCTTGTATTAATATTATTTTGGAAACAATATTTAAAAAAAATGAGTGAAGAAATGGGTTTCAAGAGATAATTGTTAAAAAGAGAAAAAAAAAGAAAGAAATGGGTTGTTGACAACTCACGCTGCAGCCTTGTTTGTTTCTTAAAAAAAAAACATTTGCTTGCCTCACCCCCAATTCTCCTCCACGGCACCCCCCTTATTCCCACTTAAACAAGTACTGTTCATCTTCCCTAAAAAAAAAAAAACACGCAGCCGCAGAATTCGTTTCCACCGCAAGAAAAAAAAAACTTCTCTCTTCGATTTCTCTCATTTTAGACTATGAAAAATTACCAAACTTCACTCTCTCACTCGAAATCAACCATAGAATTCGTTTCCAGCCTCTGTTCGTTCTACCGCAGCTCCGTTCGTCGCGTTTATTTTGGTGGGGCGAGCTGTAATTTCCTTTTTTGGCCACCGCAATTTTTGGTTCGAAAAACAGACACCATTTTTGGATTCCTCGCGTCGAAACCTTCAGGAAACACTACTTGTACTCTTGCTCCGGTGAAGTTGATGTTGGACCCCTCATAACCCCGTTGTCTCGGTAAGACGTTTTTCGGTCAATCTTTTGGCTTCCTTTCGACTTTGTTTCAGCTTTAAAAATTCCCAAATATTGGGCCCGTTTGTTACGGCTTAAAAAAAGTGATTATGTTTTAAAATAATTTAGAAATTATTTTTTAGAGATTTTAAAAAAATCAGAAGCTAATTTATGTTTGTTTAGGATCATAAAAATCATTTTTTTTAAAAAAATCATTTTTAACTTGTTTGGATACAACAACATAAAAATGATTTTTTTAAATACAAAATTACCATAAAGGACGTAAAAAATCATTTTTTAAGAAAACATGTTTGTTTGAAAATAACTTTTTTAAATACATAATATTTTTAAAAATACATTTTATTTATCTTTAAATACAAGTTTTTGTAATAATGGTTAAAATTAAAACATAGAATTTTATAAACTTGTGTGACATAATTTATAAATAACTTTATGTCACATAATATTAATTTTTAAAAGTAGTTTACTAATTTTATGTCATATAAAACTAATATAAATAATATACATAATAAAAGTAACATGGAATACTAATAAAAGTTTGAAATATCCATAAACAAAATATTCTAACAAACTCAAGGTATTTACGCTAGTCAAATATAACATTGTCAATATAAACCAAATACATAAAAATAAAACTAGTAGTGTCGTTGTTGCCCTCGTCTTGGCAATTGGTCTCTAATAGTGTTTCTTATTTCTTCCATGTATCTGACATCTGTCGGTGTTGAACCTCGCCATTCATCATTATTTGGTACACCATTATCATCCCATCTTGCAACAACTCTTCCATCACTCTCAAAACTTTTCACATCTTTTTTGGGTGCCATTCTAATTGTTCTTTAACAAAGTCAGCAAAGAGTATAACATTGTAAGTGAATATATGTGTGTATATATATAGCATTCCAACTATTAAACAAAGAGGCTTAACAAGGCACTCTTAACAATACCACAAGATCATATGCTCAGCCATTACAAAATACTCATAACACCACCAAAATGAGCACCAGAGTGCTCACCAAAAACAGTGCTTTATTCAATAGTCAAGATAGTAGTTTTAATAAAAAAGAAACTTAAAACATTTGAATAAAGTGGAAAAATGATGCACAATGAATTTAATTTTGGTATAAAATTTAGAAATCATGTCTTGTGTGTTCGTGATAAAGGACTTATTTCCTGAGCAGCTGCAACCAAAAACATTGGAGGTCCAGCAAGGCATCTATATTACTTGGCAATTAAATATGGAAATCAAGGATGCATATCACTAGCAACAAATATAACAATCAGGATTTCTAGCTCTTGTCTTCTTCTTTCTTCACAAAACAAATAGAACTTCTAAATACAGTTATAACATCTTCATTTTAATTTACTTTAGAATTTGGTCTTCACACTGAGAAAAGTCATGTTTAACTTCCTCATGCTCTTTTAACTCTTAATCACTGTCACTGCATATCAGTGCTTCACCTCCATGTTGATCATAATATATTTTTCTTTTCCCAACAATTGACTGATCTTCAACCATTCTCTTATTTTTGTTTTGCGTGAAAGATTTTCAAAAACCAGTAAATACATAACACAAGCTGCACATGGATTGATCAATAACATTTGACATTAAATGTATATTTAAAAGGGGAATACAATTCTATAAGAAGCATGTATTTTCACTTTGGCAAAAAATTGCACATCAGAGGATTCTGGAAAAGTCTTTGAAATTTGAAAGTCAAACGCACTTGGCCAAATGTATCCAAAATGTAAAATCCTGATGCTTATTAAATAAAAACATACTATCAAACATATATAGCTTATAACTCTGCTATCTAGTATCTATTTCAATTGTAAAATCCTGATGATATGTACAAATCTCCATTTCCCATGAGGCCATGATATATGCACCTGTTGTAACATGTTTATGGCCAAGGCAACACAAGTGGAAAGAGAGAAATGGAAAAGGGAAAGGAATCAGCATAACCCCTATCCTTCCAGGTTTACAAAATTAATAGAGTTGGAAATTCTAGCATGTACACACTACAAAAGAAGGTGCAGAGTGCAACCAAATTGATGAACATTTTCCAGAGACCCATTATAAGAATTAATAAAAGAAACCAGCCAACAGAGAAACATTGCTAAAATTGAACTTCAGAAACAAAACCTTTTCACATGAAATCCACATTTACCTCTACACTTGTCAACAAAGTTAATCAAATTCATTATGCACCAGAAAAGATAATTAGTTCTTTTTTTTTTCCTTCAATTTCGGAATACAAATATGTTAATTTCTATCAAGTTAAAATAACATCAAGTGATTAGAAGAATTTTAAGCTATCAAGCAGCATCAAGGACAACGTGAAGCGTGGTTAAGCTAAAAATCAAAATGAAAAAGGGGAATTTAAGTCGTTATGGATCTGATCAGCATGCAGCATTTTGATGTGTACGCAACATAGTAACTTTGAGGCAAAAGCTTTTAACGCAACACACACAAAGCTTTCAACTTCACCACTAAATACATTCACTGCTTCATTTTCCAATCAATACGAATCACCACAAAAAACGCAAAGAGAATTTCGTCAAAAACAGTATAAAAAATCCAATCAAAAGCATCACAAAAAATGGAACCATAAAACCTAATTGGGAAAAAACAGACAAAAAATTACATATATGAGAGAAAAAACAGACAAAAAATTTCTAGTGGGCCAAGATCCATATTTCGCCACGTCTTGAGTCAGCTTTGGCTGATCGCCCAAAACTCGGCTATTTAGGTAGGAAACTATTTCCAATTGCATCTATATACAACTCTTGGATCAGCTGGGTGAATAACCCTTTATTCTAATTCATCTTATGAATTAAAGCTCAACTCTCGCCTCTAGGCCCATTTCCTTCTTATTGAATTCGGCCCAGTTAAGTCAAACCTGATGGTTGGCAGTTGGATATTTTACCTATCGCGCCTCACCAAGATAAAATAAGGTGCTCAGCTTTGGCATGACCCACACTTACTCTATCCTGGCCTTGACGAGTGCACACATCGGAAGGCATTTCGACTTAATATTTTCTTTGAGGGAATTTTATTGTAAATGATCTCACCGACGTTGTATTAACATACAAGGCGTTTCTCTCAGCATACATGACATTTATGCAACATATATTTCAACAAAACATATAAGCATACAATAACATACATGCTAGCACATATTTAAATCAACAATTTAAATCATATATCATACGCCATATATATTACATGCATTTCATACACAAATATACAACTCGATAAACATACGAGATTCAGTTTTATAATTATGGCCTCCTAATATGCGAGAATTTAAATAACTAAAATATTACAATTCTTCGACACACGAGCAAGCTTCTCAAGCTCCCACTGGTGTCTGCATATAGTGTTGTCCTTCTCCAAGTCTTGAAGAAAATATATTTACTTAAATAAAATAAATAAATGGCATGACTCGCAGGTCGTATTTAAATAAAATAAAATAAAATAAATCACGACACGCAGGTCGTATTTACCAAAATTAATAAACACTATTATCTAGGGCCATAACCATAAACCATGATCTTAAAATATTTAATAACAAACAATAATAATAAAACTTTTATTATTATTATTATTTCAAACTGCTAATTATTATTTATATAATTATTCCATAATCAAATTCATGGAAACGAAATGCATGATGATAATATCCAATTCCGTGTGCATCATGCTATTGTTTCATTCAAAATGAACTATTAGAATCTAATATATTCAAAAGAAGAATGAAATACCCCAAACGGAAATTATAGATTTTTATTATTTGACTTTAAAATCCATGTTAATGGGATTCAACATGCCAACAAATGTGAAACTAATTTCACATATCAAACATTTGAATAGTGCATGAAATCAGTTGACCAATTAAAAATCATTTTCAATTGCGCAAGAATTTATTCACGCTGCAGACTCGGAAATGAAAACAATTTTTGATTTCCTTTCATAAATGAGAATAAAAAAAACAACTGAATAAGAGGCCAATCAGTACATGATGTCAAAAACCAATTAATCGAAACGTACAGGGAAACAAAATATATATTTAATGGCTCGCATTAAAAATAAATAAATAAATTCCGTACAGGTTTAGTAATCAAATTACCAGAATTGGCTTTCAATTGAAATTAAACAATTTATATTATCATGTACAAGATTCCATCGCACGCGTTTCAGGCAAAAGATAACACATAATTTCAATCAAGCAAACGAGAATACGATTGAAAAATGTATATATCGTTTGCATTTCAAACTTGTCCAATGAATTCATACCGATCGATTGAATCATAAAATTCATTATATATATCGCATATATGAATCACAAGATCATGCCTTTAAATTACATATCTCATCATACGTAAAGTAAAACATGTTTTCACGAAGAACAATCACATGCTCAAAAGACGAATCCATGTATATCAACTAAATCATATTCAGAAGAAATAAAACATGTTATCAATCAAGGCAAACAAACACATAGGATTCAAGGTAACTACAATCAGGCTCTGATACCATTGTTGGGTTTTCAAGAGGAATAATTTTAATTTTCATTATAGAAAAATCCTCTTGAGCGGAAAAAACCCTTTACCCATGGATCATACATTGCTCATGAAATAACATGATAGTTTGTAGTGTTTACCTCTTGAAGCGTAGAGGAGATCGATCACCAACACCACGATCTTGTAGTGTCTCTACTCAGTCCACACGAATGGTAGCCTCGGAATGCGTCTTGCTAGTTGACGACAACAGGAAGGAGGCACAGAAAGGTCTAAGAAGCTTAGACTAGGGTTGGAGCATTAAGCTTATATACTCCCTTCCTTTCACTATGTTGCCCTAATGGACCTCATACAATATGAGCCCATTTCCTTCTTATTTAATTAAATCATTATTTAATTAAATAATCCGATTCCGATTAAACTGTTCTATCGTGTGACCCTATAGGTTCCCATTAAGTTGGCAATAATATTAAATATTAAAATAATATTAAATATTATAAACAATGAGCGGCATCTAGCAATGCATCATTGCTACCCAATTAATGGGAAAAAACCGGTGATCCGATTTTAACCTTACCGCGACCAAGATGACTGTGAAGTCGATGTCCCTTCGTCCATGTGTCCTAATTGAACACGAGGCATAAATGTGTCATCCTCGTTAAGTCTAATCATATGTTCCTCGATACCAGAATGGACGTGTAATCACAAGCGGGCCCAATATCATATATTGACCCACTTCTGCATGGCCACGCATATTTCACGTCTCACTCTATCGAGAGGCCCAAGACATTACTCCTGTTATGTAGGAGGGACGAATACTGTCTACATCACTTGCACCCCTCAACATGATTCATTGAAGGCCCAATTACTATCTTTATGATCATCCTGTTACGGATGACGTTTGATAGCATTAAAGCCTACAACTCCACATGTAGGAATCGCAGTGACTTCAAGTCAAAGGACTACTTCACTGTGGTCGCCATGAGGAGCGCCTATGACACTTACATAACTATTATGAAGCATCCTCATAGTGGGTCAGTCCAATATAAATATTACTCTTAATATTTATATCTGTGTGCCGACTTGATATTGCATATCTATGACCCATGAGATGTGGTCATCAGTCTACTCATACAATAGTCTCTATGCATTATTGTCGTCCTAATTAACAATAATACTCGACTATGGACGCTTTAAGAATAACGTTCTATATGTTCAATGGGGTCTCACGATCAAGTCACACTTGATGTTCCATTAAACGAACAGTCTATTAAAAGTCTATTCTAAGGACTTTATTATGCTATAAAATAAATAACACAATAAATGAAATGCCTCATATATATATCAAATATACATAATCAAAGTCATGACACAAACGATAATATACTAAAACTAGATTGGCCACTAGGGCTTACACCAACACACCATACACCAGCACGCGCCACATGCGATCCAAGCGCACTTCACGTGCACTTGCACTGTTTTGTCCGTTTTCGCGCGATTTCTTCCATTCCGACATCCGTGCGATCCAAAACTCGATTCCCTAACTCTTAAACATGATTTCTAACACAAGAGGGCATGAAATGGACTTAAGAACAAAGGTTCTAAGTCTCACTTGATTAAGGGTACGAACACACAAAACCCTAATTCTGATTCTGATCGTTCTCAAAATTTACCAGGCTTCCAAGACTCATACCAAAACCTCATCAAACACTATACTAACATCAAATGACATATCAAACCTCAAAACATGCTTTCACACAACACAAAAAGCGAGCACACAACCAAAAAGTCAAACATGCAGTAAAAAGACACAAATCCCTACTTAGGGCACACAAATATACTTAGTCACATATAAACACACATTAAGCAAGATTAAAAAAAATGAGGATGTTACATTACCACTCTCCTTAAAAGAGATTTCGTCCCCAAAATCACGCACCTGAAAATAAATGAGGGTATTGCTGACAAATCTCACTCTCACGCTTCCACGTCATGTCACCTGTCACCTCATCCTACAGAACTTTAACCAAAGGAATAGTCTTACCACGAAGGATTTGACATTTAAGGCAAACAGATGTAGTAATTAGAGGATCACTAGTAGGAGTAGAAACTACCAGTTTACGAGGCAAAAAAGAAACAGGCAATTTCAAATGATCCACACATGCAAGTGAAATCCCCGAAGTCAAACAATATAGATAAGAGTTTACCAGAGACCAAGCATATACCTTGTATCAGATCAGACGATTGAGAGGATTCATCTCCTCTCACGGTAGATACTTTCCTCAAAGATTGAAGTCTGCCTACACCAGCTCCATCTCCTCGTCCTGCACCACCACGTCCTGCACCACCTCGTCCTATACCGTTTCCATTTCCTCTTCCTCCACATCCTCCTGTAACAGGTCTATTTGCAGCTCTCTGTCTACCCCAACAATCCTTCGCTAAGTGACCCGTCCGTCCGCACTGATAACACTGTTTTGACTCTCCTCCATTAGCTGGCACTGTACAATCCTTGATAAGATGCGGACCTCCACACCTATAACATCCCTGAGCTCTCCCTATAGCTTCAGCACCTTCGGTAGCATTAAGATGTGCCGGTCTAGAATAGGGTCCGACTTTGCCCCTCTGAAACCTACCTCCTCCATGTCTACCACCTCCTCTATGCGCATCGCCTTTCGCGCCACCTCCACTCCTGATGGGACCGCCACTCCTCTGTTGATCTCTCTCTATCCATACTTTCCAACTCCATACTCTGTCTACTAGATCTGGAAACTCGTCAATTTCAAAAGACTCACTGTTCGTCGTATCTCATACTTCAGTCCATCCTGAAACCTCTGGCACATCCACAGCTCACTAGGATGCAAGCGATAGAACTCTGAATACTTCAATAAAGCCTCAAACCGTGTAGCATAATCAGCTATAGTCATATTTCCCTGTTTCAAACTCTCAAAACTCTCAAACTCCTTTTCCTTCTCCTTGCGGTTCAACCTTGGAAAGAATTTCTCCAGAAAACTCTCTTTAAACAACTCCCAGTTCACTACACTTCCCAGCTCTTCCAACAACCTTTTCTTACCCCTCCACCAAGACTCAACATTGCCAATCAACATAAAAGAAGAAAAAGATACCTTTCTCTCCTCTCAGGTGTTCATAGCCACAAAGATCTTCTCAATCTCCTGAATCCACTTCTCAGCTCTTTCGGGGTTAAACTCCCCGTTGAACTTTGGAGGATTTGCCTTCAAAAAAAGTCGTCATCCCATTGTCATCACTCCTCTCTTCCCTCCTAGTCTGAGCAGCCTGCAGAAACTGGGCATTCTGTTGTGCCTGCTAAAGCATGGCAGTGGCAAATTCCCTAACAGATTACATGGTCTCATCAGAGTCATGACGTCCTCCAACTCTTGAGGTCTCTCCATTTCTTGCTTTGTTTACTCTCTCCCGCGCACCTCTACCACAACGAGCCATAAAGTCCTAAAAAAGAATTCATTAGCCCAAGTTCCATAAGATATAAAGAATCATAGAAATATAAGCCGTATATCTTATGAATTGACAAATGGTCACCTTTATTTAAGGCAATAAAGATAACGTGGACACTTTACCTAACTTCTAAAGATAGTCATATTCGGTGGGAATGCGACTAGACTCGGCCAGAATTAATGTCCTAAATGACCTCACAGTCTGGTTGGGGCCGAACCTGGCTCTGATACCACAAATGTAACACCCCGAAGTCCTATTCATGCTTTATTCTAATAATTAGCCTAACTTGAGTAATTAACGGGTATAAAAATATACGAAGGAATTAAAATCGCAACACGAATAAGACTACAACGCGTTACGGTGAAATAATACTAAGTATCTCACATGCAGCTATATAGATGAGTATATATGTAACGACCCGTTTCCGGACCGCTACCGAGCTCAATATACCGAGCTCGAGTTACCGAGCTCAACACACCGAGCTCAACATAAACCTGTATGAGATGTGTTTTAAAACGAAACTCTTGTGCCTTTTAAAAATACGATATATTTTATTATTTTTTTTATAAAACCAACTCGTGCACATCAGAGTAATTACAGCTTTTCGAAACATGGTGCAACTAAGACACAAGACTTAAATTCTAATTCTAATAAAACATACATGCATAACATACATATATATATCACTCGAAATAATAATGTATACAAAATACAAAGTAACAATGTACAAAGAAAATACACCTAAGGTATGACGACTTCAAAGATCAATCATACCCTGGGGGTACTTCCGGCAGACTCCCACGCAGGGTCGCCCAAAAGTAAGACCACCACCTACCTGAAACAACAAAACAACATCGCCTAAACTGGTCACGACCTCGTAATACAAAAGGAAAACGGGCATCCTCGAAAAACAAACATCCAACAAACAAACAATCACGGCAGATAGAGGTCGCCACTGGTCCTCGCCGAGCTCCTCCTCGGCATCATCTATCGCCGGGTTCCTCGCGCTTCGACATCGCCTGGGTAACCGCCATGGATTGAAGGCACCACGGAAAGGTCAACTTCTCAACAATTCAAGATAAGCTCGACATAAAGAAATAAGCAACACAATAATGTATCTCAATCACCACACGTGACTCGACCATCTCACTCTAGACTCGACTGACTTTATTCCTAATATCGCCAAGTGTCCATCCCCAAACCGACGTAATAGGTAAATCCGCAGTCCAACCCCAAACCGATACCATGCATTAATCGCCAGGTCCAACCCCAAACCGATAATGCGACGCCAGCCAATCCACCATAAACAAAAAGGGACCTAGCACCCTCGCTTATCTGGGTCCGCCAAAAACGCCATACGACTTCTAGCTCTCTCACTGATGATTAGCTCGCCGCATGTCAAAGAGTAACACAACTTACTTGATCACATATCAAATAAAGAGAGCATGCTTAACATGAAGAAAACGTGAATTCGACATTTAAGCAATAAGAACATTCTCGCATGAAGAAACGCACTGACAAAGAATACATCATTCACAACATATATTCAATCACATATCAAATACATGCAAAAACTCAATCATATCACAACATTCCAATCTCGACACCAATCAAGGAGTCCACACATAAATATAACAATAAAAATAAAGTCTTAATAATGTCTAAGAGTTGCTCTTATGCTAGCATACTACGAAAGTATTAATGTGAAGCGCCCTTACCGAACTCCAAGTTAATGCTGCTCGACAACGACCTCGACACAGCTGTCTTCAAATGAGCTCGACAACGACTCCTCTTACTCGATCTCGACACGGCTGTCTTCAACGAGCTCGACAACGACTTCGACACGTTCCGTCCTCAATCGACCTCGACACGTACGCTTCTCAGTCTGGATTCCGCTGCTTCCACGTCCTCGGATTCGCTCTCCCGTACACCTCGATTCGAAATCACACGATCTCTGAATCGACTTCCTAAAACAAACACAACTCGCCGATCTATGGGTTCTAATACACTTAGCTCTCTTCCCAAACTTAACCACAACCAGAAAAATATAAAACTCAAGAACTAAATATATTTTTCCTCTAACATAAAGTTAGGTTTTCGATCAAAAGTTCATGAAAAAGTTATCCGATGCTTCAATGAATAGATCGACAACAACAACAACCGTAAGCAACAAACGAAACAAGAAATCGAAATAAACCAAAAATGAAGAGTTTCGGCACCGCCGATCATGAAAAACAGAGGAAGAAATTTTGTTTTACAAGCCCAATTAATCGGTTAGAAAGATAGGTAATATTGTGAAGAAGAAAACCCATCAGTTTGACATGATTTGGAAGCAGAAAACTGACTAAAAATGGAAGGAAAAGTAGCGCTAAACAAGAGTACGTAGAAAAAGAAAATCGTTTCTTCATACCTCAATGGTGATGGTCGAGCAAAGTAGATATGGGTCGAGAAGATGATGATGAACAAGATTGATGAAGAAAATTTGTGCAGAATCTCGATGGAACTCACGGTTTCGTCGATGGAAGTTTTTGGAGAAAAACAACGAAACTCAGAGCAGAAGGAAGGAAGAAGAAAGAAAAGAGAAATGAGTATCCGAGGGAATCGGTCGTGGTATACACCGGTGAGAAAAGGGTATAATCGTGAACTCAGCTATAAGATGCCAATCCCATCAATCATCTACCCGCCTAATCGCTCTCTCATAATTACTCTCTACTCGCTTGGCCAACGGTCTAGACACGCGACGAGAACGGCAAGCCGACAATGTAATAATTACAAACAATATAATAATAACGCTGAATAACGTTCGAAAGAATACGAGGTATCATCTCGACACGATGTCGACAAGGGGCCCGGGCAAGGGCACAAGGGTCCAACACGAGTTCGCACGCGCCTCCTCACCGACATGCGACTTCATCAACTCGACACCCGACCTCCTCACCAAAGAGCCTAGTGCACGCGGTCTCATCACCAGTAAATGACCTCGGCAAACGATCTTGGCACGGGATCTCGACACAAGGTCTTGGTCGAGGTCTCGATACGTCGTCCTAATACGATGTCGATCTCGTCCTCAGGTGTTACAATATACTATCAGAGTGCAAAGTGCGTAGTGTAGATAGTAATGATACAGTTATCCCAAAAAGAAGCAAACCAGTGAGGCTAACCTGCTGTCTCAACTAAACAAAACAGTAAAACATAGACATGACATAGTATCAGAACTCTTGGCCAACGAATAATCAAACACCTCAGCGACGGGAAAACTGAGAGCTCCCACTCTGAGAACCCGCCTGCCTAGGATACAAGCGCCGATAGTCATGAGCTGTCGGATGGCGAGAAGGACCAGATGTCGCTCCTCTCCTACGCCTCAGTCGTCCACGGTGGTTAGACTCGCACCGGCATCGGCTGAGGAGGCATCGGATGATAACCTCCGTAACCAAAGCCTGGTGGAAACCCTGGAGCCTGCCACATCTGCTAAAATGGTAGTCTCTGACATATCCGGAAATCTCCTGAAAAGCTGGCTATAGGAAAACCTGGAATCCTGAAATAGATGGAGATAGTTCCTGTGTAGATCACTGCCTGACGTACATGGTCAATCTCCCACCCCATGCCATCAAAATCATGATACTGAATCTCAAAATCACCCTGGATCCGTGGGGGAAGGAGCATCGACGGGTGCATCAGTGTAAACTGCTCCATCGGGTGCTGCTGCGGTTGCATCCTCCTCCTCAACAAAGTCTAACATACAATAATACATATACACACAACCATACTAAGACAAGGAGGTAAGAATAACACAATCATCAAAAAAAGCAGAAAATGCATAGGTAGAATGAATGATTGACAAACAGACAAACAAGCACATAAAAACAAATATGACCTAGCTACCCACTTCCACTTACTCCCATGTCTCCCAATGAATAAATGTGTTGTGCGCTTCGGAATCTTTTCTTTCTATTGTCATTGTACTCCTCATTTCCGTTAGGAATACTTATTGGCGAACCCATTTCCGTTAGGTTGTCGTTCCCCATTTCCGTTAGGGACTCCCGTCTCCCTTTTTCGATAGAGCACGGGGCGACACTAGCCTAGTCCACGAGGTATTCCCCTTTTTCATTAGGAATCGTCCTCCTCCCTTTCCGATAGGGACGTCCGTTTCCCCCCCTTTTTTGATAGGGAATAGAGTGGATCAAACCTACCAGGTGAGATATCCCCCATTTTCGTTAGGGATTCTCTCCACATCACATTCCGGTCAAGAATGGAGTGGTTACTAATGCAATATCATGTGCATGCATCTCAACACCTCATAATCATATGTCTAACATCAGATTATGCACACATTCCTAGATATACCTTTTTTATCATATTAATGCCTATTGGAAACCATACTCAGGCATATAGCATGCTAAGGCAACACACAACACATATTCCACATAATACACATTCAACCATGTCACGGCAAGCATGTCACTATTCACATAGAGTACGTATGTCACATCTCACAGTTTAGCATATTATCAGACAATCACATTTAATAATAAAATAATCCTAAGTTAGTTGATGGGTCTACCACACCTATCCTTAGATGTGGCATACCGTAATCCCTATCCTTAGGTGTTACTGACATCAACCCCTAGTAGGGTTTAGGTCACCCTACACATGTCAAACAGTCATATCTACAATACAGAACCCAATAAAAGTGCATTCTTTCCTCCCACCTGGTAATAAAAGCACTTGGAAGAAAACTGAACACCGTGACGTAACCATGAACTCACCAAAAATCGCACCAACACTCCCGCACTATGATCCGATTCAGCCAACAACAAGAAACAAGTTCAGAGTTACCAACAATGTTACCAAACAGTCCAGAACAGTCCAAAGTTCACCAGAAACACACAAACGCACTCGGACTAGAATTAGGGCAACTAATAAACTAACTAAAACACCAAGATACCCATGGCTAGGGGCTGGCCTAGGATTCCAGAGAACAATACTTACCCAAAAATAACTCCAGACAAGCTTTCACAGTCAACCGGTACCCGTACTATCGCCAAAACCCTAAAATACGAAGAACAAGTAATAAGGGACAATCCACACCAACAAGGCAACCACAAATTCAGAGTTGGGACTAGGAAAACAGAGACTCCCATCTCAGTTTCGTGACCGATGGAATCTCTTCTGGGAGTTTCGGCAAAACCCTAGCTCATTCGGTACCCGCACAGTCAAACCAGGGTCCAAAACATAGTCTGATTAGGGTTAAGAACTAGAACCAATTCAGGAATCACAAAGTACTAACTGAAATCAAGGATGAATAGTAGAGGGTGTTATAGTTACCTCAACGAAACGACGATCAAAGATAAGGCCTAACAAGCTCGAACGGCAACAGACGGGCTAACACTGCAGGATTGATGAACGGATGAACGAGGTAGCTTTGGATGATGATCACAAAGCTTGGAAACCTTAACATTGGTGGTTTCAGGTTGAAGAAGGTGCTCTGGTCGAGATACAACAAAAAGAATGGGAAGAAACTGGTTTAGGAGCATCAAATGAGCTTAAATAGAAGATTAGGTGTCATGGGTGGGCTCCACACACGCCCCGCGCGGGCTCCATGCACAACCTTTCAGGCAGTTCTGTTCCTGTACGGCCGAAGCGTGCCTTGCAACATGCCACATGGTAGAGAAGGATAGGAGACACTGGTGCACCATACACCAGCATGCGCCACGCGCGCTCCAAGCGCACTTCACTCGCACTTTCACTGTTTTGTCAGTTTTCGCGTGATTTCTTCCATTCCGACAACCGTGCGATCCAAAACTCGTTACCTTAACCCTTAAACATGATTCCTAACACAAGAGGACATCAAATGGACTAAAGAACAAAGGTTCTAAGTCTCATATACTCGTCCAAAAACTCTCACTTGATTAAGGGTACGAACACACAAAACCCTAATTCTGATTTCGATTGTTCTCAAACTTTACCAGGCTTCCAAGACTCATACCAAAACCTCATCAAACATTATACCAATCTCAAATAACATATCAAACCTCAAAACATGCTTTTACACAACACAGAAAGCAAGCACACAGCCAAAAGGTCAAATATACAGTCAAAACACACAAATCCCTACCTAGGGTACACAAATATACTTAGTCACATATAAACACACATTAAGCAAGATTAAAAAAAATGAGGATGTTACTGTTGACAAGTGACTCCAAACACAAGAGGGGGGTGAATTGTGTGTGAACTGTGCTTTCAAAAACTTTTGGAGAAATAAGTGCTAATTATGAGTTGCGGAAATATTAATGTGAAATAGATAAATCACTTGAAGAATAAATTGCAAACGAGTTAAAAATAAAGTAAATAGTAAGATATAAATAACAATAAAATAAAGTACAGAAATTTAATTGACTGAAAAGTAGAGAGATAAGGAGCACACAACAAATTATCCAGGTTCGCCACCTAACACCCCCTCGTGGCCTACGCCCCGTCTCCCAAAGCAAACCACTATGGGATTTTCACTAAGACACTAGCTTTTAAATCAGTTCACTAGAAACCTTTACAACTCTAAACTGTAGCAATACGCTCAAGAGATATCACCTCTCTATGAACACCTTGGGATTGCTACCCAAAAATAAATGATTTTCACAAATAAAATGAGATTAAAAGATACACTCAATAGTGCGTATATAACAAATTGAAGCTCAAATAATACAACTCAAATTTTGTAGAATAAAAAGACTCTCGTAAAATTGTGCTCAAATAAGTGTGAGTGATGAAAAATATTTGATGAGTTTTTGGCACAAAAATTAAGCATCGCGTTGTTGTTTTTTACAAAGCTCACGAGTTGTGTTTATATAGGCAATGGAGGAGCGTCGAAATGACCGCTGGCAGGATTTGTCCGTTGCAAAGATGCCCGCTATGCTTTGATTTGTCCGCTGGAATTTGTCCGCTATGCTGAACATGAAAGAATTGAAAACACTGAGACGGCTCGGCATACGACCTCACGAAGACACTCGGCAGACGACCTCAAGACAGCTACAGACGACCTCGCCACACAAATGTAAGACCTTGACACAGCTCGGCATATGACCTCTGAACAGCTCGGAACACAGCTCGGTATACGACCTCCTCATCAGCTCGGTTCTCATAGCTCGGTACACGACCTCATCAGCTCGACACGCGACTTCCTCCTCAGTTCGACATACGACTTCCTCAGATCTCGACATCCGACACGAGATATGCATGTCAAAATATTTTGTGCGTGTATGATTTAATTTTAATTGAGAGCTTTTTATTACTACTTACAAATTGTCTTAATAAAGATAAATAAATACCCAGAACCCAAAGACTTGAGAAACAATCATTCTTGATACGCGTCTTGGTATTCTTTTCCACTTTTTGCACGGTTGACTATTTGCAAAGCTCCCTTTTGTCAATCATCAAAATCATCCTGTCAAGGCATGTATTCACAGACTCCCTTTGATGATGACAAACATCTCATGGAGGGTTTTTTAGTAAAAATATTATCATGATATAGCAATGAGATATAAGCAAGGTTTTTCAATAAAAGATATCAGAGTTTAAGCACAATATTTAGAAAAACTCCCCCTCACAATAGGCAATACTTAAAATATCACTCCTCAATCATGCATTCATGTAACTCTCCCCTTTGGCAACATCAAAAAGTGGGAAAGACAAATAAAGCAAGGCATATATTCAGATTAAACAAGCATATTTTGATAGTTACGTGATACCAAGCTTGGTGTGTGACAGATGAGCCGTTGGACATGATTAGCTAGTTGCATAAGACAAATGCGCCACCCACTCATTATTCCGCATTTAAAGAAAATGGAAGGGGAAAAGACTCGCTTAAACTCAAGTTAGCACACTCAAACGCCCAAGTTAGAATTTATTCAAAAGAAAATGCAATCACAGCAAATACTCAATGCATGATTGGTCTAAAATTCCCAATTCAGTTCTAATAAAAAGAAAGTTTCCTTAGGCAAAGGTTTAGTAAAAATATCGCAAGTTGTTTAGATGTTTCCACAAACTCAATCACACAATCTCCTTTTGAACATGATCTCTAATAAAATGGTGCCTAATTTCTATGTGTTTGGTCCGGAGTGATAAACTGGATTTTTCGTGAGGTTTATGGCACTAGTATTGTCGCACTTAATTGGAACAGCTTTTCGATTGATTCCATAATCATTCAACTGTTGTTTCATCCAAATGATCTGCGGCACAACAACTACCGCCGCAACGTATTCCGCTTCAAGAAAGGGACAAAGCCACACCGGGCTTGTTTCTTACTATGCCATGAAACCAAGGCATTCCCAAGTAAGTGACATGTCCCACTAGTGCTTTTTCGGTCCAATTTACAACCCGCAAAATCGTAATCCGAGTACCCAATAAGTGTGCACAAGACTTTGGGGTACCATAAACCCATAGTTTGTGTGCCGGTGAGATATCTCATAATGCTTTACCGCTAAGAGATGTGATTCCTTAGGACTAGCTTGAAAACGCACACATACAAACACTAGACATAATATCCTGACGACTAGCGTTGAGATAGAGAAGAGATCCTATCATACCTCTATACTTACTTACTTCGACCGACTTACCACCTTCATCTTTGTCAAGATAGCATGATGTGCTCATGGGAGTTGAGATTTCTTTGGCGTTGCTCATTCCAAATCTTTTAAGCAACTCCTTGCAATATTTGGATTGATTTATAAAAATTCCTTCTTTTGTTTGTTTGATTTGAAGACTAAGGAAGTAGTTGAGCTCTCCCATCATGGACATTTCAAACTCACTTTGCATGATTTTGGAAAAATCTTCACACAAAGACTCATTAGTAGCACCAAAGATGATATCGTCAACATAAATTTGAACAAGTAAAATGTCATGATTTTTGTGTTTAATGAAAAGAGTGGTATCAACTTTTCCTCTTTCAAAACCTTTTTCAAGTAAATATTTGCTCAACCTTCTCGTACTAAGCTCCTGAGCTTGTTTTAAACCATATAAAGCCTTTTCAATTTGAAAACATGATTTGGAAATTCAAAATTTTCAAAACCGGGGTTGATCAACATATACTTCTTCTTGAATAAAACCATTTAGAAATGCACTCTTAACATCCATTTGAAAAAGTTTAAAATCCATGATGCATGCAAATGCGAGAAGCATGCGAATAGCTTCTAATCTAGCCACGGTGCATAGGTTTCATCGAAATCTATGCCCTCTTGTTGATTATAGCCTTTGCAACAAGTCTAGCTTTATTTCTAACAATGATACCGCTTTCATCAAGCTTGTTGCGAAAGACCCATTTGGTCCCAATGACTAGGTGATCTTTGTGCCTAGGGACAAGTTCCCAAACATCATTTCTCTCAAATTGATTTAATTCCTCTTGCATAGCAAAGAGCCAATGCTCATCAAAGATGGCTTCATTGACGGCATTTGGTTCGATTTGAGAGACAAAGGCCATAAGATGACATGCATGATGAAGAGAGTTTCAGTCGTTACCCCTTTTGAGATATCACCTATTATGTTGTCAAGAGGATGGTTCTTTGAGACTCTCCATTCCTTTGGAAGATTTGAGTGAGAGAGTTCTTGAGAGGGTTGAGGCAAGGACTCTTGATCCTCCTTTTGAACTTTTGATCTCTCTTGTTCCTCTAAATAGGTATCTCCAAATACTTCTGCAAGATCATCAACACTTTCTTCTACTGAAGATTTGGGGTTAGATTCATCAAAAGAAACATGCACAGATTCTTCAACACTCCAAAGTTCTTTTATTAAAAATTCGAAAAGCTTTACTAGAAGTGGAATATCCAAGAAATAAACCTTCATCAGCTTTAGCATCAAATTTACCAAGGTTATTCTTACCATTGTTTAGGACAAAACACTTGCATCCGAAAACGTGAAGGTGGGAAATGTTGGGCTTCCTTCCTTTGTAGAGTTCATACGGTGTTTGTTTAAGGATCGGCCTTATAAGAACTCGATTCATCACATAGCAAGCGGTGCTCACTGCGCCGCCCAAAAGTGCTTAGGAGGGTTAGTCTCATTCAGCATCGCCCTCGCTAGCTCTCCAAGAGACCGATTTTTCCTTTCAACCACTCCATTTTGTTGCGGTGTCCTTGGAGCAGAAAAGTTGTGATCAATGCCATTTTCTCAGGCAAAATGTTTCAAATGCTTCATTCTCAAATTCCCACCATGATCACTTCAATGGAAGCAATGTTAAGTCCCTTCTCATTTTGTATAACCTTTGCAAGTTTTCAAAAGCATTAAAAGCATCATTTTTGTGAGAAATAAATAAAGTCCATGTATAGCGAGAATAGTCGTCCACAATAACAAGAGCATAGTAATTGCCACCAAAGCTTTTAGTTCTAGAAGGGCCAAATAAATCCATATGTAAAAGTTGTAAAGGCCGGTTTGTAGAAACAATATTTTTAGATTTGAAAGATGCCTTTACTTGTTTTCCTTTTTGACATGCATCACAAAGTTTATCTTTTTCAAAACGGAGCTTTGGTAAGCCAATTACTAAGTCTTTACGAACCAATTTATTAAGATGATCCATGTGAATATGAGCCATTCTTCTATGCCATAGCCAAGATTCATTCTCTTTACTAAAAAGACAACATGCATCATTTGAAGGTAGTTCATCTAAATTAACCATATAGATATTTCCAATTCTAGATCCAACGAAAACTGTACTTTTATTAAAAGAATTTACGACCATGCATTTTGAAGAATCAAATATAACATTATTGCCTTTGTCAGAAAGTTGACTAATACTTAGCAAGTTATGTTTCAAACCTTCCACATACAAGACATTCTCTATAATGGGATTAGGACTCTTACCAATAGAACCAATCCCAAGAATTTTACCTTTGTTGTTGTCACCATACCGGACATAACCACTATTCTTAGGTACCAATGAGGAGAACTTGCTTTTGTCTCCTGTCATGTGCTTTGAATGTACCGCTATCAAGATACCAATTTAAGTCCTTGGCTTTCAAGCACACCTACAACAACAAATCATATTTTAACCTTTGGTACCCAAACCATCTTGGGTCCATATGAGTTAGTCTTGGGCAAGGTGCCCTTTGGAATCCACATATTTTTGCCAACTACATTTTTATTCTTTCTAATATTGCAAATAGAGGCAAGTGACCATTTCTACCACAAAGTGAAAGCATTTAATGAAAGGACTACTTGAGGGTTTGTTGTGATTGAAGAGTTTAAAAGATTTTTCATGAATTTTTGGATGATAACCTAAACCAGCTTTTCCAAAAGTACCTTTTTGGTTTCCTAACATAATGTTTAGATTATCTCTTCCCATCGTAAATTTTGCAAGAGTGTTATTTAAATCCTTAACCTTATTTTTCAAAACACTACACTCATTGCATTTTAAAACTTCATCCTTTTTATTTTCACAAGATATGGGAAGAGAAGTTTCAATCACAGCAACTTGTTTTTCTTTAAGAATCACTATCTCTTTGTTTAAAATTTCAATTTTTGATTCAAGAGAAGAGATGGTTTTCTTAGAAGAAAGAACAATTTTCCCAAGTTTAATCGTTTCATTATTTAATTCTTCACAAGCAATAAGCAAATTTCAAAGATAAGTTAAAGGAGATTCGAGTTCAAGAGCATTTACCTCATCCTCCTCGTGTTTTGCCATGAGACATAAGTTGGCCTCTGTGAGTACCTTCATGGGTCAATAGAAGGGTGTCCCACATTTCTTTAGCAGCCTTGCAATTTGAGACCCTATAGAACTCATCGTAGCTTAAAGCGTATGATGATGTTCTTAGCTTTCAAATTGTATCGACCTTTTTCTTATCATTTTCGGTCCAAAGTGATCTTGGTTTGTCTACCACTGCATCATTAATTGATTGAGTGGGGACAAATGGACCATTTTCCACAAAGATCCCAAATATCAAGATCAACACCCTCAAGAAAGATTTGCATTCTATCCTTCCAATAACCATACCCTCACCATTGAAAAATGGGGGTCTGCTCATGGAGGTTCCTCGTTATTGTTTGAAGTCATTCTCTTGAGACTGTTAAGTCCTTTATACAAGAGTCTAGCTCGATGCCACTTGTTGACAAGTGACTCCAAACACAAGAGGGGGTGAATTGTGTGTGAACTGTGCTTTCAAAAACTTTTGGAGAAATAAGTGCTAATTATGAGTCATGGAAATATTAATGTGAAATAGATAAATCACTTGAAGAATAAATTGCAAACGAGATAAAAATAAAGTAAATAGTAAGATATAAATAACAATAAAATAAAGTACAGAAATTTAATTGACTAAAAGTAGAGAGATAAGGAGTAAAAAGCACACAACAAATTATCCAGGTTCGCCACTTAACACCCCTGTGGCCTACGCCCTGTCCCCCAAAGCAAACCACTATGGGATTTTCACTAAGACACTAGCTTTTAAATCAGTTCACTAGAAACCTTTACAACTCTAAACCAGAGCAATACGCTCAAGAGATATCACCTCTCTATGAACACCTTGGGATTCCTACCCAAAATTAATGATTTTCACAAATAAAATGAGACGAAAAAGATACACTCAATAGTGCAGATATAACAAATTGAAGCTCAAATAATACAACTCAAATTTTGTAGAATAAAAAGACTCTCGTAAATTGTGCTCAAATAAGTGTGAGTGATGAAAAATATTTGTGAGTTTTTGGCACAAAATTAAGCACTGCGTTGTTGTTTTTACAAAGCTCACGAGTCGTGTTTATATAGGCAATGGAGGAGCGTCGAAATGACCGCTGCAGGATTTGTCCGCTGCAAGATGCCCGCTATGCGTTTTGATTTGTCCGTTGGAATTTGTCCGCTATGCTGAACATGAAAGAATTGAAAACACGGAGACGGCTCGGCATACGACCTCTCAAGACACTCGGCCAGACGACCTCAAGACAGCTCGGCCAGACGACCTCGCCACACTCGACAGACCTCGACACAAATTTCGGCATATGACCTCTGAACGGCTCGGCAAAGACCTCGGCACACGACTCCTGAACACGCTCTGATATCGACCTCCTCATAGCTCAAGACACGACCTCATCACCGACACGCGACTTCCTCCTCGATTCGACATATGACTTCCTCGATCTCGACACGCCGACTTCCTCCTCACCGACATCCGACTTCCTCACTCGACATCCGACACGAGATATGCATGTCAAAATATTTTGTGCGTGTGTGATTTAATTTTAATTGAGAGCTTTTTATTACTACTTACAAATTGTCTTAATAAAGATAAATAAATACCCAGAACCCAAAGACTTGAGAAACAATCATTCTTGATACGCGTCTTGGTATTCTTTTCCACTTTTTGCACGGTTGACTATTTGCAAAGCTCCCTTTTGTCAATCATCAAAATCATCCTGTCAAGGCATGTATTCACAGTTACAAAAAAGGACAAAAAACTGGCTAGTTTTGGAGAGTTTTAGCACTATTGGACAAGCGATACGGCCTGATATACCAACAGTACGGTCATACCTAGAGCAAAACCTCAATAAGGGCGTACCCCCTTAGTCCATACCACCTGACACCGATAAAATAATCCAGTACGGCCATGCCAAAGGCAGTACGGCCGTATACAAGTGATGTCAGGGCAACAGCACGCACGGGTATAGGTCAACGTCATCTATGTAGCTTGGTACGGCTGTGTATATATATTGTATGGTCGTACCCCGTCCCTGACCAGTGCAGATTTGAAGCCAAATGGCCTAATTCACAGCCTAGTCTATAAATAAGGGCTTTTAACATGTTATAAAGACCTTTTAATGAATTTTCGAGTCAATAGCCCCTAACTGAGATCTGATAGCAAACCATTGCCCATTCCAAAGAATTCATATCTCCTTGAAACTTGGTGCCATCTCGATTCGCTACGGGAGATTGTGAGGACACGAAGAACATGCTTAAGGACCATCGTCATATCGAAAGGGCGTCCTGGTTTAGAATTTATTCTCTTGTTATGGATTGTTCTAATTGCGTACCCTTGTTTACGTTATTATCATTAGTAATGAGTAGTAAACCCATCACTAGGGGTGATGGGAGATCCTTTACAATTCTCTTGATATTTTGTTGTTTAATTATATGAGTTTTTGTTGAATGTTTGAGCATTTTATTTCTATTGTGCTTAATCCAATAAGGCCTGATCACCCTTTATTTAGTTGGCTTAATTGTGGTAATAGGATCATGATTAGTTAACGGAAGGATAAAAGAACTCGCTTTATATGTCAGATAGGTTAGAGCTTGTTTCTAATCAGTTATTAAGTTATCAAACCCACCTGAACTTAATGCTCTTTCCCTTAGTTATTTCTTGGACCAAACGGAGTAATTAGTTAGGAGGAAGGCTATTATACGCAAGGACAACCTTTAGTAATTTTGTAATACCCCGTTCTTGGAGCGCTACTAAACTATTATTTCTTACAGAAGTCAACATATTTTTGAAAGGTGAAATACTCTGCTTGCAAAGTTTTCGGAAATGTGGTTCTATATATATATATATATATATTAAATCTTCTTTTAAAAGAGCAGTTAGAGGATCACATCGATTTTAGAAACATGACAGTAATTAAATAATGACACCAATATAAAACCACAAGAATCATACTCATAATTTATTCAAGCATTACACATATGACACTCCAAGTTTTGAAAACTAAAATACTCTTATTACAACATTGTAATTAAAACAGTGCACACCCTACAGTTGGTCTACACGCTACAACACTTACTAGACCTCTGGTAAGTTTCAGGGAAATACACAAGATAGATAACCGGGTAGGACCACCCTCAGCTACGCTTGCCAGCAGCCTCAAACACTCTGCAGTCTTTGTCATCTGGGTTACAATTATTGATTGAAAGAACCACATGCAAGTGTTAACATCTTACAAAAAGACAGATACAAATACAACAACATATACAACAACAATTCATATTACATAAACATAATATAATATGGAGCCCACATGCTTCCACACAGATAATTATCAAGTCATTGACATCAAAGAACAGTTCAATAACGATGCATAAAGACCCTGTGACGCAACTACATGCCAGTTTTTATGTTTCCGGAATAACGAACATCGCAGCTGAACACCAGTCGTAGCCTTGGGCTCTTCCACCACCATAGGATATTCAGGTCAAAGTTCCCAATGACACGACAATGAACAACGCGTCTGAACACCAACCGTAGCTTTAAGCTTTCCATCACCCTAGGATATTCAAGTCGAAGTTTCCAACGACACGACAATGCTTCCATAACCCCAATGAATATATCAACGCATATAGCAATTCAATCAAACATAATCAAATAATTATTTAACTATCCACATCAAATAAATATTCAATTAGCCAATATCACCAACAATACATTTCAAACCAACATTACCAAATCACAATCAATCATCAATATCAATAGCACAGTTCATCCCTTTGAAACTTGGTGGAGCTAGCAAAGAGGTAATCAAACAGTGTGGGGGTTGGAGTCAGAATACCAACCACTTTTAACCAAGCCCATAAGATAATTAAATATAAAGCTTAAAACAATAAAATCGAAGGGGTACGAGACCCTCACTTCGAACCCTGAGGTTCTCAAAGTTCTTCGATTGGAAATAAAACTTAAGTCCTAAGCATATCTAGAAGTAGCCCTTACACATACTATACAAAACATAAACACCTATAATGTGAAGTGCCCTTACCAAAGGTCACCAAGTCACGTGTCAAGGCACGTCTCGATCTCACACCGCCGAACTCAGATATTACAAATCCTAGCATCACCGAACAAACTTAGGGCAAACCTAGGCATAAACTAATTCTAATTCCTTAGGCTCTCAAAACCCCAAAACCTCTTAGTTAACCAAAACATTTACACTTGAGAAATTCATAAACAATTAAAAAATAAGGTTTTAAAACACAAGATTCATTTGAAAGAATACACTAAGTTGAAAAACAAGGTTTTCAAATACTAAGCTTACTTCCTCCCAAAACTTAAGACATGAATCAATACTAAATTTTATACTTTTTCTCAAAATGCTTAATCAAGGCTCCACTTGGTGTCTAGGATCTCAAAGAGTCCATTTCACCTTAATTGTTTCATAGCCTCAAAGCTTCAAACAACTATCAATTCAATTCAATCCTTCCTAAAATTTTCTAAAGTTCGCACAATTTTTAAACATACTAAATACAACTATTATAAACCAAAGTTTGTCAAAATCATACCTCCCAAGCTCTAAGGAGCTCGCGGCCATCACACTTCTTCCCAAAAAAATTTGCAAATCTTCCAACTAGTTAAGCAACATCACTCCATAATCCAATTCTTTCACAAAACAACAAATAATTTCACAAACAAAAGCCTAATCAAGACCCAATCCTATTTTCAAGCATCTTCAAGAACAAGGGTTTCATAAAAATCCTTTCAATCTTTGATTCAAATCAAAACTAACAACTACAATAACAATAATAGTAACTAAGAAGCAAGAAACACAAGCTAATTTACAAGATTCACATGAAGATCAGACAAATCCCTCTTTTCCTTAGGATTTAGCACTTAAGGTTTTCAAGAATTTGGGGATAATGTGTTCATCTCTTCTATTGATCATGATCAAGCACTAATTGAGCATTAAAACAAGAACAAAAGCAAGAAAACATCTCCTACACACACACACCCCACAGTTTTGAAGCTCAAGTGGACAAGGAAGAGTTATTTTTCTTTCTCACTTACAAAGTTAGGACCAAAGAGGAAGAAGAAGCTAGAAGCAAGTAAGGTTGAAGGATGGAGATGAAAACAAGCCAAAGGAAGAGATGGAAGTGGACACCATGGAAGCACCTTGGAGCTTCTCTCTCAAGACAAGGAAATGAGATGAAATGAAGGGGTAAAAGGGGAGGGGAGGTCGTGGCCAGCAGCTGGAAATAAGGAGAGGGATAAATTTTTTTTAATAAAAACTTAAAACACTTGGTTAAGGATTAATTAGGAAAAGTGTAAAAGTGTTAATCACCCAAAGAGTGACACCTCCCGTCTAAAAGCAAGATACTAATTCCATCAAGATCTAAAACATCTAATCTCTCATCTCTCATGAATACCCTCTAATTCTAGAGTCTCAAGTGTACTAAAAACATGGCGTAGAGTAATCGTGTTACCGATTAATTCTTTCGCCGATAATTCGCGAAAATTAATTTACCAAGAAATTAATTCACCGCGTGATAATAATTTATCATAAGTAATAAAAACAAGTGAAAACACTAAAAAATAATCACAACAAAGTTATGATTCGATTTTCATCGAAATCGGGGTTTGTTTAAAATTTTATCTGCGGGCAAAACTGTCCGGTGATTTAAAACGCGACGAAACTTCGTTAGAATTTTTCCATGATTTTTGAACCATGAATTAATATTAAATATTAATCCTTAAATTAAGTTTCATCTTGATTTGATTCAATCGCTTTCTTAGTCAACAAAAATACGTGTTACCGCGTCAAACAGAAAACTTATATAATAAGTACAATCGTTGAATTCACCTTAAAAGCAGTATGCGTCTACGTTATCTATTAATTTGAATTGACATCATGAATAATAATTATTTATAATAAATAAATTATTCCAAAATAAGTCAAAATAATTCCTCGTACTCTCAGTAAATCATTGAGGTGATCAATCTCTATGACTTACCTTTAAGTTTTCAGGATTTTATCGCTAAAATAATATTTCTTGAAAATTGGGGTGTTACAAATTTAGAATGGGTGGTTAGTGCTCTTACATGATAGATAACTCATATCAATTGATTAATGAACTCACGGGTAGAGTATTGGTGAATCCGGTTATCCCTAGGTCCCCCATAACATAGTTAAACCGTTCTAGCATTTTATTTCTTTATTGCTTTAATTTTGATTACTTACACTACTTCCTTAATCTTAATCTTTGCTCGCCTAATAGAATAGAATCATTGTAATTCACTAATACTCGCTCATTCTCTGTGGGTTTGACATTCGAAGTCCTAATTATACTCCACTTTTATTACGAGTTACGATCAGGTACACTTGCCTGAGTCGCAACACAACACCTGTCTTAAATGCTCTTCATGCTCTTCTCTGCTTTGCGAGTAGATCAGAATGTCATCTATGAACATCACCACGAACTGATTCAAGAATGGGAGGAAAATCCTATTCATGTTATCCATGAATACCGCTAGCACGTTCGTCACCCCAAAAGGCATGACTAGATACTTATAGTGACCATATCTAGTTCTGAAGGCAGTCTTGGGAATATCTTCTTCCTTCACACGAATCTGATGATAGCCGGACTTCAAGTCAATCTTGGAAAATATCGCAGTTGATCCATCAAATCATCGATACGCGATAACAGATACTGATTTACAGTAACCTTGTTGAGCTGACGATAATCAACGCACAATCTTGATTGTCCGTTTTTCTTCTTCACTAGCAACATTGGAGCTCCCCACGGTGACACACTAGATCGTATGAACTGCTTCGACTCCAAGTGTTCAATTTGCGACTTCAGCTCCTTCATCTCGGTTGGAGACATCCAATAGGGCGTTATCGAAATCAGACCTGTTCCTGGAAGTAAATCGATGGAGAATTCGATTTCCCTCGCTGGTGGTAAACCAGGTACATCTTTAGGAAATACATCTAGAAATTTGCACACCACTGGAACATTCTTCAGCTCGATCTCCTGAGAAGCTTCTAAACTAGCCAGATACATGTATTCCCGAGTTCCCTCTTTCAAGGATACCACGATGTGTTCAGCAGAAAGATAGTTGGAAACTCTAAGATCAGGAAAAATCACTGCTTTTCGAGCACAATCCAAAAGGACATGGTGGTAAGACAACCAATCCATCCCGAGAATAATATCAAGACCTTTTAATGGCATGTAAATCAGATTGACAACAAACTTTCTACCAAGAATAACCACTGCACAATTAAGGCATGCAGTGTTGATAATCAAAGTTTTAGCAGCTGGGGTAGTAACTACTAATCTGAAAGGTAAAGCAGTCACAGATAATTTCAAACGGTCCACGCAATCCATAGAAATAAATGAATGGGTTGCACCCGAATTGAAAAGTACGGATAAGGATTTACTGTTAATCTCACAGTCCCCCTGAATAAGATCGTCAGACTGTTCCACCTCTTCGCCGCTCATGCAGAAGACTCTGCCCTTTGCAACTTGACGCTTTCCCTTTGCCTTTGCTGCGTTCACACTCGGTTCAACCTTTGGAGCCGTGCAATCCTTGGCAAAATGTCCAGGCTACCTGCAGTTGCAACACACATCGTTCTCCTCAGTGCAACTGTTTGCATAGTGTCTCGGTTTGCCACAATGAAAACAAACTAATCCATCTCTGGTCTGACTACCACCACTTGCGTTCTGAGTCATAAGGTGATACTAACCCTTCTTACTCCCATGAGGTTAGTTGTAGGGTTTCTTCTGTTGCTTTCACTTTTGATTATTCCCCTGACCCTAATTCCAAAATCTCATGGGTCCACCTGCACTAGTCTTCCTCTTTCCATTTCTCACAACTTCCACCTCAGTACATCTGTCAACCAACTCCTGAAAATTCCAAGTTTTCAGAGACACCACTGACTTCTTGAAGTCGAACCTCAGTCCACGCTGGAATCTTTCAGTTAGCCAGTTCTCATCCGTCTGATCACGAAAAGGACTAAAGTACCTTGATAGTGACTCAAACTTAGTGCGTACTCAGACACTATCATGCTGCCTTACTGCAAACGGAGGAATTCCTGCTCTTTCTCCATCTGTGCCGTCTCCGAAAAGTATTTCTCTAAGAATCTCCTACGAAAAGTTTGCCAAGTAGTCTCCTGATGCCCCGCAGTTAGCATCTGCTTCACTCCTTTCCACCAATACTCCACATCTCCCAGCAGTAGATATGAAGCATAATTCACCTTAACATCCTCAAGACAATGGAGTGCTTCAAAGATCTTCTCTATCTCCTGAAGCCACAGATCTGCCTTGTCTGGATTCAGTTCTCCATAGAACTTCGGTTGATCATGCTTGCGAAACTCCGATAATCCTCTAGCCTCAGCATTCCTTTTCGCTCTCTCTTGCTACTGCAAGTTGTGTTGGTTCATGGCTGTAGTCTGTTGAGTCACAGCAGCAGATTGTTGTGCCATCATCGTTGCCATTTCAGTCATAACTTGAAACACCCTGTCCATGATGGAGTTATCAGATCCGGTCGTATGGTCTCTATGAGGTGGCATTAGATTCCTACAAGGTTCAAAACCTATCAGAATCTCACAATCAAGGGATGTGTCAACACACATCCCTTGCGAAACTCCGATAATGGTGGATCGTGCTTGCGAAACTCTGATAATCCTCTAGCCTCATCATTCCTTTCCGCTCTCTCTTGGTGCTGCAAGTTGTGTTGGTTCTTGGCTGTAGTCTGTTGAGTCATAGCAGCAGATTGTTGTGCCATCGCCGTTGCCTTTTCAGTCATAACTTGAAACACTCTATCCATGTTGGAGTTATCAGATCTGGTCGTATAGTCTCTACGAGGTGGCATTAGATTCCTACAAGGTTCAAAACCTGTCAGAATCTCACAATTAAGGGATGTGTCAACACACATTGCTTCGGTCAAGAAACAATTCAAACAAGTTTAAGCAAAGCTGCTTCACTCATTAAACAACAACAATACTAACACAGTTAGCTACCCGACAAAACAAAACCCGACACAGTGACCAGCTTAATTACCCAATACACAGTCTGGTTAGAACCAAACTATGCTTTGATACCAGTATTGTAACATCCCGTTTTTGGAGTGCTACTAACTAAAACTTAACTCTAATGCAACAAATATTTTGAAATAATACTCTTTTGCCCTTTTGAAAATGCAGTAATTTTTTTTTCTTTTTTTAAAACATTTTTTCTGTCGCAAGGCAATTAGAGTATTTTCAACGTTTTAGAAACATGATGGATGTTAACATACATAAGACAGACATAACAGAAATATATGCCTATATAAACATTTTCCAAAACCATACGACTAGTCTGTACAAAATGCAAGTAACTAAATATACACAAGTCAAGAGGAATACACCTAAGATATGAAGCCCCTGTCAAGAGAAATCATAGCCCTGGGATACTCCCGGCAGTTACCCGCACAGGGGGCTGCTCCAAAAGTAAACACCAGATCTATACACCAATAGACTAACAAGTCCAACGAACTGACTGGTCACCACCCAGAACTAAATACAGCAAAACAGACCTCATAGTTAACCAGAACTATATACAAAACAAACAGACAACGTCAACTATACATTATTATCTAAATCCTCGGATGGGTCCTCCTCATCCTCCTCCATCAGATCATCCTTGTCCTCACCAGTCAAATCTATGAAAGGTACAGATACTGACACACGCTCAGGACTAGCCTCCTCAACCAAAACACCATCAATCCATCATGCTCCACTATAGTTCGCCTCGCCACACTTCGAACAGACAGGAAGGGGATCCACAGGTGGAGTCGGGGTCTTGAAAATCAAAGGAGGGGTCGGCACCGTCTCTGGCTCTACCACGGGGCTCGGTGGGTCTGCTACCGCACGAGAATCGAAGCTCCTGCTGTCCAATGCCTAACTCCCACACTCTTCCGAGCGGTCCTTCTAATCTTAGCACCTCTAGGCAAAGGTACATAGCGAGTCGTGGTCCGTCTTGGAATCTCAAGGGACTCCTCTGGAGAAGAAGAAGAAGAAGAAGATGAAGAAGAAAAAGCCTGTAACACTCTATCTCACTGAGTGTTACGCCATCCGTCAACGATCTGCATCATCCTCACTGGGAAGCTCACGGTCCGTCTCGAGGTCTCATGTCGCAGTGCCAGTCGGTCTGCTAAGAAAGTCTGAACTACATCCCCGGTATACACAACTCGGCTGGAGGTGGGGTCAAACTCCATACTCAAACACTATCAACAGCAATGTCGCCATCGCCAGGATCAGCACCATCTTCACCATCGTCTGGATTACCATCATCAGTTGAAGGAACCACGGGCAATGGTCAACTTCTTAAAATAACAAAGTACAACACGGTATAGCATAACACACAATTCAATAGAATATGTGTAATGCCTGCAAATGCGACTACATGCCACTGTTTATGATTCCGGAATTCCATACACCATGGTCAGTCATTCCGTACGTACCGGAACTAAACCTTTTCCATGCGATGGTTCAACTAACAACGTCCCTAAATTTCTTTGACCATGGGCAATCCATCACCCAGGATATTCAAGTCGAAGTTATACCAACAATGCATGACAATGCATTCCAACAACTCCAATGAACATACCATATGCATGATATTTCAACAAGGCATAAATCAGTACATATCTAACTATCCAACATTAAATACTATTGAATTATCCAACAACACCAACAATGTATTTCCCACGTAAATCAAACATATATCCACATGATAATTCGACAATTCAATCAACACAGAATCATAACAATTCACCAGATGAAAAATAAGCACATTTCGTCTCTTTGAGGCTCGATGGAACTAACAAAAAGGTAAACATACAAGTGTGGGGGGTCGGAGTCAGGATACCAACAACTTTTATCCAATCCCATGAAATAATTAAACATAAAGCTTAAAAATCAAAGGGCTAACAAAACCCTCACTTCAAACCCAAAGGTTCTCAAACTTCTTTGATAGGAAACAAATCATAAGTGGGACTTATGGATGCCCAATACGTAATCATCTCTAGAAGTAGCCCTTATCAAAGTCGTCAGGTCGCGTGTCAAAACATGTCTCGGTCTCACGCTGCACGAACTCGGATTTTTCGACTCCTAATACCACAAAACAAACTTAGCACAATCCTAGGCATAGACTTAGTTCTAACGCCTTAGGCTCTCGAGACCCAAAAATCTATTAAATAACAAAACACTTACCCTAGAATACTCACAAATTGAAATACATATTTTTAAAGAATCCTTTATACTTGAAAATAACAAACAATTTGAAGGAATAAGATTTTGAAGACTAAGATTCATTTCCTTTCAAAGTTAAAACATGAAACAACACCACAATCAAATTCATTTTCTCAAAAGGCTTAATCAAAGCTCCACTTGGTTTTTAGGATCTCAAGGAATCCAAGTCACCTTATGTGTTTCATGGCCTTAAAGAGTAAAACAACTTTTAATTCAATCAAACCATTCCTAAGATTTTCCAAAGTTTAAACACAATGCTATACAACTAATTAAAATGCTAGGAACACAAAAATATTTCCCCCCTCAAGCTCTAGGGAGCTCACGGCCAATACCCCTTTTTCCCAAATTTTTTGCAAACTTTCAAACTAATTAAACAACACCATTTCATTTTCAATTCTTTCACAAAACAACAAATAATTTCACAAAACAAAAGCCTAATTCAAGACCAATCCTAATTCAAGCATCTCCAAGAATCAAGGGTTTCACCTAAATCTTCTAAATCTTGTTTCCAATCAAAATTGACAATTACAATAGCAATAATAATATTTAAGAAGCAAGAAACACAAGATAAATCAAACATAAAACAAGACTAAAAGCAAGAAAATCATCTCCTAGCTCCTATAGGGAGGCCACATTTTTGGCTCAAGAAAAGGGCAAGGAAGAAGTTGCTTTCATGCTTACCCACAATGTTGGGAAAAAGGTATCAAGAAGAAGATAAAGCTAGTAGCAAGAAGGATTGAAGGATGGAGGTGAAATCAAACCAAAGGAGTGATGAAGAAGGTAGCCATGGAAGTGGTCTTAGCTTTCTCACACAAGAACAAGGAAGAAGAAATAAAATGAGGGTGAGGGTAAGGGTTTGGGGTCACGGCCAGCAGCCCTTAAAGTGGGTGGGGTCAAAAAATTTATTAAGAGATAAAAATACTTGGTTAAAAATGATTAAGAAAAAGGTTCTCCTAATTAACCACCACAACAAAGACACCTGTCACTAAAGCAAGATGCTGATCCCATCAACAAGTCTAACCCATCTAATCTCTCATCTCTCATGATTGCCCTCTAATCCTAGAGTCTTAAAAACACGGCGTCGAGTAATCGCGTTACCGATTAATTTCTCCGCCGATAATTCGCAAAATTTAATTTACTGAGAAATTAATTCGCTGCGTGATAATAATTTATCATAAATAATAAAAACAATTGAAAACACTCACAAATAATCACAACAAGTTACGCTTCATTTTTTATCGAAATTGAGGTTCGTTTAAAATTTTATTCGTGGATAAAAACTATCCGGTGATTCAAAACGCGACGAAACTTCGTTAGAATTTTTTGGCGATATTTGAACCATGAATTAATATAAAATATTAATTCTCAAATTTCATTTGATCTTGATTTAATTCAATCACTTGCTTAACAAACAATTATTATAGCATAAATATGGTAAAATACACTAAGATAACGCTAAATAACGCATCGTAAAAATACGAGTGTTACAATAGGTGTGCTGGCTGGTTTGCAGGCAAGTAACCCCATGTCGAAGAGAATATATAAGGCATACTTTCTCTAGCATATGTGAATTCCTTGCTTTGATCTTGCAATCTCTAATCCGAGGAAGTATTTAAGGGTGCCTAGATCCTTTATGCGAAATTATTGAAGTAGGAAGTCTTTTATAGCAGAAACAACTTGCAGATTATTGCCTGCAATTATAAGGTCATTAACATATATTAATAGAACAATAATAGAATTGTGAGAGTGTTTGATAAAAAGGGAATGATCAGAAAGAGATTGGACAAATCCCTGAGATATTAATGAAGATGAAAGTCTTGCAAACCATTGGCGGCTCGATTGCTTTAAGCCATAGATGGATTTGATTAATCTGCAAACTAGGTTAGGAGAATTTGGGGACAATCCACGAGGTAGGTCCATATAGGCCTCTTCATCAAGGTGTCGATGCAAAAAAAACGTTATGCACATCTAATTGATGTAAAATCCAATTATTAGCAACAAAGAGGTTAAAAGAAACTGAATAGTAGTAACTTTAGCCAATGGAGAAAAGGTATTAAAATAGTCAATTCCTTCAATTTGGGTAAAACCCTGGGAAACTAATCGAGCTTTGTGTCTCTCTAAAGTGCCATCAGCCTTGTAATTTTATTTGTAAACCCACTTATAACCTATGGTCTTCTTTCCTGGTGGTAGAGAGGTTAAGTCTCAAGTATGATTCTGGTTGAGAGCTTCTAATTCATTTTGCATAGCCTAAACCCATTCAGGAGATTTGGTGGCCTATTTATAGGTCTTAGGCTCAGTCATGGTAGATATAATAAGGGTATAATGTCTATAGGTATCGGAGAGTTTTGAGTAATCCAAAAAAGATTAGATAGGATAAAGTGTTTTAGAGTTGGCTGAAATTTTTTCAGCTGTAGCATTGCTACAATGGAAGTCCTTGAGATATGATGGAGCATTCCTAATTCTAGTGGATCCCCTAGGCTGAATGTCAGGTTCTTGAGGTGGTGAAACAACAGTAGCAGAGGGAGTATCTGAAACAGGTTCTGTGAAGGAAGTTTGAGGTTGGAAAATGATGGGTTCATCAAACATGACAGGGTCATCCTCAGGTGGATTCACAAGGTTGAATGTTAGAATTTTGCAAATGTAAATCATTAGATTGATATGGAAAAATGTATTCATGAAAAATAGCATGCCTACTAATAAAAATAGATCTAGAATGCAAATCAAACATAATGTATCCCTTGGTGCTAGGTTGAAAACCAAGAATATTTAATGTTTCATTAATATAGTAAAATGACAACTACTGACACTCATTGTATTTTATGGTCAATGGTATAATAAAAAAATATTTAATATTTCATTGATATAGTAAAATGACAATCAAGTAAAATGTCAATCAAGATGAGACAAAAATATTTTGTTAAAACTTAAAACGTCAAAATAAACAAAACCGAGAAAATATATTTACTTTATGTGACTTTTTAATTAAAAGAGAGAGACCGTGTGGAGCATTAGTAATTTTCTAGTTTTGATGAAAAATGAGCCAAGGCATTCATCATAAAAAAAAAAAAGTTGGATAACACATGTCAACTATCCAAATGCCTTTTTCTTGTCCAAAAAAAAAAACACTATCCAAATGCTTTTGATCAACGGGCAAGACAACTGCCAACTCACCAATCCGCGTGAACTATCGCAACATCCAACCGTCTCTCTCTTTTTTTTTTTTTTGTTTTTTGGGAAAAATTGTACTACTTTTCAAACGAAAGAAGGTCCACGTCACCGATCCGCGTAACCCCTCAATAGCCAATGAGAACGTGAATACACTTTATATATAAATCAATTCAAGCTGCATCATCAGTACGCAACTGAATCAATTCTCACTTCAGCAATTCCCTTCTTGGTTTGAGACCCTAGTCGACATTTTTGTAGTATCAAATTTCCGAATTCCTGATGGCACCAAAGGCAGAGAAGAAGCCAGCAGAGAAGAAACCAGCAGAGGAGAAAAAGTCGACGGTGGCGGAGAAGGCTCCAGCGGCAGAAAAGAAGCCGAAAGCCGGGAAGAAGCTTCCGAAAGATGGAGGCTCCGCCGCCGCAGGAGACAAGAAAAAGAAGAGGAACAAGAAGAGCGTGGAGACATACAAGATCTACATCTTCAAGGTCCTGAAGCAGGTGCACCCTGACATTGGTATCTCAAGCAAGGCCATGGGAATCATGAACAGTTTCATAAACGACATTTTCGAGAAACTCGCTCAGGAATCTTCGAGACTCGCTCGCTACAACAAGAAGCCAACTATTACTTCTAGGGAGATCCAGACCGCGGTCAGGCTTGTGCTGCCCGGGGAGTTGGCCAAACATGCCGTTTCTGAGGGTACCAAAGCTGTAACCAAGTTTACAAGTTCTTGAATGAAATCCTTTTGTATGTGATCTTGTGAATTAGTGGTTTGAATTTCTATCGTATCTCAAGATTAGTGAGTAGTTGTTGACTTGTTTGCGACTTTTACAATCAGAAATTCCTAATTAATTTCTTCTGTGAGTTGGAAATCTGCTTTTACGTGTTGGGTTAGCTTCTGCGGTTGTTTGACCCAATGTTTGTCTGACGCGTGTACCGAGTTGGGTGTAAATTGAGTTTAATTACTGTTAAGTCCCTTGACCTGTGTTTCCCTTCAGTCAGTGGACTCGGATAACTAGAAATTCGTGAATGGCTTCCCAGAAAAAGCTATTCATAGTGCTCTGTTCCCCCCTCCCCCTTCTTCTTTTTCCAGGCAAGAAAACGAGGGGAATTAAATAGTTGGAAAACCGTGAGATAATTTATTTTAGGAAGAAGATATAAGAAAGAAGAAATACTACGAGTAACTAAGAAGAAACACGTCAAATCAAAATTCAGTCTAAGATATGATTATATCTTTTGGTTTGGCATATTTCAAGTTTGACCATTTATAATTTATGTAATTCAACTTTGGATTATTATTTTCGGCATGAATTTAAGCTAATTAGGTGATACACTTCCTTCTCTGGGATTGTCAAATTATGGTATTCCCAATTAAGTTCTTATATGTTGATTTTCTGGAGTGTCCTGGGTTAAAATTCTTCTTGTTGCGGTTTATTTTGCTTATTTCACTCATATTATGTTTGTAAAACTAAATAACATCAGCAGGATGTTGGCTTGATGAATATACAGGCTTTCTGAAGGTTTAATATAACCCAACTCTAAGTAACAGATCTGGAAGTTATTGCAATTTCTAGTAACTCCCCTGCATCTCCAAGGCACTATATGAATTTCTTCTGAAAATGCAAGTCATTACAATTTTAAGTTAAAATCAAAGTCCAAATTACTCTCTCCGACAGTCCTAAAAATGTTGCATATCCCAAAAGGGCAGTTGGTCTTACTATCGATTTTATTTAAGGTAAGTAAATTACATTAATCTCTCGATAGATTTTTTTTTAATGATAAATATATCAAAAAGGAAAAGAAAGAATAAGAGAAACAAAAAAACTGAGCTTATATTGCTTTGAATTCTCAAATTTTTATCAACAAGAAGCTGCTCTATTTATAGAGCTAAAATTAAAGGATAAAAATGCTTGAAACAAGGAAGTGCAGCCACTAACTCCTAATGAAGTGCTCTCATACCAAAACAAGTGTTAGATTACAATAAAGCTACTTAAAGCTACATATTCTGACCATGGTGCATTGAAAAATTCATTTGTGTCTTTGAATGCGTTGCTTTGGATGATATTGAGATGTTCTCTAATTGCAAAGCTTATGAAACTTTGATTCTTAATATTTGTAATAACCAAGGTTATCAAAACCGGATCGGACATTGAACCGGTATAGGCATTGGTTCAAGGTTCAAAGGTCGGACCGGGGTCGGACCGGAAATGATTTAAATTATATTTTTTAAATTTTTAATATAACATATAAAGCACTAATAAACAAAAAATAACATAATATTCATAATATCACGACATAAAAAATTAAATTATGCTTAAAATGTTATATGTCAACATATAACATGTAAAAATTACATATTAAACTAAAATAAATATGTTATAATAACTTTCTAATTTTCAATAATTACAAATACTATAATATAAGTATTCTCATAATTTATATTAATATATAAATTAATTTTAAATTTTATTATAATATTTAATTTAATCCATCAACGTGAAAAATGAATATAAAATCTCTTATGTGTCAAAAATAATGTCATTTACCATTTTTTTTAAAAAAATAAAAAATAAAAAATTAATTTTTGTTGAACCGCCCGGTACCCGGTTTTGTCTGTTTTTTTTTTCTTTCGGTTTTTCCGGTTTTGGCCGGTTTTTTTACCGGTTTTTTGGTTTTTAGGCCGGTTCGACTACAATCCGGCTTTAAGGTTCAAATGGACCGGACAGAGATCCGATTCCTGATCAACCGGTCGGACCGGCCGGTCCGGTCTAGTTTTGACAACTATGGTAATAACTGACAATCCCAATTTTCTCAATAGGCTAACTTGTTTACTCAATATATCATGGTCTAGCACCAACACAACCCTGAGATTGAATTTGAATCCAAATAAAGAAATTGAATTAGTGCAATCTAAAAGACGGTGAACGTTTGTTTCAAGTCATGGCAAATAGTTCACGGGAATAACTTTTCTAAGAATATAACGATGAGAATCTTATTCCTTGGTTCTTTTCTTTAAAAAAACATGATAGTTTTGACATTCCTAAGAAAAGAAAAGGAGTAGTTACATATATTTTAAAAAATTACTGTTGAGAAACATGACATTTATGAAAAGAGAGTGAGAGAAAATGTAAAATAGTGTATTAATTGTATTTGAGTGAAATAATACAAATGGTAAAAATAATTACAAAATGACTACTTCAAGCCTTTATATAGGCTAACAAACTAGTAACAAACTAACTCCTAATCTATAACTTCTTATATCTCTAACAATTACATATAACATCTCATGAGAATCCACTTTCTCACCTTATCCATTTGAGAATAAATCTATGAGAATATTGGAAGTTATTGAGAGTTATTTCATTCCTGGGAATTTTTTTTCCAATCTTATAACAAACATGGGAATACTCGTTAACTTTTCGTGTCTCATGTTTTCATTTTCACTAAAATAACAAACATTAGAGAATGCATCCTAAAAGTTTTTGAAAATGTATTTTTCACAACACATCCAATATTTCTGGAAATGCCAAAAAACTGTTTTCAATGTTTCCAAAAATGCGTTTAAAAAATGTCTTCTATTTTTTCTTTGTCACAATGATAGGAGCATTCCTTCTTCGAACTAATAAATTAAAAATGAAAATTAAAAATGTTTTTGGAAAGTAAATGGGCGCTTACATGGCTTGGTATAAATTTGATGTAAACTTGATGTAATCGCCTATGATTTCTTTGATGTAAACTTGACGTAAACACATCTATTTTCAAGAAAATTATATTCAAAATTTCAAATAATACAAGAAGTACACATGTAGCTAATGGCGATGGTACAGGCAAAAATGTTTCGCATAAGAACTTAACACAATATATTGGTTAATATAACGATGAATTGTACGTTAAATTAAAACTAATCCACTTCTTGTGGACATAAATTAGCTGAATCATATGAATACATACCTTAACAGGATTGTTTTAATGATTAACAAAAAGGAGTTATGCAAATAGTCAACTGTGCAAAAGTGGAAAAGTATACTAAGACACACATCAAGGATCAGAGGTTCTCGAGTTTTTGGGTTTTGAGTGTTTATTTATTTTTCTTAGAACTATTTGTAAGTAGTAGTAAAAGCCCTCAATTAAAATTAAATCACAAACACACTCAAAGTTTTTATTAACTTAATGGCTCTGTTTTGGATTTACAAATTCTTTAAAGCCATCAAGTATTTTCGCTAAAAATAAGTTCAAAAACTTCTCATTTTTTGTTGATAAAATATTCACACTTTTTGGATCGACAAGAATTCAGAGGCCGAGACTTCATAAACGTTTACTAAACCTTGCATAAACATTTACCTCTTCAGATAAAGACTGAGTTTGGTAAAAATAAGCTATAAGCTAGCTTATAGCCGATAAGCTAGCTTATAGCTGAAAAGCTAGCTGAGAGTTTATAGCTAAAAAACTAGTTGATTAAAATTGAAATATTTAGTAAAATTAGCTGTTTAACTAACTGAGAAATATAAAATGGAGAAAATATCTTTATTTTATATTTGAAAAAAAGATAAAAAATAAAATAATGAGGATAAAAATGAGAGAAAAATAAAAAACTATAAGCTATAAGCTTAGATACTGTAACACCTGATGACGAGATCGACCTCGTGTCGAGACCTCGTACCAAGACCTCGTGTCGAGATCCCGTGCCAAGATCGCGAGCCGAGGTCATATGTCGAGCTGATGAGGTCGCGTACCGAGCTGAGGAGGTCGCATGTCGAACTGAGGAGGCCGCGTGCACGAACTCGTGTTAGAGCCTTGTGCGCTTGCACAAGCACCCTGATCGACCCCGTGTCGAGACTGTATCACTCGTATTTTTACGAACGTTATTTAGCGTTAATGATTATATTGTTTGTAATATTTATAAATTTATCTCATCGGTTTGCAGTTCTCGTCGCTGTGTTTTTTTAGATCTTTAACCTATAGATTAGAGGGTAATCATGAGAGAGGAGAGATTAGATGGGTAGAATGATTGATGGGATTAGCATCTCATAACAGTAGTTACACGTCACTTAATTGTGTTTTTTTTTAAAAAAAGAAAAAATTCATTTAAATGGTTTATCTACCAGCTGTATATCACGATCAGCCCCTCACAACCCTCACTTTCTCTTTTCTTCTTTCTTCTTCCTTCTTCTCTAAGTTTCCTCTTCCTCTCCAAACTTCCATCGAAGAACCTTGAGTTTCATTGAGCTTCTGCATAAACTTTCTTCATCAACCTTGTTTCTTATCATCTTCTCGACATACAGCACCATCTCGACCATCATTTGAGGTATGAAAAACAGAATTTTCTCTTCCTTCATGCTACTGTTTAGCGCCACTTCTCCCCTCCATTTTAGCTAGTTTTTATGCTTCCAAATCAGGTCATATTGATAGGTTTTCTTTTTCATGACATGACCTACCTTTCTAACCAATTATTTGAGCTTGTAAAACAAATTGCTTTCTCTGTTTTCTGCAATAGGCAGTGCCCAAAACCCTCCCTATTTGGTTTGTTTTGATTTCTTGTTTTAGTTTGTTGTACGTTACTTCTTGTTGATGTTTGTTGTTGATTTATTTGTTGTAGCATCATATAACCTTTTTCATGAACTTTTGATCGAAAACCCTAACTTTGTGTTAGAGGAAAAATGGCTTTGTCTGGTAATGTATGAAAGAAGTTTTTAATAAAATTTTAGAGAAAAGGAGTTATTTTGTAATGTTTGAATTCTGGTTGTATTTGTTTAAGTTCTTGAGTTTTAATGTTTACTTGGGTTGTGGTTAAGATTGGGATAATGAGAGCTAAGTGTTATTAGAACCCATAGATGGAACTAAGTTGTGCTTGTATTAGGAAGTCTGATTCCCGAGATCGTGTGATTTCCGAATCGAGGTGTACGGGAGAGCGAACCCGAGGACGTGGGAGCAGTGGGATCCAGATCGAGAACTGTACGTGTCGAGATCGAGTAAGAGAAGTCGTTGTCGAGCTCGTTTGAAGACAGCCGTGTCGAGGTCGTTGTCGAGCAGCGTTAGCTTGGAGTTCGGTAAGGGCACTTCTAGACATTCTAGGATTTTTATTGTTATATTCCTATGTATGGATTCCTTGATTTGTGTCGAGCTTGAAGTGTTGTGATATGATGGAATATATGCCACAAATTGTGTATTGCTGTTAAATTGCGTTTCTTCATGTTGAGCCTGCTCTTTTTATTTGACATGCGGTTGAATATCTTGCGTATAACTCTTTGAATATCGTATGCGGCGAATTGTTCATTGAGTGAGAGAGCTTAGCGAGTCGTTGGCGTTTGAAGTTGCGACCCGGATAGCGGAGAGGGTGCTAGGTCCCCTTTTTTCCGTTTATGGGGACTTCTAAGCGTCGCCACGCTATGGGACCTGAGTTGACTGTCCTAGGGAGAGCGAAGATCCCAAGGCTTCGGCTGGACTTTCCAGCATACGGTACGACGTGTGCATTCAGGAATAATTGTCGAGTCGAGAGAAAATGGATAGCGAGTTGAGTCGAGTTTAGAGTGAGATGGTTGAGTCACGTTTGGTGAATGTTATACTTTGTTGTTTACTTATTTCTTTATGCCTGGATTATCTTGATTTGTTGAGAAGTTGACCCTTTCCCGTGGTGCCTTCAATCCATGATGGTTACCCAGGCGAGGTCGAGGGCGCAGGGAACTCGACAGCAGATGATGGCGAGGAGGAGCTCGACGAGGATCAGGGCGATGACCTATATTTGTCGTGATCGATTATGTTTGTTGGATGTTTTTTTGGGATGACTGTACTTTGTTTTTTTGTGTTCAGAGGTTGTGACCAGTTTAGGCTAGATGTCATTTTGAGCACAGGGTAGACTGGTGGTTTTACTTTTGGAGCAGCCCCTGCGTGGCGTCTGGAAGTACCCCAGGTATGATTGCTCTCTTGAAGTCGTCATACCTTAGGTGTATTTTCTTTGTACATTATTACTCTGTCTTTTTGTATGCACTTTTTATATCTTGTATATATAAGTATGTACTTGTTATACCTGCGTGTTGTTATTTAGGACTTAAGTCTTGTGTCTTAGTTGCACCATGTTTCGAAAAGCTGTAATTACTCTGATGTGCACGAGCTGGTCTTATAAAAAAATATATATAATAATTGACCGCACTTTTCTAAAGGGCACAAGAGTATCGTTTTAAAACACATCGCATACAGGGTAACTTGAGCTCGGTGTGTTGAGCTCGGTAACTTGAGCTCGGTGTGTTGAGCTCGGTAACTTGAGCTCGGTATGTTGAGCTCGGTAGCGGTCCGGAAACGGGTCGTTACAGATACTATTTCAATTAGCATCTCAAAAAAACTATAAGCTAGTGCGATAATCTTGCTTACCAAACATCTTTTCTACGGTTAAACAAGCTTATAAGCTAATTCCATAAGCTATGAGCTAGCTTATTGGTCTTACCAAACCGAGCCAAAGGTTTACAAGTTGGTGAATTCTTGTTTTCAAAAAAAAAAAAGTTGGTGAATTCTAGGATGCAAAAGTAAAAAATGATATACCTATGCACAACCTACATAGACACCGTTTGATCTTTAAATTTTTAAATGAATAGTTCAGATTTAATATTTAAATGAAGGGTAAAATAGTCATAGAAAAATTTTCTCTCCCCTTTCCATCCCCCTCTTCCTCTCCCTCCTCTCTCAAGTGCCACCCCACCGATTCCGCTTCTGTATCAGTTGAAAGCCATTGAAAAAGGACAAGGAGAAGCTTAAGTGGAAGGTACTTGTTCAAGGTCAAATTATCATTTATAGCTTTTTTGTTTTGATTTTCTATTTCTATGTTATTACGATGGTCCAAATCTATGGATCTGGTTTTTTGGTAGCCAATGGGTTAGAATTGGGGTGTTGTGTTTGAGTTAATTCAGATTAACTAATTCAGTTTGTGTTAGTTGTGTTAGTTAGTTAGTATGTGTAACTACTAGAAGTTAGCTAGGTGTATTGGGCCAAAACAATTGTGGGCTTTTGGGCCTATAGTAATATGTGATATAAATAGAGGTGGTGTATATAATTGTGTAGAAGTGATTTCATTCGGTAAATAATAGTTTTACATTTTTCTCTCCGTGTGTTCAATTCCTTTGCTTCTATTCATTGTGAGTGAGTGACTTATGTGTGTGCATTCTTACACTAACAGTGGTGTCAAGAGCCATTAATTAGGGACCTATGGCTTTCGTAAAAGAGATTTTTTCAGTGATATTACTAATCCTTGATGGCAAGAATTGGGAGAAGTGGGGGGGTGAGTATGCATGTGATCTTTGGTTTCCAGGGAGTGCTGGAAATGGTGCAAAGAGGCATCCAAGAAGAGGAGGATAGTGCCTCCTACAAGAAATCCAACAAAAGAGATTACAAGGCTCTTTTCTTGCTTCATCAATGTGGGGATGGGGTGAAGTTTGAGAGGATTTCTTCTACCAAAAGTGCTAAAGAAGCTTGGGATACGTTGCGACAAATGTATCAAGGTTTTGCAAAAACAGATCAAACAGAGATTTCAGCGAGTGATGAATCACCAGATTCAAGATTGTTCACAGAGGATGGTAAACGAGAAATCGGAGGAAATCAACAAGCAAGAAGGGTGGAGACAACAAACCTAATTGTAAAAGCAGAACTGCGGGATGTAAATCTCATAAGTTGAGAAGATAGCTCAACAGCTGAAAAGAGAAAAAGGGTTTTTTGCATAGCGACCTAGCTACCATCGTACGCGAGTTCATCGACAAAATGATGGGTCAGTGACAATGGCGAAGATGGTCCCTACGGTGAAGGAGAAGAGCTCCAAACTCCAAATCAAAGTGAAATATGGTGGAAAAGGAGTCGGATCGAAGGAATCATGGGCCGTAAATCTGTGTAAAGTGGTGTGGCCATTGATGGCTAAGGTGAAGCAGACAACAGGGATCGTGGGTCTTGCATGGTGCCGAACGCGAGGGATGTGCTGATAGAGCGTTACAGCAAGACACTGCAGGTAATTAAGAAGGTTCCAGAAGACGATGGATACTGCAAGGCGTAACATCCTGATTTTAGATAACCTTTAATAATATTTTAATATATGTAATAGATTGATAATTAAATGGTTAATGGAGGTTAAGAACCTTAATTAGGAATCAAATGAGCCTAAGAATTACCTGGAAAGGCTTAGAATGTACTAGAAACAGCTAGAAGGGCAAAAACAGAATTTAACTACTCAGGGACCGTCAAGAATTCTAGAAATGGTAAGGCGGTGACCGAGTCGGTGGTCGCAGCTAATGAGAGCGTGACAAGTGTGATGATCGCGACGCAACGAGAGTTTAGCCTATGGCCCATCGAGACGCAACGAGACCAAATTTTGCCTATATAAAGGGCTCGACCTCCTCATTTCATCCAAGCTCTCCAATTGTGCTTTTGGAGCGCAAAGAAGGAGGCTTGGAGGAAAAGGAGTAACGGGACGCAGGTGAGGTGAGCGACATCGGTCCTCTAGGCTAGGTACGCTCTATATTCTCTTCTCCCTCTAGTATTCTCTCTTTAGGAGCTTCTAAGGGTAAGTATGCTCTGCGCTTGCTTCTGAGGAGGATCTGGTACATCAGAAAATCCTTAGTAAGTAGTCCTAGAAATTGAGAACTGGAGTAAGACTTAGAGGATCACAAGGGAGTAAGTATGCTCTGCACTTGCCTCAAGGGAGGACCTTGTGCATCAGAAAGCCCTTAGTAGATAATCCTCTAAGAGGAGAATATGAGAAAGGCTTGGTAGACTAAGTAGGAGCATTCAGCAGTAGGAGTACGAGTAGCAGAGCAATACGAGAAGCAGAAGCGGTAAGGACGCGGGGAGTGATAGTGACTGCAACGATCTTTTAACCAAGTGGGAGCAATAAACCTTACACTCTGGGAATTGTAGGATAGAGTAGTATATATATATAAATGTGCATAGGGTAACTCAAGCCCTACTAGTGGTTGAAAACAACAGTATCTCAGGAGAGGGGCGGTGACCTGTGATAGTTGAGGACAGTTGTCAGAGGTCTGTCAACCATAGGGATGATTGTTAATGTGCTTGGAAAACCCCCGAGCTAGATAACTTATGGTTGCTTATACATTTAGCATGATAGTAGGAGGTAGCCTAAGCAACGCTAGGGTTAATTCATAAGCTGAGAATTAATACTGTGATGTGATGCTGAATAACATTGCTGGTAAGTGTGGATATTTGTGTTGCTGAACAACATGCTGAACAACATTTTTTTTGGGTATTGTTTAGTACTTGCGATACTATTGACTCTGCCTGTGATTAAGATGAATTATTGATGAAGTAGGAATACCGGATGACTATAAGACTTTAACTAGTAAGAGTGGCATAGGAAGAACGAATTAGTTGATTATGAGTGATGTAAGAACAGTGACGCTGTAAGAGTAGGCAGATAGATATGGGGTAGTCGGAAGTAGGATGCAGATAAGACTGTGAGACGTAAATTGAGGTGAGTGTGAGTAGACCTAGGAATAGTAGCGCAAATCTAAGCAGGTGGCGTATGACCCAGGTAAGCATGAATGCTTGTTATATCTATGTATGTCATTTATATATGCTTTCTATACCTGCTTTCTCGTTTTCATAGTGTGTATAGTGTTTCTTAGCTCATTTTTTCTGTTTCTTGTTTTGTATTTCTTTTGCATATAAGCAGATAATATAGAAGACCTAGGAACATCAACAACGTTGTAGAATATGTAGAAAGTACTCAGTAATGTGTCACAACCAGTGGATGGGTCAAAGTCTGTATTATGTAAACTCAGAATATGGATTCTGTAAAGACCCTTAATCTTATATGTATGTAATCACTTGTTCAATTTTAATAAAATGGCAATTTCAAATACGTTTATATAGCTCTCTTAATCAAATTATATCAATTAATAATTACACTGTAGGACTCCGAAAACAAAGTGTTACACAAGGCTGTTGAAGCTTCCATGAGTTCGAGCGTGAGGGCCATGGAGACGAGCCTTAATCGCCGGAATCTGCTTAAGTTCATTGAGCCGCGGTGGACCGAATCTTTTGTGTGCTCGATCGCTGTGGAAGGAAAGAGGGAAGGAATGGTCACACTAGTATAGAAAGATGATTTTACACTGGTTATCGAACCGATGTAGTATTTTGGAGATTTTATACCGGTTATTTAGCCGGAGTGAAATGTATACTTTTACACCAGTTATATATCAGGTGTAAAATGTCCATTTCCTTTTCTATTTTATTTTTTATAATAACCGGTGTAAAAAAAAACCTTCCTTTTACATCAGTTATTAAAAACAACCGGTGTATAAAGTATACATTTTACACTGGTTTCGTAGATAACCGACGTAAAAGATTGTATTTTTTTTCTCTTTTTGTTTTTCTCCATTCATACCCAGAGGCAATCAAGCTGTTGACAACCAAATGTGCCTAAATTTCAATATCAAACTTACTCTATAAACATATTAAATATACATATTTACACATAAACAAAGAATCAATTGTGCTATATAACACATAAACAAAGAATCAATTGTGCTATATATAAACAATGTACAAATATATACAAAGTACAAAGAATATACAAACAATGTACAAAGAGTTGCAAGTGCTATATATACAAAGTTAATTTGATGATCTTCTAGATCTTTTTGAATTTGATCCTCGGGACTCTAAACCTTTATTTTCGGCCTTGATCATCTTCCTTTCTTTCTCCTCAATCATTTGAAAAAGGAATTCTGCCTAAGTATGCTAACATGGTCAATTTCATCTTGACCATATTCAGATGTGTTATTGAATATCTGCATTCAAACATATTATATATATAATAAATTAAACCGGCCTAATTAAAGTAATAACATATTTTTCATATTACAAATATATAATAGCAAGAGGTTAAAATTTTAATTACTTTTTCCCATCCGTCAACAATATCCCCCGTGAAAATTGTTAACATATTTTTCATCACATAGTACTCACAGGGACAACCGTTCTTTTGTCGAGACCCCTACAAATGAATACTATAGTAAGATATAATGAGTAAAAATTATACACATTAACTAGTACTACAAATGAATTAAGTAAATAAATTTCAGAAAGACAAACTATTTTCTTTAGGCTCCACCCATATAGGTTTCGTACCATATATCCTGATAAAAGAACATATTCATCAAAATTAAGTTACAAATCAGAAGAAAAAGAATCAGTGTATATATGATAAATATAAGTTTACTTTTCAATTATGCCCTTAATTACATTGTTTGGTTGAAAGTGCAGCAAACACAACCAAACAAACACAACCAAACAACAACTTTATCCCTAGGCTTGAGGATAAAAACATGTAAGCTACTAATTTGACACAACTAGTAACATATGTACTTACCTATACAAATACGCTCCTAAGTAGCACATTTTTGGCTCACTCTGTATCTTATTTTCCATGTAAGGTTGAACTTCTTCTGCAGGAAGGGAATAATTGGAGGAAATAATCTTGACTGGGTCAAAGAATCCAAACATATTGTTGTTGCCCTTTGCGATACAGAGGCGATGCAAATACCTAAGATTTTTAATCAAATGTTAATTAGAATTAGCAAATAGATTTTGAAGTAGTTAATAAATTTTGAAATAGTTAATTACAATTGATACAAAGTGAATAAGATACTTATTTGCACTATAATGACAACACCTCGGCGGAAAGCTACTTCTTACCATCCATAATCTCATCCACGTCACGCCTTTCAATGGCGAACCATGCAGGGACACCAGAACAATGCTCCAAGTCTACCTAGAACCTGCTATCTCTATCACCTTTGAGATTCTTTAGATTTTCAACAAAATTTTCTCTAGGAGGCTGGTCCTCAATGTCAGGTGCACCCAAGGTAATTAAAATCGGACCGGGCATTGAACCGGAGAGGGCCAGGGTTCAGGGTTTTTGGGTCGGACCGGGGTCGGACCGGATTCGAATAAAATATTATTTTTTAAATATTTAATACAATATATATATATAAATAATAAACAAAAAATATCCTTCCATTTCAACAAGACAACAATGAACAGAGGCTAAGTTCAACAAGACAACAACACATTCAACCAATTCCTACAAGTTCAACAACACATTCAATCAATTCCAACATCAATCATAATATTCGTTGAGGTTGAGTCCTTCGGCATCAAAGATGTTATGAATAGGGTCTTCACTAGTTGAACCACCATCATCACCTTCAAGTGTAGTTTCAATTTCTTCATTATTTCTCAATGGATCACCAACTATTGGAAATGCATTTTCATGATAAAGAAGAGTGTCAATCTCATGAATATCAAGTTCTGGAGGAGCTTCTTCATCTTCTTCAACAACCCAAAAATCATTATCATCAATGGACTCATAATCAATGGGATCATAACATAGCTTCTGGCGTTTGAGCCTACAACAAAAGTATAAAATAAAACATTACAATATAAACTAAGGCAACATACACAAGATCATTCAAGATCATACCTATTCTTCAAACGCAAGTTATAGGCAACATAAACAAGATCATTCAATCTTTGGTGTTCAAGTCTATTTCTTCTCTTCGTATGGATGCGTTCAAAGACACTCCAATTTCTCTCACACCCCGAAGAAGAAGAAGTTTGGCTAAGAAGACGAATTGCCAACTTTTGCAAAATTGGAGCACTACCCCCATACAATTTCCACCATTGATCTACAAGAAATGTATTGAATTACATAATGCAAAAACATATGGATAACTATTTGAGTATAAATTTGTGCTCACCAGGCTGTATTGTCTTTGACAACTGAAGAGCACTTACTTTACTGAAACTGCCTTCACGGTTTTGATACGCTTGCATCTCTTTAACAGTGCTGGCCATGTTAGGACATATAGCTTTTATTTCGAGTAATTCAACAACTGATTCCACAACTCTACTCTTCTCCTTGTAATTCTCATCAAAAAAGAATGCTGGATTTAAAAAGTAGGCTGCTGCATGAAGATTGCGCTTTAAATGTTTATCCCAACGAGCCTTAATAATATTTGTGTATGGCTTATACGCAGTCTCCCTGTTCCTAAACATTTGCTTCATTGTATTCTTTGCCCTTTGCATGCCCTCATAAACATATCCCATAGAAGGTTTTTCGTCCCCGTCTACAATCCTTAGTAATCGAATAATGGGAGCCATAAGCTTTGCAATATTGCAACGACCAGTCCAAAAGTTACTATCCAAAATAGTAGCACAAACAACTTTTCCTGCTGCAGACTTTGCTAACTTATGGTTAGTAAAATGTCTGTCCACAACCAACGCTTGCAAATCACTCTTATGATCATAAATACTTTTCAGTGTAAGAAAAGTAGTAGCAAACCGAGTTACTCCTGGACGTACAATTCCTTTCCAACCTTCTCTTTTCCTCAACCAAGATAGGAATATCATGTGATTATACACAAATATAGTTATCTTTGAAGCCTTTGAGGCAAGCTCTGCAACATGGGGCAAGCTACAAATATCCTTCAACAGTAGATTCGCATAAAGGAGTCGCACAAGGAGACCAGAAAATGGAAGGATATTTTTCATGTACTTTCGTTCCCGCAGCTACATAATTGGCTGCATTGTCAGTCACTATATGAACAACATTTGCAGGTCCAACCCATTCAATAACTTCAGAAAAAAAATTGCACAATGTCCTAGCATCTTTCACAACATCTGATGCATCAATATATTTCACAAATGTTATACCTGAACATTAACAAAGAAATTTAGTTAAAAGAGAGTAAGTGGTCAATCAACTTAATTTTTCAGAAGTAAACGATTTCACAAATGTTATACCTTGAGGACAGTAAACTAGAAAGTTTATCAAAGTTCTTTGCTTTTGGTCACTCCAACCATCGGCCATTATTGTGCATCCATACTTGGCCCAATTGGATCGATAACTTTCAACAAGTAACTGACATTCTTTCTTGCAATCTCGCAACAAGTTAATCCTCAGTGCATAAAAAGATGGAACTTTGAAACCAGGGCCAATAGCAGCAATTGCATCTGCAGCAGCTTGAAAATATGGTGACCTTGTTGCATTAAATGGAATGTTACAATCATAAAACCATCTAGCAATTGCCATTTCAGCTTTGTGTACTACTTCCTTGCTAGCGTATACACTTTTAAGGGTTGGTTGGGAGCCTGGAGTTGCCCTTGGAGCAAAATAACTACCAATTGGAACAATGGCTTTTCTTTTTCCTTTGTTGGGAATAGGTTGGACTTCTTGTACTTCTTGTACTTCTTCCTCTTCATTAATTTCATCATCATATGCATCATTGTCAGTGCTCTTTTTCTTTTCGATACCTTTCAATAACTCTTTCGTTTGATGGCGAACATCAGGAGGAACTTTCTTACAAGAGCTTATGTTACCCTTTATGCCCACAAGATGGTGCTTCATTCTATTTATGCCCCCTCCTTTATAAGTCGTTGTACAATGCATGCAAGTGTACACATTAGTTTTTCCATCCTTTTTAAATGCAAAATGCTCCCATGTCGGATCGGTTTTCCCACGAGTGGATCCTCCTGTAGTAGGAGTGGACTCAGTAGGAGTGGACTCAGTAAGGGTGGATCCAGTGGTATCCCTAGGAGCATTCACACTTGATACTTCCTATAATCAAAAATTTACATATTAGCATTTTAAATTTAACAGGCAACAGCAGTACAGCATAACAAGGATCTAAGGAACAACATTTTAAAGATAATCAAAATAAGTAAGGAAACAATGGAGATCAAACACAACACAGCACAACATAGCAAGGATTTAAGGAACAACATTTTAAAGATAATCAAAATCAAACAACACACCAAATAATCAAGCATAATTAAGGACAACATTTCAAAGGAAGCACAGCACAAACAATCAAACAGCAAAACAACAATTTAAATTTAATCAAACAGAAAAGATAATCAAGACAATGGACGATGGAAGCACAGCAGCACAACAAAGACAATGGAGACACATCATTTCAAATAAAGCACAACAGAGCACAACAGACGATGGAAGCACAACATTTCAAATGAAATTTAGTAATCAGCAAATCCAATTTAAATAATCAATCAACAAAACATCAATTTAAATTTAGTAGCACTCCCAATAGTCCAAATCCAATTACATTATGCTGCTCTCCAAGATCACACCGGCCAACAGAAAAGGTTTTTTTTCTGGGTTAGTTTCAGTAGCTGGGATCTGTCCAAGATGAAGGGATAATTCATTGGGTTTTTTTTTCTGGGTTTGGGCTGGACTGCTACTGGATTTGGTGCATCAGCTGGGATCAGTGGACGATGGAAAGGGGACGATGCAAAACAGCAAAGATAATCAAACAGAGGATGATGGAAAGGGGAAAGGAAAAGCAAACCTGAGGATCTGAAGGCATTAGGATGAGCGAATGAGCTTGACGGAAATGACGCCGGAGAACGAGCGTGACGATGCCGGAGAACGAGCGTAGTGATGCCGGAGAACGAGCTTGAAGACGCTGGAGCTCTTCTTTTCTTTCTCTCAGCTTCTGTTCTTGGCTTCTTGCAAAATACGAGCTTCTTTCTCTCAGCTTTTCTCAGCTTCTGTTCGAGCTTATCTTCTTCTCGCCTGCTCGAGCCGCTTCTTCGCTTTCTTCTTCGCTCGAGCCGCTCGAGCAAATGTAAGAAAATCAAATCCTAAACGGCAAAACGATGCCGTTTTGGTCCTTATGTAAAAAAAAAAAACTAAGAACCGGCCGGCCTGAGGTAAAACCCGGTTTTCCCGGTTTTTACCCGATCCGGTTCGGTTTTGGACTGGTTCTTAAACCAGACCGGCCGGGTTTTCTGCAGGCGGTTTAATTGAGTGACTCGGACCGGCCGGGGGTCCGGTTCCCGGTCCGACAGGCCGGTCTGGTCCGGTTTTTGTAAGCTTGGGTGCACCACAATTACTACCCATAGTGCTGATATGCTCGGTAGCTCTAGGAGAACAATCAGGTGGAGCATTATAATTGCTCACACCCATGGATTGCAGCATCTGTATCAAATTAAGTAAAGATTACTAACAATATTGATAAAATTAGCATTTTTTACACATTACATTGATTGTGTCGAGTTACGCATACCTAAAAAACCTTTAGTTGGATCTCGTTCTTCATACTGATGCTTATCTCCTCCCGGATCTACCTTGAGAGCTGAACCCAGAGATCCTTTTGCTTCTTCTCATTCTCCTATTGCATCTTCTCTTGGAACTCCTGTTGCATATCTCTCCGGACCTGCAACTGGATCTTGTGCCGGAGGGCCTCAAGTACCTCACTAGAGATCATTCCTGAGGTGGGGCGTGCAGGTCCTCTATAGTAATACTTTAGGCCCACACCCCAACCAGCAGCGCAAACATGACATGTGTGCTTATTCCAATGGCAGTTGTCAGGATATCCTGACGTCCATGTGGAGCAAAAGATCCTTGTATGCTATGTTCGACTAACTCTTCCAACAACATATATATAAATTTGTCAATTAATACATGATGTGAGAGCATGCATAATTTGTAAAACAATTACTTTGATAAATCTAAAGATTTACTTATAATCCTAGCAACCACTTAGGCTGTGGCCTCAGTTGTATAATCTCCCGATGGCTTTTATCGGGCCATCAGCTATAGCTCATGACGTCCTGGTTCAGGAGGAGGCTCATTTAAAACTGAGCCTGCTTCATCTCCCAAATCTTTGGTCATTTTTTTCGTCCTCTCTTTCGCGACTTTCTCCTTAAGCTCTACATAACCCCCACGAGACATTCTATGGGGGTATAGATTCTTTGCTGCATTTTGCTTGCCCTTTTGCCTTTTCGCCTATTACAAATAACACATAACAAATTAAAAATTAGTAAAAAATTTAAATTAGCTAGGCTGCCAATTAAAAAACAACCACTAACCATAAACTCTTCATCACGTCGGCTCTGGACAAATAACTGCCATGATTCCGCGAAGATAAAACTATATTTACCTAATAGCGTCGTGTTGCCATCTTTATCTCCCCCACCAAATACATAAGTCTTGGAGAGCATTGTCCTAAATTGCTTCCAATGCTTCCCCGCATATATAAGCCATTTCTTTTTAAGCCTCTCATAATCAGGAACAGTGAATTGTTGCTATAACAATTACACAACCAAATAGTAGCATTAGTAAATGAAGCTAAACATAGTTTTTATGTTAATATATAAGCAACAACAAAAAATGCATTAATATTAAATACTTGGACCTCTTGCCAAATCATGTCCTTGAGATCCTTGTGTTCCTCTTTCCAAAAAGGCTCATTGATACTAACCTTGCTACAGGCTAGACAACCAACATAACTCTTGAACTTTGCAGCGTACTGACTACTGGGTTGGAAGGTAATAGGATCAAACTCAATATGGAACCTCTTACTAGGGGGACGTCTGGCAGTGAAACTAGTTAAAGTCGTGGCACGTCTAGTCTTAGACCTCGTAAAAGAGGAGACTGAAAAACCATCCATGATGCTTGTATAGGTAAAAAATAATATGACAGTCAGAATTGTGCCACCGACATTAATCATTAAGCATTCAAACGAGAGCAACGTTCACAGAAATAATCTCACTACCACATCAACCCATAACATTTGGACACACTTAATCAAAAATTAACAGACTTCAAAGAATAGGCCACTCTAGGAACCAACATCGAATAATCAAAACAAAAGTCAACAACATTAACATCACTTCACAACAAACCAAACAAACCAATCCACATTTCACAACAAACCAAACAAACTAATCCAAGCTCTAATAATCAAGTAATGCCATAAACCATTCACATATAGCAAGATTCATAAGCACTTACTATGGAATGTTAATGCAGAGTAGTGATGACAGCAACAAAGGGCAATTAGGTATAAATATCTTGTGTCACACACTCTTATTCAACTTCAAGGTCTCAAATGTCATGCCTCATATGTGTTTATTATATACAATAATGAATCAAACACCCAACAGAAGAACACTCATCGAAAGAAGAAGCAGGAAAACTTACGTTTCGATGCACATGAGGCAAAGTTGAAGCAGAGAAGACGAGCACTGACGAACAGTTGCGTCGAACATGAACTTTGCCAAACGGTGCTAGGGCAGAAGACGAAATAGAGGCGAATGGGGCAGACGAGAAGGATTAGAACGGTAGCGAGAGAGAGAGAGAGAGCTTTGAACGGTGGCCAGAGGGAATGACACAAGAGAGAATGAGAAGCTTGGAGCGCATGCAGCAGCAACAGAGAAACATTAGGACAAAAAGAAGAAGAGCCCGCGTAATGAGAATGCATGAGAAGCATCAAAAGATAAATATTTAACACCGATTCTTAAAACACTCAGTGTAATAATCTGCTTTTAACACCGGTTATTACATACCCGGTGTATAAAATGTTCAGTTTTTAAATCTTCAAGGATTTTACACCAATCAGGTAGATAATCGGTGTAAAATGTGACGCAATAATTTCAAAATTTTCACTACATCACATTTTACACTGATTAAATACAAAACTAGTATAAAAACATAATTATTTTTCGTTTTGTGTACTAGTGGCCTCTTCAGGCTTTTTCCTAGTATTCTTTCACTTAGCCTCTATAGGCTTTCTTCTACATCTTCTATCCACTATTTTCTCACCAACACCCATCCTAGGTAGTTTGGTAGATATACATAGTAAAGAATGATGCAAGGGGGTTTAGGATCTACTATAGCTTGGTTACACTTTGATAAGTTGATGTAAAACAATAAAAAACAAGCTAGACACACTCTCTCGAATACCTGATTGTGTTTAGCACATATGAACAAGAGTGTATGGCAGAAGAATAAGTGAAAACAATGGTAGATCTTGGTTAGGTTGTGTTTAACTCACTTACTCCTTTCTTTTTTGAGTGTTTCAACTTCTAGTCACTCATAGGGTGTTGGTGTAAGCCCTAGAGGCCAATGTTTTTCCTTTGGACTTATATTTTGTATCATGTCATTTATTTATTATATGAGGCATTTTCAGTTATTATGTTTGTTTCAACGTAATAAAGTCCTTGAGTAAAAGTTCGTTTTCAATAGAACATCGAGTAGACGACTCGGTTGTGAGATACTAAAGAACTTACTCTAAATATCCGTAGTCGAGTATTATTATTATTAAGGACAATAATAATGCTCAAGACTATTATGTGGGTGGACTGATAACCTCATCTCACAGGTTATAGATATGAGATATCAAGTCACCACATAGGTACACGTTAGGGTAATTGTGTCTTTGGATTGACCCGCCATGAGAATACTACATAGTGTGTTATGTAAGTGTCATGAGTTATTCTCATAGTGATAGTGGTGTATGCCACCCTCGGACTGAAACCACTATGGTCCCTACATGAGGAGTTGAGTGTTTTATTGCCGCCAAACATTGTCCGTAATGTGACAATTATAAAGTCGCTAATCGGGCACTCAACGAGTCATGCAAAGAGACATGAGTGACCTAGATGGGATTTGCCCTCCTACATAACAGAGTAATATTCAGTAGGCCCCTTGATGTAGTATGATCAGAAATGCATGGCCATGTGAAATAAGTCAATATGAGATATTGATCTTATTTGTTGTTACTAAGTCTACTCGGGCATCAAGGAATATAATATTGAACTATACAAGGGTGACACATACTATGCCTTGTGTTCAATATAGATATAAGGGCAAAAGGGTAATTATACACATGATCATTATCACGGAAAGGTTACGCCACAACACCGACATTCTCGTTACTTGGGTAGCAGTGATGTGTTGCTAGACACCGCCATCGCTTATAATATTAAATAGTGATTTAATATTATTGCCAACGTTCATGAACCTACTGTGGTCACACATGAGAACAAAGCTAATGGGAGATTAAATAAATGAGTGAGACTCATTTTATTCTGGTGCATTCTTACGATGCACCGGTAGCGAGTCAAGAAAGATGCGAGAACACGATAAGTTACGGTCTACCGAGAGCACACGGCAAGCTACTTGGCGCTAGGTCGGGCTTAAGTGAAGTCTATAAATAGACTCATTAAGATCAAGTCGACACACGGAAAAACCCTAGCCGCTCCAAAGATCGTGACTTGCATCGTGATCGTTCGTCGTCACTAGCATCGTGACGAGACCGCCTCCCATTCGGTCAAGGCTGTTCGTGTGGACTACGTAGAGGCGTTGTTTTTTGTGCGACGCTCGTGCTCGATTCCAATTTTCGTCTGCAAACGATCTGCGCTACAAGAGGTAATTCATATAACCCTGAGTCATGACCATTCGCAAGGATCCATGGAAGGGAAAGTTTAAATTTTCGCTGCGTTTTTAACCTCTGTTATTGCGCTATTTCCCTACAGTGGTATCAGAGCCACTTGCGAAACCATGATTCGGTTTACTATGGTTACATGTGTGTATGACATGCATTCTTGTATGATAGATTACGAATCTGTTGGTTTTATGGTAGATTATGAATCTGTTCGCTTTAAAAATTATACCTTGTATGATTACGAAAACCCGGTTGAGTATATATGTGATATATATGTCGCTTCGAATAATCTATACATATATGAGATATATATATATATATTGTGATTCTGTATATTTGTTTGATTCGGTTTTTTGTGTCAAGTGTTGATGCAACATGTTTTACTGCGGGTTTAAGGATAGGCATCGATGGGTCCAAGTGTTGGTACCCAGAACCGTGTTGGTAACAACGTGAAACGGCGATGTTATTACTGTGGCATGAAGCGTTCACGGTCACGATGAGGCGGCAATGTTTTCTGCAACGTGAAATGTTCACTGAAATGCCAGTGCTGAATCTGTGAAGCGAGTTTTTGAAAGTTTTAATTTTTAATTAATTGCTTTTAATCACTATTAATGACAAGATTAATAGTAATAAATGTGTACTATTATTATTGATTGTCATTAATGTTTTTGTGATGCATGGTGAGTGGTTATGGCCTTAGTCCTTTTTATTTATTTTGGAATTTTAAAATACGGCTGCGTCGCGTGCCTTTGTTTGTTTAAAAATACGGCTGCGTGTCGTGCCTCTCTTTAATTACGAATGTAAATTCTCTTCTCATCTCACTCCCTCGTATGTAAAACGAGTACTCTCATTAATGTAATGAAGGAGACAAGAAGGCAAAATCATAAGAGGGCTACATTGAAGGTCACACTTGGAGAAGTATGATCGTTCCTAGGTTTAGCTTAGATTCTCTCATTGGCTTGTGAGAATCAATGCGTTAGGGGCCATAACCACGTCACATTTATTTACTATATATGTATGAGATGCATGTATAAATATAGTAGGTTAAATAGTTTAACAAATTTTGTATAAGATGCATGTATAAATATTATAGGTTAAATAGTTTAACAAATATGTATGAGATGCATGTATGAATTTGGTAAGTTAAATAGTTTAACAAATGGTGAGATCAACTTTAATAAAAATCCCTCAAAAGAAATATTAAGTTTAAATGCCTTCCAAAGCTGGCACTCATCAAGGCTAATATCGAAAATGTGGGTTCGCCAAAGCGGAGTACATTTTCAATAATAGTAAGATGCGATGGGATAAATGTAATATCCAACTGCTATCTTTAGGTCTAACTTAACTAAACCGAGTATAATAGGATTGAAAGGTTTAGAGGCAAGTGAGTTGGGAACCATCCATATGATGGATTAGAATAAATAGTTATTCACCCAACTATCCGAGAATTGTATAAGATACAATTGGAAGGAGTTCCTACCTAAATAATCGATTTTAAGTGATCACCAAAGTCGACTTAAAATAAAGTGAAATATGGATCTCGGCCCACTAGAAAATCTTCCAACGAGATTTTCCGAATCAATGATGAGGGTCATTGGTTTGAGTAAAATAGTGGGAGGCGTATTTAATTAAAGACCTAATTAAATATGTTTATTGCATGATACTTATATTCTGCATATTTTCTTAATGTAGATTACCATGGCATCAAACACTCACAATAACTCATCGCGATCAATCCTTGAGAAGGAAAAGTTGTGCTGGAACAAACTTTCGATCGGCACCGAAACTTGAGGATTGTCCTCAAGCAAGAGAAAAAGATGTATGTTCTTGAAGAGCCAATACCCCAAGAGCCACTGCCGCTAATGCCCCTAGTATTTGAAAAAGATGCTTATAAGAAGCATCAAGATGATGCCCTAGAAGTTGCCTCGCCTCATGCTAGCCACCATGAACTCGAGCTCGTAGCAACATGAGCTCATGGAAGCATTCGATATGATCGAACACCTCAAGATGCTCTATCAAGAGCAAGCAAGGCATGAGCGGTATGAAGTTTCCAAAGCCCTTTTCCAAAGCAACCGCGTAAGGATGCCCAGAGGTCCTTATGTACTCAAAATGATTGGGTATATTGAGAACCTCGATCGATTGGGTTTTTCCTTCAGCGTGAGCTTGCGATTGATCTGATCCTGCAATCGCGTTTGAGAGTTTCAATCAGTTTGTCATGAATTTCACTATGAATGACATGGACAAAACTCTGCCAGAGTCATTAAGCATGTTGAGAATCTGAACATAACATCAACAAAGGGAAAGTGGAAGGCCATTTTGATGGTCAATGGTGGAAAGTGGCAAGCATAGTTCAAGAAGCCCATGAACAAGTATAAGGGCAAGGCAAGGGAATTAACAAGCCCAAACCTCGCGACTTATGCTTTGAAGCCTAAGGCGGTGTGGCTAAAGAAGGCAATTGCTTCCACTGCGGTGTGATTGGACATTGGAAGAGGAACTGCCCAAAGTACCTGGAAGAAAAGAAGAAGAGAAGTGAGACTTCCACCTCAGGTATTTTTGTTATAGAAGTCAATTTATCTACTTCTGCATCATGGGTATTAGATACTGGATGTGGGTCTCACATTTGTACTAATGTGCAGGAGCACAAAAGGAGTAGACCGTTGGCAAAAGGCGAAGTTGATCTACGAGTTGGCAATATAGCAAAAGTTGCTGCTTTAGCTGTCGGAACTTATGTATTAACTTTGCCTAGTGAGCTTATTTTTCGCCAGAGAATCATTATTTTGTGCCTGGCAATTAGCAGAATATTATTTCCGCTTCTTGTTTGGACAGGTCTGGCTTTTCATTTATAATAAAGGACAAATGTTGCTCTATTTATTTAAATGATGTTTTCTATGCTAGCGCACAAATGAGTAATGGACTTTATGTCCTTGATCTCGAAATGCCCATTTATAACATCGATACCAAAAGGATAAAACCAAATGAGTTGAATCCGACTTATCTTTGGCATTGTCGCTTAGGCCATATAAATGAGAAGCGCATTTCCAAACTTCATAAAGATGGATTCTTGGACTCTTTTGATTATGAATCATTTGAGACATGTGAGTCTTGTTTATTAGGAAAGATGACAAAAACCCCATTCACAGGAAAAGGTGAAAGTGGCTAGTGATCTTTGGGCCTCATACATACCGATGTATGTGGACCACTAAACACATTAGCCGTAGGGGGTTTTCAGATTTCATTACATTTATCGATGATTATAGTAGGTATGGATTTGTGTATCTCATGAAACACAAATCTAATCTTTTGAAAAGTTCAAAGAATTCAAGAATGAAGTACAAAACCAACTAGGTAAGAATATTAAGATCCTTCGATCAGATCGAGGTGGTGAATATTTGAGCCTTGAATTTGATGATCATCTGAAAGAGTGTGGGATCCTATCCCAACTTACCCTCCCGAACACCGCAATGGAATGGTGTTTCGAAAGGAGAAACCGAACCTTGTTGGACATGGTCCTGGTCTATGATGAGTCATGCGGATCCTCCAACTTCCTTCTGGGGACATGCTCTATTAACTCCAGCTTTCACACTTAACCGTGTTCCATCCAAAACCGTGGAAAAGACACCATATGAGATATGGACTGGCAAGAAACCCAAGATGTCTTTCATGAAGATTTGGGTCATGAAGTGTATGTGAAAAGACAAATTTCCACTAAGCTTGAGCCCAAATCGATAAATGCTTCTTTGTGGGGTATCCTAAAGAAACCAAGGGATACTACTTTTACAATCCTTCCGAGGGCAAAGTGTTTGTCGCTCGAATCGTGTATTCCTAGAAAAGGAATTCGTTTCAAAGGAATTAGTGGGAGGAAAGTAGAACTTGAAGAAATTCAAGTATCACAGAGTAGTGACACATCTATGGAGGAACAAGAGCAGCCTGCACAAGATGTTGTGACAGAACAACTCGCCAAGTAACACAAGACCATCGTAGGTCTAGCAGATAAGTCACCAACCCGAGAGATATGGATTTCTCATGACTCGGCAGGTGATGTATTTCTCATGGATCAAGATGAGCCTGTGATTTACCAGGAGGCCACATCGCCCTGAATCGAGAAGTGGCTTGAGGCCATGAAATCGAAATGGATTCCATGTACACTAACCAGGTATGGACCTTGGTAGAGCCACCTGGCGGGTTACTCCCATAGGGTGCAAGTGGGTCTTCAAAAAGAAGAATGACATGGATGGTAAGGTTCATACCTATAAGGCACGATCGTTGCTAAGGGTTTCAAGCAAATTCATGGTGTAGACTATGATGAAACCTTCTCGCCAGCCATGATGCTTAAATCTGTTCGATTTTACTTGCCATCGCCGCATACCATGACTATGAAATATGGCAAATGGATGTCAAACCGCTTTCCTTAATGGAAATCTCCTCGAGGACGTGTACATGACACAACCTGAGGGCTTTGACACTTCAGATGATGCCAAGAAAGTATGCAAGTTGCAATGATCAATTTATGGATTCAAGCAAGCTTCCGTAAGTTGGAATCTTCGCTTTGATGAAACTATGAGACGCTTTGGATTCATTAAAAATGAAGATGAACCTTGTGTTTACAAGAAGGTTAGTGGGAGCATAGTTGTATTCCTGTTGTTATATGTGGATGACATATTACTCATCTAAACGACGTCCTACTTTGCAACAAGTTAAGACTTGGTTAGGGAATTGCTTTTCTATGAAAGATTTGGGTGAAGCTACCTACATATTAGGAATCAGGATCTATAGAGATAGATCGCAAAGATTGCTTGGCCTAAGTCAGAGTACATACATAGATAAAGTGTTGAGACGCTTTAATATGCATGATTCCAAGAAAGGGTTCTTGCCCATGACACATGGCGTATGCCTATCAAAGGCACAATCCCCTTCAACTCAGGAAGAGAGGGATCGCATGAATAAGATTCCATATGCATTTGCAATTGGATCTATCATGTATGCCATGTTATGTACTCGACCAGATGTCTCGTATGCCTTGAGCACAATGAGCAGGTACCAGTCTGATCCCGGTGATGGTCATTGGGTTGCTGTCAAGAATATCCTTAAGTACTTGAGAAGAACTAAGGATTCTTTCTTGGTATATGGAGGTCAGGAAGAGCTCGCTGTAATAGGTTACACCGATGCTAGCTTCCAGACAGATAAAGATGATTCTAAATCGCAATCTGGTTATGTGTTTTGCCTAAATGGTGGCGCTGTGAGCTGGAAGAGTTCAAAGCAGGAAACAGTCGATTCTACTACAGAGGTCGAGTATATTGTCGCTTCCAATGCAAAGAAAGGAGGTCGTTTGGATCAAGAAGTTCATTCTTCAACTTGGTACGCTTTCTAGCATTGTGAACCCCATCGATCTCTTTTGTGATAACAATGGTGCCATTGCACAAGCTAAGGAACCCAGATCTCACCAACGATCCAAACACATACTTAGGCGCTTCCATCTCATTCGAGAGATTATCGATAGAGGAGATGTCAAGATATGCAGGTACCAACACTTGACAATGTTGTCGACCCACTTACAAAGCCTCTTACCCAGCAGGCATGATGGTCATACTAGATCTATGGGTATTAGGTACATGCCTAATTGGCTCTAGTGCTAGTGGGAGATTGTTGGTGTAAGCCCTGTGAGGCCAATGTTTTTCCTTTGGACTTATATTTTGTATCATGTCATTTATTTATTATATGAGGCATTTTCGCTATTATGTTTGTTTCAACGTAATAAAGTCCTTGAGTAAAAGTTCGTTTTCAATAGAACATCGAGTAGACGACTTCGGTTGTGAGATACTAAAGAACTTACTCTAAATATCCGTAGTCGAGTATTATTATTATTATTAAGGACAATAATAATGCATCAAGACTATTGTGTGGGTGGACTGATAACCTCATCTCACGGGTTATAGATATGAGATATCAAGTCACCACATAGGTACACGTTAGGGTAATTGTGTAATCGGATTGACCCGCCATGAGAATACTACATAGTGTGTTATGTAAGTGTCATGAGTTATTCTCATAGTGATAGTGGTGTATGCCACCCTCGGACTGAAACCACTATGGTCCCTACATGAGGAGTTGAGTGTTTTATTGCCGCCAAACATTGTCTGTAATGACAATTATAAAGTCGATTAACTGGGCACTCAACGAGTCATGCAAAGAGACATGAGTGACCTAGATGGGATTTGCCCTCCTACATAACAGAGTAATATCTGTAGGTCCTTGATGTAGTATGACTGTAAAATGCATGGCTATGTGAAATAAGTCAATATGAGATATTGATCTTATTTGTTGTTACTAAGTCTACTCGGGCATCAAGGAATATAATATTGAACTATACAAGGGTGACACATACTATGCCTTGTGTTCAATATAGATATAAGGGCAAAAGGGTAATTATACACATGATCATTATCATGGAAAGGTTACGTCACAACACTGACATTCTCGTTACTTGGGTAGCAGTGATGTGTTGCTAGACACCGCTCACTGTTTATAATATTAAATAGTGATTTAATATTATTGCCAACGTTACGGGAACCTACAGGGTCACACACATGAGAACAAAGCTAATGGGAGATTAAATAAATGAGTGAGACTCATTTTATTCTTGGTGCATTCTTACGATGCACCAGCGAGTCAAGAAAGATGCAGAACACGATAAGTTACGGTCTTACCGAGAGCACACGGCAAGCTACGGTCGCTAGGTCGGGCTTTTAAGTGAAGTCTATAAATAGACTCGTTAAGATCAAGTCGACACACCTGAAAAACCCTAGCCGTTCCAAAGATCGTGGATCGGTTCCGCACGTCACCTAGCACCGTGTGGAGACCGCCTCCCATTCAAGGTCGCTCGTGTGGACTACGTAGATGCGTTGTTTTACGTGCGGCGACGCTCGTGCTCGATTCCAATTTTCGTCTGCAAACGATCTGCGCTACAAGAGGTAATTCATATAACCCTGAGTCATGACCATTCGCAAGGATCCATGGAAGGGAAAGTTTAAATTTCCGCTGCGTTTTTAACCTCTGTTATTGCGCTATTTCCCTACATAGGGTGGATGAACATAGAAGATATAAGCTGAAAACTATTCTACAGCAACCATTATTGCGGTTCAGACAAGTGCACCTGATAGTAACTCGTAATAAAGTGGAGTATTTTAAAGACTCTGAATTTTGAACCCACAGGGAATACGCAAGTACCGACGTAATAAAGATCTTAAGTTCTTTAAGCTATCGAAATAAATAGATTGGGATTTAACAAAAGAACTAAGGAAATCAGAATAAACTAAATCACAAGTACTAGAGTAAGAATGAATAGGAAAAGCCTAGGGGAACCGAGTTCACTAATACTAGATCTTGAATCTACTTCATTGCTATTACGAATTATATTTCCTTATTGAAAGCCAATGATTCAATCTAAATTACTAAGAACTACCAAGTTAAAAGCCTTCTTCCTAAATAACTATCTGTTTTGACCCAGGAAGTTAATTAAAGGAAAGATCCTTAAGAACATGTGAGTTTGTTAATCTAATAACTGATTCGAAATAAGCAATAACTTTATCCGGCATATAAAGCGAATTCTATTGATCCTAGAGTTTCATTAACTAATTGTGATCATGTTACCTCAATTAACTAATTTTTTAAGGATTAGCTACTTCCTATAAGATTAAGCATACTAGGAACAACACATTCATAAGAATAATAAGGAATTCATAAAAGCAATTTGGTAGATATCAAAGACATCGCAAAAGATCCCCATCAATCCTACTGATGGAATAAGCTACTCATGTTGTTTTTCAAGAAAATAGAATAAGATAAATCCAAACATAAACTCCTAAAAGACAAGATTAAATAGAATCGAGACATCATCTGGCTATAACGGTGATTCTCTCGTTTGTTCCTCACGTCCTCACGAACTCCAGAGGCAATATGGATTTGGCAAGAAGCTTCAACGATTCAAGACTCACTCCAATATCATGGTGTTTGATAAGAGCTCTCCAAAAGGGGCTAAAACTCAAAATTTCGTCAAAAGATCCTTTGCTTTGGCTAAGAAGGCCTATTTATAGGTTGTGATGCAGATTAGGTCATCTGGCTTTCAAATCTGCACAATCGGAGACGGGGTACAGCCGTACCAAATATATACACGGCCGTACCGGACTTTGCTTGCGTTGTTGACCAGTACTTGTGCGTAAAGCAATCCCTTACATCAACTGTGTACGACCGTACTGCCTTTGGCACGGCTATACTTAACTTTTTCATCGGCTCCAGGTGGTACTGACCAAGGGGGTACACCCCTACTGATTCTTTAAATCAGGGACGACCGTACTGATAGACTGTCAGGCCGTATCACATGTTCAGTAGTTCTAAAACTCTCCAAAACTTACCAGTTTTCAATCCTTTCTCGCATCTTTTGCTTTAAGTGTACCTTTGTGCTTTAAATAATACAAAATGATATATTTAAGTCCTAAAAATGCCCTATAAAAATAGACAAATTGGTGTGATAACAACCATCCTCTGGATCTGCAATGTGAGATGATAGTTCGGAGCTAGAGGAATGTGGGGATAAAATGTGGATTCGGTCATGGTGGAGTAGAGATCCTCAAGCTTATGTTTTCCAATCACATTTTATGATTAAGCAAAGGTATAATGATGGTGCTAGCTATTAGAATAGTGTTTGGCACATTTCCCACTTGATAGGACAACTAAAAGCAAAAAAAAAAAAATTACTTTTTGTACTTTTCTGCACAGTTGTCATATCTGTTCTGTGACCATCATCCAAATACAAGCTTTTTTAGCAGACCATCCTCTATTCTCATTCTTGAATTGGTAGCTATTAATTGATCATCCTCTAAGACATCCTTATCCTTTGAGTCTATCTTCATCCTCTGACCTTCCTCATCCCCTAAGACTGTCCTTATCCTCTGATTTTCCTCACACCCTGACCTTCCTCATCCTCTAATAGTCCTCTGTTTCTGATCATATCATCCTCTTGAGTCATCTTTATCCTATGATGTTGTAGTGTGTGTAAATTAACCAAAGACATCCTCAACTTTGAGTTTTATCTTTTGGTTAGACAATGATGGCTAAGTACGCCACATGCAACGATGAGACAACAAAGTACATTCTTTGTTGCATGTTCTCCAAGTGCAAGGTGTTTTCTACATGTCCAGTTGTTCTTGTTATCCTTGTTGATGGTCCATCATTGCAGCATCCTCTTGTGTTGACCCTAATGGCGTGACAACATAGTAAACCATGTATTGTACAATTCTGCAGGTAGTTAAACTCAACTGGCTTCCTCGTGAATCCTTTGATGATCCTCTTCTTCTTCTTCTTGTCCTCTTCTGCTCAACCCCTTATTTGTTCTGATCATCCTCTTCTCTACTGGTCTTCTTAATAGGTCTTCCTCATCTGGTTATCCTCTTCTTCAGGTCTTCATTTGTGCATTGCCTTGAGAATTGATATTGTCATGGCTTTAAGTGGCTAAGGACATTGCTTCTTTATGATAGACCAAACATCTTCATATTCTTCAAGTTTTGTTTGGTCTTGAGTCATTGCATATCAATATGCCTATTTGTGTCCATGAGCCATCTTCAAATAAAACACTTAGTGCTTCTTCTTAATTCCCTCAAAGTTGGCCCTTGTAAGCTCTTGTCTTGTTCCTACTACATTTGCCACACCTTTGGCTTGGAGAGTTCTTCCTTAGTTTTTAGAGTCCTTGTGTGCTTTCTGTTAAGCTTGTTAGCTTGCTATCTGTGTCGTGTTCTGGATTAACCTCTCTAGATATATCCTCTGGTTAGTTAGAGCTTGATCATACTCTATGCGAGAGGATGGTGATCGAAGCCTACTCATCTTGAGTAGCTTCTGATGCAGATTCTTTTGTCATGATCCTTCAGCTGTGAACCTTCCTCTTCTTGCTACAAAATTCCTCTTCTTTCTTGAACCTTGTATACTTGTTATGAACCATCTAATGGTGTAATATGCAAACCTCCTCATGGTAGCTTTCTCATCCTCTCAGTAAATCTTCTCAAGGTTCTGCAATAGTCTTCTAATATCTTCATGAAGCTTGTGCTATTATTGTTGTAATCCTATGATGCTACTCTGATTCTTCTACTTTGAGTAGATACAATGCACTTTGTTGATGTGAGTGGCTTCTAGCTTGTCCACTTCTAAGATACATCTTCTTTCAACAAACTCGAATACAAATATCAGTAGGTCACCATTTAGAAAACTTATCATTTGGTTCATAAGGTTTGTTGTCATTAAAACACATCAAAAAGGTTTTGACCCTAACAATCTTCCTTTCTTCCTTTTCTTCTCCTTTCTTCTTTCTTCCTTTTTCTTTTTTTCTCTCTCCTACGATTTCTCTCCCTTTCTTTTAATCTCTATTTTCTCTTTTATTTATATTTTAATGCGCTCTCTCTCTCACACACACACACACTCTTACTAGGTGCACCCTCTAATATTACTATGACATCCCTTCCACAATCTAGAATGTAAATATAATAACCCACACTTACTAGATGCACCCCACATATTATGGGTTACAACCTATTTTTACTATCTTGGGTCATATACTTCATGCACCTACTTATTTACTATACACAACTTGTATGCTCTAATACTTTGTTTTTAACTTATAAGCTCCTTTTTATTTCTTATGCACACCCAAACACCTAGCTTAGGGAAAATGAGATGTTACATTTTTCCCCCTTTAAATAAATTTTGTCCTAAAAATTGTTTCATCCCACAACTCAGCTTCTGCTGCGAACTCTGATCCTATTCAAATCCAAATTGGCATTTCTTCCACGGCTTGCTCTAACTAGGATTATACCTTTTAGTTGCAGGGTTAACATACATATCCCTACTTGTAGCTCATTAGAGAAAAAGATATTCACAATACATTCATTTGATTGCATTTATGCACGCATTTAGTCAACATCTAAATTAGGGTAATCGAGCAAAAACATGATATCATACAACGAAAATCAGAAGTTTTATACAATGCTGCTAGGCCTGTCAATTGAGATCCTAGACTGACACATAAGATATCTCATTCTACACTAGCAGGCTTGTCACAAAGGAACTCCTAAGGACTAGTATCGTTACACTGCCAGGCTTGTCACGAAGGAACTCCTGAGGACCAGTGCAACTATTGAGCATATAGCTCCTAGTATGCTTGTTATACCTCTCTGTAACCAACATGAGAGTCCCAATGCCTGAGCACATACTCTGCTACGATTTGTGGATAATTAGCCACACCATCTCATCCTTCCCTTACCGAAGAACGTCACTAAAGGCTTTTTCTTACTGTGTAGTTAATAATTACGCCTCGTGAAAACCAATATTTTCATGCAAAATAACATTATCATAAAATCTCTACCATTACTTAAAGTTCACGTCCTCCCTCGAGCATCCCATAATATTCTCAAGGACCCGTGATGCCTTCATTGGCCAACTTAATTTTGTCAATGCAGGTTCGTCACTTTGAGCAAGTTAACTACGTCCGTTTGAAAAATTTCTGATTTTTCAAAGACCGTTTGAACATAAAATTCAATTCCGATTTAAACATCTTTCCTTAAAAAAATCATGAGATAAGCACCAATGAGCCAACATGCTTTCATTCATGACATGGGTATTCAATTATACCCTGTTACCTAACCATACCTTGAACTGTCTACGCACTAAACACGTGGTATCATAAATACCTCCAAAGGTACACATACATAGATAGTCTCCAAAAGGATAACTATTTCCATTTCCATTCACTACAATCATCAACATGTAGCATGCATATCATTTATTTATTAACTTCACATATTAAGTTGATATTCAAGTCATATTCTTGAAGTACAACCCTACACCCAAAACTCATTATGGACACCTATGCAACCATATTAGAACTATATTCACTGTGTTAGTCCTCTATGTGCCCAACTAAATTTGTCATGAAATCGAGAGGACAATTGGTTATTACAGAAAATTAACAGGTTAAACGTTTTGCGAGTTTAATTTACACCTTAAGTCTTAACTTGTCAATATATCTTAACTGGTTAAAATCGTATCTGTAATCGGTTACATGAATTCCAAAGATACTAACCAATTAGTTAAAAATAGTCAATCGATTAACTTTTGAGTTCCCACAATTCTAGTTGCGCAAACAGGGGCAATGGTTATCAAACATACAAGTAACCTAATGCTCAATTAGCTATTAACTTACCCTAATCTAACTAGGCAATTCAAAAAATTATGGGCATTATCAAATTTCGTTGCATACTGAAAATTTTCCTTCCCGTTACAAAGAAATTCACACTTAAGTAACAAGGAAACATTGCTTACCTTTGGCTACTCAATTAGAAAACTTAACATTTAAAAAAATACATGATTAACTCGCATCATTTGTCTGATCAAGGAAAAAAACTATCAAGAGACTTAACTTAGGATCCTATTACAGGTTTCCTCAACTTAGATTTTTACTCCTTTACCATTACTTACATTAAGCATGATAAATTTGCTTCTACAAGTCATACATACACTTAAAAGAATCTTGACTACTTCGTGGTTGCAATTCATATTACACAAAGTAACAATCAACTTTTCGACAAATCAACTTCAATGCAAACTACTTAACTTCAAACAGCCCATAAAAACACAAGAAGTGGTAACAAGTAAGCATACACTACTCTAGGGTATTGAACTAGTTTCATATCATGTTAATACTACATCACACTAGTTGGATTCATACCACTTTTCCTCCATTCAATATTCAAATGCAAAGAAGCAATAACATAGCATTCACTTACATACTATTCTCGTCTAAAGACATTAATCAACCACACATACATTGCTGAACAAATAAGATTCATGTCATAACATTATTGCTTTTGTAGGAGTTTTAAAATCCCTTTTTACTAAAATATTTTGGACTTCAATCTTCTACGAAAAGCGGACTATAAAGGATTCGACCTTGTAGGAAGTGTGTGCTCAAACAATGCTAACTTCTGCTACTCTTTACCCTTCACCATTCCTCAAACAAATCCTTGAGGTGGCCCATCTCAATAACTCACATGAAGAACTTAGAAAATTAGCGACTTTGCAGAGTACTAAGGACAGACATCCTAGACCGGATCACTTCTAGATATGTGATTTATAGTCCGATGGGATCAAATTGCTTTGGTACCATAATGTAACGCCTTGGTTTCCACCAGAATATTACTCAATGTATTAAAAAACTGGAGAAATGGATAGCTTAAATAAGGAAGGAATAAAATCTGACGGGAAGTAAGACTTTCATGTCGAAATACAAGATTATGAAAATCTGAAATACAAATTTTGACTTTATATAAATAAAGAACGCTGAGAACAATTATATAAAACCTAGACCTAAAAGAAACTCTGACTGTGATCCGGCACTAACTTTATAAGTAAAATCCGTATTGGAAAAAGTTGAGCATTCTAAAGTATACTTTATGATCTCCAATGGTCTCCTAATACCTAGAAACATCGCCTCAATGTATAATGAGTTTAAACAAACTCAGTAAGATAGAATCATAATAAAACAATTTAATGGATGTTTTCAGCCATAACTGGGGTGCGAGGCGTGGGAAAATCCTCTTTAACATGTAATAACAATACTAGACAATTATGGTAACACACAAGCTATATTATTATTAAAATCTAGCCTCACAATCTTATCTGAGAGCATTCATTATAAATAAGGCAATCATGAGCATAGTATTCATCCTATACTAACTATTAGCTACTCGTGTAACTATATTTCAAAGTAAACAACATAATTCTTATCATTAAGCCTTATCATTAGCTTACACAGAAAACTCTTATACACTATACTTTTCTTCTAAGAAAGATGTATATCAGCTCCCATCGCTTACTAGTTTTTTTTTTAACATTCATAAGTAGGCCTTAACTTGCCTACTTTACTACTTTGAAGTACGAGGCTCCCTATTTGTCCTAAGGCCTTACAATGCATGCAAAATTTGCCTTCATACTCTATCTACTGTATTAGAATACGTCAGTACTAACATACTTTCTTAAGGCCAATAAGCATCCTAGCCATCGAAACTCTTCTTAAGTACCAATGTAACTACATACCTTGCTCATATGCACACTAAGGTTTTACATTTTTCTAGTCTAAGAGTAACACCACTATCTCACTCGTAGTATCCAACTAGATCTTGATGAGCCTACTAAACATACCTTAAAACTCCCAAGCCTTAAAATTGTATTCTTCATAATGTGTCATGACATTGCTACACCATAAGAATAACCTAATTCTTCGATTCCCTATCTTTCTTCGGTTTCACCCGGGATGGTCCCCCATTGGTGTTTGGGTCGAGGACCTATTGTCTGTGGGAAACAAAATAGTCCTTGCATTTTGAAGCATCACAAATCGACCACTCCAGTTGTCGTTCTCAAATATTCCCTTAAAGGAGTTATTCATGGTTTAGAGTGTGACACCCTTAACCCCAAATACGCTTTATTTAATTAAAGTAAACAAATAGGAATTTTATAGTGAAAATTGAAGATGACTATTGCGGAAAAATAAACGGGTTTCAAAACCTCTCAACTCTCGAGTTAAGAACGTCGCATTCTCATTCTCTTTAAACTTTGACTCTCATTAATAACCAAAAATCAAATGTGGAATACATAAATTTAACTCATGGTTCAAAATGACTCGTGAAAATAATTTCTGAATTTTCGAATAATTACAAATCAAAATCCTAACATTGTCACATCGGTTCAGAGCTATAAAATCTCAAAAGAGTAAACATGAATCAACAGCTCGAACAATTCAATTAAAACGAAAATAAAACATAGTTCTGGAAAATAGTGAAACATCCATGTAAAGCTCTTTAACCACTTGCCTCAAAATCGTTTTCATCTGCACATAAATCAAGTACAAGGAAACAAACAAAGAAGAAAAGGGGTGAGTTCGTTGTGATTGAGTGTGTGGATAAAAGAAAAGGTAGATGAAAACAAACGCACTCAACAATCATTGTTTATCCATATATATATATACTTTTATCAAACTCTTGAATTCATATATCCTTGTTGGAAAAATAACATCACATAAACATCGCCATATCTCAGTCACTAATGATCTCACAACGATATCAACCACACGTCACGATATGGAGACGCAAAGATTATGCAATTTCATTATCAGAAACTAAATCTAATAATGACTATTCATTTTTTTTAACATCCTGTACAGGAGTCATTTTCAAGCAATTTGCCACTCGTCAGTGGACTTGTCATGGCCACACGCGAGTGGACTTGTCACAAAGTATGGTGAACTTGTCACAAAGTAGTTGCCACTTATAGTGGACTTGTCACAGAGTAATCACAAAGTAACAAATAATCACAAAGTCACAAAGTAATCACAAGGTCACAAAGTGGTCATGAGATAGTCTTAAGTGTAATTAAATTAGTAATAATTCAAATGGAAGTCTCACTAGCCTTTATTACCTACACATGTCAATCAAAGTTAGGTTCATTCCACCGAACTTCTATCATGGGGTATTGGATATCCATATTGGTCTAACGGACTAGGACTCCAATTGAGTCGGACCACCAAGGGTCGTCATTCTCACAAAATCATTGCCACCGTAGTGGACTTATCAAAACATGATTCAATTGAAGTCACAACATAATTCTCAAAGTTAGAACACAATGCATTTAACTTAAACCACCAAGTCTAATTTAACACGAAATACAAGATTATTAAGCAATTACCAAAACTCATTCACATCTAATCCTAAGCCCCTTTTAGTTCATTAAACATGTTATCATCAAGTTTCAATAAAATCAAGGTTCCTAGATTTTCCTATAATTTTGTAGAAAACTATATAACTTGGGTACCCATTTTCCCCAAGGTTCCAGCATGGTATTCCCCAAGGTTCACATACATTCCTCAATTGTACAAGATGAAAGATAATTCACACATACCCAAAACTCAACCAAACAAGGTATTTCATATGGTCATAATATCATTCACCTATCCTTCAGGAGTCAAGCTCAATATTGACATATCAACTTAGCAATAATCACAGTTATGTCATCAAAATTACGGGAAATACAAAATCGATACAAAATTCAAAGGAAGTAAGCAACCACAAGGTCACTCCTTCACACACACATATATGCACATATCACAGCCACACCATTATTAATTCAGCCCATCAATACATACAATATAGTTGCATGCGCATCAATACAAGTATATTCACCCTACGGGGAGCCTAAGGGAAGCCCCCTTTCATCTACCCTCACAATCATCACAACCACAATATCTCCCCCTTACCTTGAGGTTAAAAATGGAGTTTGACTTTGACGTTATTAGTGCAAATCACTTCCACCGAGCATACCAATGACCAACACAACAGCGGCTCCACATCTCTCGTTTGAATTCCATTCTTTTCCCAACGACAATCACGATCAACAATCTCGTCAAGGACCAAGACCACAAACCACAACAACCAACACCAGATAAATTAATTATCGACCAAAACATAATTTAACATAATTTAAATGGCCTAACATGATCAGTGCCGTTATCGAAATAATTAATTAGCGGGTAAGGTTCAGATTAACGAAATCAGCTTCCCAAAGTCAGTAGCAGAAGAGGCGAGAATTACTCACCTAAATTAGGTATGAACATCGCAGCGGAGATCCACCATGAATCTGTTCCCATTCATGTTCCAGGGCCACAAAAGAAACGCTATGAACACTTGTCCTCATTCCAGAAGAGGATCTGAGCACGAATTTATAAAGAAGAACAAAAATGACGACCTGAGAGGCTCACCACAGTGGTCGCGGTTTTGTTCTTCCCTCTGACAAAACGCGAAATCGCAATAACAGGGGATCAGTGCAATTGAAACGGTAAGGAAGGGACTCAAAATCACAAGGGGAAAAGGAATTGTGGCTCTTACTTGGTCGTGGACGGCCAACTCGCGTGGAATAGATGCGATTCCGGCGACTGGGCTCTGTTCGTGATGTCTCTGGCCGTTCTGGGCGTGGCTCGCGACGGTTTTCACGGAGAAGAGAGGCACGAGTTACAGAGATGGACCATGGTGGAGATGCCGTGGCTGAATCGTGGAGTGAACCGCGCCTGAGGGGCCGCGGTACTTCTGTTTTCGTGGAGAGGGAAAGGTTCTGCGAGAGAGAGAGGGAGCTCGAGGTTGGGGGTGAGAGTCTGAACGGAGAAAGAGAGCTGTGGGCGGCGACCGAGCCGCCTGGGAGGCTGCCTCATGGCGTCTCGCAGCAAACTGAAGGGGAAGAAGAAAGGGGAGCAGCAGCGGCGCTGCTATCTCAAGAGGGAGAAGAGATAATTAGGTCACGCAGGGAAGGAGAAAAGAGACGCAGGCTTGGGCTGTCCAATATCAAGGGGTGCGCATCAGAAATTCAAGGTAGTGCAGGGAGTAATGAAAGGGTTGCATGTAGTACAAAGGCCCAATAATCATGTTAATGTATTTTTAAAAGCCCTTTTTCATTTGAACCACCATTTTAGCACTCCTTTAACCAAAATATTTCCCTGACATAAATAATATTTCAATACTAATATTTTAGAAAAATAAAGTAATAAAATAATATATTACCACTATTTTTTAAAATAGTGGTAATAAATGCTACTCCATCTGTCTTTTAATATAGGACATTCTTGGAAAAAAATTAGTCCCAGAATATAAGACACAGTTCAGATATCATGGGTGTATTATTTTTTTTTTCCACAAAACTACCCCTACATTAATAGAGGGAATTAAAAGCCATAATTTCTCTGTCTTAGAGGGAATTAAGGAAAAGAGTGAGATGGTGTGTATCATTAACTAAGGGTAATTTTGGTAAAATACTACACAATTTGACAAATTTAATGATTTCTTAAGGGACGTGAAATTTGCAAGAGTGCCCTATATTAAAGGACGGAGGGAGTAATATTTTCCAAAAATACAAATAAATATCAATTAAATATTTTTCAATAATTCAAACACACATAGGGAAATCAGTATCACTAAATTTACAAATCATCAGATATAATGAAATAAACACATTAAAAAAAATATAAAATGTACGAAAAATGTGGGGTGTTACATAAAGGGTTTAAGACGTGCTTGACCTCCTTCCCTGAATTGAGCAAGCACTTAATGATAAGGTAGTCCTCGAGGAGCAACTGGGGCAAGCTAAGGCCTTAGTGGAAAAGAGTAATAATAAAGTTTCTTCATCGGAGAAGTCTTTAGAGGACGTATGTGCTCGATTCAAGCAGGAGAAAAGGAAGGCCGATAAATCCCCCTCAGCTCTAATCGAGGAGCTAGAGGATGCACACATTAGCATTGAACTTGGCTTGTAGAAAGAAAAAAAAACTCGAGGGAAATAGTGCCTGACTTCGTTAGGAGAAGGATGCCTTGGCCACCAAATATAAGGAGGCTACTACTCGGGACAATACGTTTGTGGAGATGTTCACTCAGACCTGCTTGCTAGAATGTCTTCGAAAAATTTATGCCAATTGCTAAGTTCTATCTACTAAAGCTTGATACTTTGAAGTGGTCAATAATGTTTGCAGTTCAAAATGGCACCCTGATCCGGCTGGTGGGCACCCCTGTCAATCTCGAGGACTATCATCTTGATGATGTTCATGCTAAAGAAGGCATGGAGGTTCATCCAGCTGCTATCGAGACAGGTCCAGGTGCTTCAACCTTGGTTCAAGACGCCCCAGACGCTAACATTTTTTTCACTTTTGTTGACTCTGTCTTAACCTTTTAACTGTAATGGAAATATGTTTGTTTTCGTGCTATGTTGGGTAGTTTCAATTTTTCCTTTGCACTTCCTTTGCATTATGCTTGATGATATCATTGCGCTTTTTCCCTTTCCCGGGCAACATTTTGAGGTTTCAACGACCTTAGATCTTTATTGTGCATGCTCTTATGAATTTATCTTGCCTTTTCTCATTTATCCGTGTCTTCTGGAGTGATTTGTTATCTTAGAATTATGAGGTGAAGGTCATTCGTTTACCATGGACTTTAGCGAAATACATATAACATCCTTTAGGCCTTACATTTCTATTAGGAATTGTAAGGAGGATCATCTCATGACCTTAAACCCTTCCTTCCTCCCTCAAATTTTTTGGAGTTTGGAAAGAGTTATTTCATAATCCTCGGACCCTTCTTTCTTTAAACTCCTTAGAGTTTGAATGAGGGTCGTTTATTTCTTCCTTATTGTGATCCACATTCTGCTCTCAACTACTTTGCATCTTTCTCAAATTAGCTCTCTTCTCCTTCTCCTTTCAAGGAAGGAAATGTTTTCCTCAACCTCAAACCCACTCCTTTGAGTTTCCATTGTGAATCCTCTTTTCTCCTTTCTCTGATCCACTCTCTTCTCCCTTCCTTTAGAGTCTCGATTAAAGAACCTATTTTCTTCAATCTTGAATCCATTCTCTTCTCCTATTTCTTAGAGTTTAAGGAAAAGATCCTCTTTTCGACTTTCTTAGATCTATTTTCTTCTCCCCTCCTTAGAGTTTTGGGGTGAGATCCTCTTTTCACTTTTTTGGGATTCACGCTCTTCTTTCACTGCTTAGAGTTTCGGGGAGGTATCATCTTTTTCTCGATCTTAAATCCATTCTCTGTTCCCACTCGTCGGAGTTTTGGCGAGGGATCATATTTTCCTCAATATCAGATCCGTTCTCTTCTCTTACTCCTTAGAGTTTAGGGGAAGGATCATTTTTTCGCATTTATGGGTTCCACTCTCTTCTCCTACTCCTTGGAGTTTTGAGGAGGGATTCTCTTTTCCTTAATCTTGGACCCAGTCTTTTCTCCCACTATTTAGAGTTTCAAGGAGGGATCCTTTTGGGCACATATGTCTCTTTGGTCCGACTCTTCTCAAAATAAACTTCCAATTGAATGGTACAAAAGAACATATTGTAACGAAATTCAAAATAAAATAAAGCAAATGACTATATTGTTGGAACCTAAATAATTGAAAAGTTTAGACCCTCATTAATTTTGATGATAACAAAGTGTTTACAAGTGAACAATTTATCTTCTAATAGTCTTCAGGTATTAAAATTGTTTATGTTTTATAACTCACTCAAGCAAGAAGAAGATATTCAGAAGAGTTTGAATACATTCCATGTGTGTCAGCATTCGGCTCATTTCAACGTCTTGCATACAACGAGCATTCGGTAATGTGATCTCATGACACGTGGTTACTCAATTACTGTGAGCGTCTGCCCTAACTTCTGAGCGAGCATCTGGTCTTATTAATGAAGCACGTGATGGTCACTTCTACTCTGATATTTTGGAACGGAATTCGAATTTGATTTTGTGCGGTCAATTTGTTGTACGACGTATCAAAGGTGACACTTTTAGTATAAGACAAAATTCGTACAAGGCAATTGTGAAAAGCAGATAGTACAAAAACGATAATGTGTACCATTCTGATATTCTCTAGAAAGGAAGAAAATGACAGCTTTTCAAATTGCCTCACTCAATGATAAGGAGCTGAATTTTACTACAACGGTAATACCCCTCAAGGACTCCTATAAATACCCCAAGGTATTTATTGAAGAAAGTTATCAAAAACTGCTAGAAACTACATTCTGAAAGAGCTATTACTCAGTGAGCAATCAAGTTTCGTGCCAATTTTCTGGACAACAAGAACTGAACCTCAGCGTCTGATATTCTTTCTTTTAGAAAGCTATTTGTTTTTTTAGCTTAATCTTTTCGTCCTCTCTATGAGAGTTATTTAATTGTACTCAAAAGAAAATTACTTTGTGAACTTTGTTCTGCCTAGTTAAGGCTTTGTTCCTCAAAGGCTCAAATGTACTGAGTCGTTTTGAGAAGTTAAGAGTATTGTCAGGTTTGTGACAGTAGAATACTCTTAATGTATTTTGTAATCAGTTTATTATAGTGGAAATCCTTCTGGAACGAAGGGACTAGATGTAGCTACCTATTTGGTGATGAACTAGTATAAATCTCTGTGTCTCTTGCTTTACTGCTTTACGTTTATCTTTATCTTGCTCAATAAAACAAGTTTTCATAAACTGCTTTTCCAGCGTCCGGTATATTTCCAGCATCCGATAACAAACAGTTTTTGAAATCAAATGTTCTAAGTGTTTTTAACTGAAAGTTTGCGAAAAGTTTTCAACACAATTCAACCCTTTTCTTGTGTTCATGTTCAGTTAGTACCGGAGCTCGGCTTCTTGGTTGAGCATTTAACAGTGTTAAGAGAAAAGATCCTATACTGTGAACATGTCTGCAGAAGATGGTCGTATGAATCGTCCTCCTCTATTTGATGGAGAAAAATTTGACTACTGGAAAGATAAGATAAAAGCTTTCTTTGAGACACAACAACTTGAGTTGTGGGATATAGTTCAAAGTGGATATCTTTTACCCACTAATGCTAATACTGGTGCTGCTATAGCCATAGAGGATTGGAATGATAAGTAGAAAAAGAGATATCAAACTAATCAAAAAGCTAGATTCATTGTTATCTGTGCTATGACAGAGAAGGAATATGATAAATGTGGCAAATTTGATACTGCCAAAGAAATTTGGGATTCTCTTGTTTTGTCTTATGATGGTTCTGCCCAAGTAAGAGAAACTAAAGCTAGCATGTTGGTTCGCCAATATGAGTTGTTTAAAATGGAAGATGGTGAAAATATTGAATCTATGTTTTGAAAGTTCTAAACACTTGTTCATGAGTTACAGGCCCTCGGGAAAAGCTATACTACACCTGACCATGTGAGAAAGATACTGAGAAGTTTGACCAAGCAGTGGAGACCCAAAGTCACTGCTATTCAAAAAGTAAAAGATTTAAATGCTCTACGGCTTGAAGATCTATTGAGTTCTTTGAAAGCTCATGAACTTGAGCTGAATGAAGAAGAACCTGCGAAGAAAAGCAAGTCCTCAAAGCCACCGACTATCTCATCACCATCCCATCAATATCACAAGTACACCAACCTCAGGTAGACTGACCCGATTGTCACCACTATCACAGGGTATTAACAGTAATACACACTATTACTGTCTAGGGATTTACTATCCTCTAACTAGAGGGCATCACCCTTGATTCATACATCATCCAACAGACTCATATAGATCACATGCTATCAACACATAAATATCAGGCATAACAAAATATTATTAATCATCGTTGATCGTAATTAACTATTTTTTACGTTGCATAAGCGACTGTCTACTAATCTTATTCAACATAACCTATGTTGGTTGGTAGGTCTACAATGACCATCCTTAGCCACTGTACACCGCAACCCTTCTCCTAAGATGTTGCTGCTACCAACCCCTAGTAGGGCTAAGGAACCCTACACATGCTAACGGGCCTACTCTACTACCTATTTTCCCTAGAGATTAAGGTATCTTCCCCCTTACCTGGCTAAGAAGACTACTGCCGTTCTCATTCCTCGCGTCATATCGCTCTTCCTTCTCCCCGAGCTCTCCTTGTACTTCAATTGCCCAAATGGAGTGGATTGCCGAAATGGGAGAGGCGAGCTCTATATATAGGCAAAATTGACGCGATGGGCCTTAGACATAGAGTCCATCGCGTCGCGAACTGGGAGACGTGTCAGCAATCCCGTGCGCTGATCCACCGACTTGTTTGCCGACATAATCGGGTCGCGAGCCATTTACACTCAGTTCCCGTCGTGCCGTGAGTAACCACGTCGCGAGCTTATTCCTTTGTATCAACGTCGCGTCGCAAGCATCCTAAACCAGTAAATTTCCATTTTTGCCCTTCTACACGTTTTTAGGGTTTTCTATTCCTTTCTAGGCTATTCTTGGCCTCATTTTAGGCCCAATTTAATTCTAACTAAGGTTTTTAATATCCAACTATTATTCTAAAATTATTTAATGACTTATTTAAAAAATCAGAATGTCATATTACTACCCCTCTTAAAAGAAATTTCATCCTCAGAATTAAAAAATAAGTACCTGAATCTGAAGCCTCCTCCACTCCCTTGATTGTGAATATTCGCCCAGCTCGGTTTGCGGGTTTGGTTGGTCCTGCGAGCTTGGAAGTGGCACGTTCGTCTTTTTGTCCTTTAGCTCCAGATCCACCTTCTATTCATTGCTGGCAGTACCGGCCAATATGTGCTAGTTTCTTACATTTATAACAAACAGGTTCTTTCTCAGGACATTCTTGGAGGTAATGTCTTCCTCCGCACTGAGTACATCTTGTTGACCTTGTTAGTTCATTTTCAGTGTCTTTAAAAGATGGGTTAGGACAGTTACAAGGTTTTTGATTGGTCCTTTCATCTAGATTCCTCTTTTTATTTCTCACGGTTCCACCATTCTTTTGTTTTTCTATCCCATTGTCAAGAGTTTCTAGCTCAATGCTCATTTCCATTAATTCAGAAAAACGGTTAATCTTTAAAGGAATCATAAATCTATGTGACTCGGGTTTTAACCCGTCTTCAAATTGCCTACACATTCACTCTTCATCCTGGTATCTGATAAAATCTAGAGTACTTAATCAAAGTTTAAAATCTTATAGCATACTCTCCCACAGTCATCTTTCCTTATTTCAGACTAAGGAACTCCTTCTCCTTCTCACGTTTCAATGCATTTGGGAAATATTTTTCTAAAAAGCAAGTTCTAAACAACCCCCCCAAGTGATAATCCTCCCTTCGATCTCCAACATCTGTTGTTTATTCTTCCACCAGGACTCTACTACTTCGACTAAAAGAAAAGTTGCATAAGTTACCTTCCGATCATCTCGATAGCATATTGTCGCAAAAATTTTCTTGACTTCCTGTAGCCATAACTCTGCTCCGTCAGGGTCATATTCTCCTTTAAATTATGGGGGTTTATTTTTCATAAACGCTGCTTATCCAGCGTCTACAGTTACTTCTCCTCCTCCATTTCTCTGATTCAACAGCTGTTGGAGTAACTGTCCTTGTTGCTGTATCAGCTGAGTGTTTTGTTGTGCCTGCTATTGCATTGCCGCTACTAAACATTCTAATCCTCAGTTTCCATTGGTCTCTCCTAACCCTCCATCGGTTTATGGAATGTTTCCTCCTCTGTTTCGTGTTCGTCAAGCCATTAGTTACCTGGCTAAGCAACTAATTAACTTGTGGTCATAATATAAACACTCAGTTCTACCCAACATTCCCCAATTACAGTTGATACCCAATGGGGTACAACTAGACTCTAACACGGCTAGTGACTCGACCCTCTCCACAGTCCGGTTATAACCGAACTGCTCTGATACCATAAATATAACACCCCGCCGAGACAGGACATTGACTTCATTTATTTGATATTAGTAGTCCACTTTAAAGAAAACACATCTTTATTTATTATTAAGAAAACTATATAAAGTTCATTACAAAAGTACAAAATACAACCCAACACCCATAAGGGTAACAAAACCCCGTGAACCTTGCCTCTAAGCAATCTACTCAAAAGCCTTCATTCCACTTCTTATAGGTTGGTCCTCTTCATTTGCTATTTATCACACAATATAGAAAACACAAGAAGGCACTGTGGTAAGATATTAATTAACCTCCTCACAATAGGAAAATAGCATAGCAGCACTAGTGCAGAAAGAAGATTTTACACCGGTTAAAATTGACATTTTACACCGGTTTTCGTACCGGTATAGTTGCTCCCGGTGTAGTATGTTCGGGTTTTTACACCGGTTATTTAGCCAGAGTGAAATGTGTATCTTTACCCCGGTTATTTAACCGGAGTGAAATTGTCCATCTCCTTTTCTATTTTATTTTTAAAAGAAATTTTACAAAAAACCTTAATTTTACACCGGTTATTTAAAATAACCGGTGTAAAATGTTATATTTCTTTTTTCTCTTTTTGATTTTCTCCATTCATACCCAGATATTCAAGTTGTTACACAATAAATTTGCAATGAATTGACACCAAATGTGCCCAAAAATCAATATCAAATTACTCTATAAACATATCAAATATACACATGTATACACATAAACAAAGAATAAAGTGCTATATATAAACAATGTACAAAGAATATATACAAAGTACAAAGAGTATATGTAAACAATGTACTAGTGAATCAAATGCTATATATACAAAGTCAATTTGATGATCTTCTAGATCTTTTTGAATTTGATCCTCGGGCTGCTGAACAAACATTCTGGGCCTTCATCTTCTTTTCTTTCTCCTCAATCATTTGAAAAAGGAATTCTGCCTAAGTATGTCTAATATAGTCAATTTCATCTTGACCATATTCAGATATGTTATTGAATATCTGCAAGTTCAAACATATTATATATATAATAAATTAAACCTGCCTAATTAAAGTAATAACATGTTTTTCATATTACAAATATATAATATATAGCAAGAGGTTAAAAATTTAATTACCTCCCATCTGTCAACAATATCCCCCGTGACAATTGTTAACATATTTTTCATCATATAGTACCCACAGGCCCAGCCGTTCTTTTGTTTAATCCCTACAAATGAATATTGTAGCAACATATAATAAGTAAAAATTATACACACAAATGAATTAAGTAAATAAATTTAAGGAGGACAACTATTTACCTTAAGCTCCATCCATATAGGTTCCCTATCATATATCCTGATAAAAGAACATATTCATCAAAATTAAGTTTCAAATCATGAGAAAAAGAATCAAAATATATATGATAAATATAAGTTTACCTTTCAATGATGCCCTGAATTACATCGTTTGGTTGAAAGTGCAGCGAACACAACCAAACAACAACATTATCACTAGGCTTAAGGATAAACAACTGCCAGTAGTCGCTGCAAATAATGAACAAAATAAAAGTTTATCTGAAGCAGAAACAGACAAAACCAAACTAAGCTACCAATTTGACAACAGCTAGTAACATATATGTACTTACCTATGCAAATATTCTCCTAAGTAACATTTTTGGCTCACTCCGCATCTTATTTTCCATGTAAGCTTGAACTTCTGCTAGAGGAAGGGAATAATTGGAGGAAATAATCTTGGTTGGGTCAAAGAATCCAAACAGATCGCTGGTGCCCTTTGCGATTCAGAGGCGATATAGATACCTAAGATTTTTAAACAAATGTTAATTACAATTGATACAAAGAGAATAAGATACTTACGTGCACCAAAATGACAACGCATTGGCAGAAACCCACCTAGTACCATCCATAATCTCTTCCATGTCACGCTTTTCAACAGCGACCTATGAAGGGACTCCGGGACAATGCTCGAAGTCTACTAGGTAGCGATCTTCGTTGAGACTACTTAACTTTTCAAGAAAATTTTCCCTAGGCGGCTCATACTCCTCAATGTCACGTGCACAATTACTATCCTTAGTGCTGACATGCGTAGTAGCCCTAGGAGATGCATCAGGTGGAGGATTATAATTGCTCACACCCATGGATTGCAGCGTCTGTATCAAATTAAGTAAACATTACTCATAATATTGATAAAGTTAGTACTTTTTACACATTTTATTAATTGTGTCAAGTTACACATACCTGAAAAACCTTTAGTTGGATCTCATCCTTGAGGCTTACGCTTATCTCCTGCCGGATCTCCTTTGAGAGCTGAACCCGGAGCTCTTGTTCTCTCTTCTCAATGAACTCTTGTTGCATCTTCTCCTGGAACTCCTGATTCATCTCTCTTCAGACCTGCTGCTGGATCTCGTGCCAGAAGGCCTTAAGTATCTCACTAGAGATCATTCCTGAGCTGGGGTGTGCAGATCCTCCATAGTAGTACTTTAGGCCCACACCCCAACCAGCAGTGCAAACGCGACCAGGGTGCTCTTGTGTTCTAGTGGCAGTTGTCAGGATATCCTGATGTCCATGTGAAACAAAAGATCCTTGCGTGCTCTGTTCCACTAACTCTTCCTACAACATATATATAAATTTGTCAATTAATACATGGTGTGAGAAAATGCATAAGTTGTAAAGCAATTACATTGATGGATCGAAAGAATTAGTTACAATCCTAGCAGCAGCTGAGGCTGTGGCCTTATATGTATAATCTCCCGATGGATTTTTTTGGGCTATCAGCCATAGCTCATGACGTCCTGATTCAGGAGGAGGCTCATTTAAAACCGAGCCTGCTTCATCTCCCGAATCTTCGGTCATTTTTTTAAACCTCTCTTCTGTCATTCTGTCCTTTAGCTTTACATAACCCCCACGAAAAAAGTGGAGCTTTTGAGTCTGTTCCTACTAAAATCCATTGGATTAGAACACTCTTAGATGAGTCTCTTCCTTGAAAATCTACAAACCATGGGTGTTTTGGATTGTGCTTATTTAACAAACTCGACACCATCCATGGTATCCTTCTCCAAACTGAAAAGGCTTAATGTACATAATTGTCACAGATTGAAATTCTTGTTCACATCTTCAACTGCCAAAACATTGGGTGTACTAAAGGAGATGAAACTCATCAATTGTGAATCAATAATAGAAATAGTGGATAAAGAGGGAGATGAATCAAATGAAGGTGAGATGGCATTCAACCAGCTTAATAAGAGATGATGTGACGGGTGAGGGTGTGACTTTCCCGCTTTGCCCTTTTATGCACTGGTACATCTTTTTTTTACTTGTGTACTCTAGAATTCACCTTACAAGTGTCTATCGTGCATTAGCGATATGGGTCATGTATTGTGCATGATTTTTCATTACCGTCGGATTGAGAAATTCTACCACATTTATAGTGGACCTCCACACACCAGATCGTGCCCCCCTCTGCCTTCCAGTCACCTGCTCTGAGCACCCTGCCAACGACGTCATTGCCACCTCCACCTTCTCAGCCCCACCTCCGCCACAATCTACGTCTCATCTCTCTCTCAATCTCAAAGTCCAGAACACACACACATTTACATAGCTTGCAATGCATCATTGTCTTCTTTACATTTTTCCATTTTCTGCTATCAAGGCTTCGTGAAACAATGATTGTATGCAATCCTCAAGTTTTGGTGATGAAGAGTATGATTAATGTGCCGAATCAAATATGCGTTCTTAAACAATAAAACCCCCACCAACAACAACAAGAAGCCATGTTGGCCCTGTCACTACCACTAATAACCATGTAAACCCACCTCGCGAACAAAATTTGCTTTTGCTACTACAGAACAACTAATTCGAAAATAGAAAAATCTAGGGTTCAATGGAAATCAAAATCCCAAGCCCACATGCACTTCTCAACAAAACAAATATCGAAACATGGGTGAATCATGAACGCATACTCTCATTCTTCCCCTAACAAAGAAATTGCAGATTAATAGAAAATAAGGGGGAGTCATGAATATTGAAGTTGGGTGGACCTTGGATTGGAGCATGGGGATTGTGTGTTTCAGTTCTTAGCAGCTTCAGGGAGTGAGTTCACGGAATGGGCTGAAGGATCAGGGTCGCATGGCGGAGTTGCTGGGGTTTGCAGGAACTGGAGACATGAGGAAAAAGATATGGTGTATAGGTTCCACAATAAAGTTGGTGAGATCACGAAATCTAACGGTTGTAAAAAATTATGTATCGTACATGACCCATGCTACTAAAGCATGGTAGCCTTCGCCCACAAGTTATGCATAAACCGTTATGCATAAACCGTTACAAGACTAATGTAATCGTTTAATACTCTTGTAAACCTTTATATCTCCTTTGTGTAAACTTTTACTAAGAGCATCTTTAGAGGGGGTGTCTTAAATTTCAACCCAAGTTTTCTCCCTCTCTCCTTGGTGGCAATCATCTCTCCAGTAGAATTGCTTTAAAATTGGTCAAAGTTGCTGCTATTGGTAACGACAACTAAACTGGTGAGAGGAGAGAGACAGACGGGAAAGGAGAGAGACATCACTGCTGCTGTCAGTGTGGCAACCAGCTTTAGAGTCCTGCGTTGTGGTTGCTCTAACTAGTTGTAAACGTTTACAACTTTTCTTTAAACGTTTGTTTTATTTTCAATCTCTCCATGTTTCTGATCTTTAAAATAATCGTTTAGGCAAATACCCATAATCGTTTATGGCATTTCAAATCTTCTCCGTGGTTCAAATTTTCTTAAATAAACGATTATATATCTTTCTATAAACGATTACACAAGAGACAAATTTTCGGATTGAACGCAACGGTCAAATATTTTTTAATGTTGCACGCTCGTGCGTTTTTTTAGACAAAGACTCTTACTTATTTTTTGTTCTGAAAATCTGTCAAAATATTTTTCTATCACTCATATTTAATTGAGCACAATATTTTCTTTGAGAGCCTTTTATACCACATAGTTTCAACTGTATTTTCTGAGCTTTAATTTGTTATATCTGCACTTTTGAGTGTATCTCCCTCGTATCATTTTATTTGTAAATTTTTTTTTCCGGGTAGGAATCCCAAGTGGTTCATAGAGAGGTGATATCTCTTGAACTGGTTGCTCTGACTTAGAGTTGTAAAGGTTTCTAGCTGAACCTAGTTTACAAGCTAGTGTTTTAGTGAAAATCTCTTTGTGCTTTGCTTTGGCAGGGGTGTTTGGTGGCCGAACCTTTATAAATTGCTATGTGCTCTTTCTTGCTCTTTATCTCCTTTACTTTTCAGCAATTTATATTTCAACTCTTTTTTTTATTGCTCTTTATTTCCATCATTTAAATTCGGCAATTTAATTTGAGCAATTTATTTTAAGTTATTTATTTTATTGTTATTTAAATTCTACATTTTTTTATTTCAAGTCATTTATCTTTTCGCAGTTAAATTCTTGCAAGTTATATTCTAGCACCTTATTTGCGAAAGATTTTCAAAAGCATTATTCACACACAATTCAACAAATCATGCTAGTGGGATGCACCAATCCCATCATGTCCTGCACCAAACTCCAACTGCGGTCGTTGGGTTGTACATGGTGCCTGCGCATAAGCTTATGCGTGATCTCATATTCGCACTTCCTAAACACCACCTACAAACAACAACAAATAATATATTAATGTCTATAATCTTTTTTTTCTCTTATGGTACAAAAAATTGTTTGAATTAATTGTGTCGATATTTCATTTTTTAGAATTTGATTATAGATACCTGAACAAACTCTTTGCAGTTGTATTATAGAACAAGGGTTTTTCAGTTTCTCGTTGGAATCGAAAGGAAAAACAAGAACATGGGCAGAAAATTCTTCGTCGTCAGCAATTGGAAATGCAATAGGACCACTGAAGAGGTGAAGAAGATTGTTGGTACCTTGAACAAAGCTAAAGTCCCTGGAGAAGATGTTGTGGAAGTTGTTGTGAGCTCCCCTTTTGAGTTCCTTCCCTTTGTGAAGAGTTTACTTCGCCCTGACTTCCATGTTGCTGCTCAAAATTGTTGGGTTCGCAAAGGTGGTGCTTATACCGGGGAGGTTAATGCTGAAATGCTTGTTAATTTGGATATTCCTTGGGTTATTCTTGGTCACTCCGAGTGAAGGCAGCTTTTGAATGAATCAAATGAGTTTATGGGAGGCAAAGTTGCTTATGCACTTTCACTAGGTCTGAAAGTTATTGCTTGCATCGGGGAGAATCTTGAACAGTGTGAAAGTGCATAAGCAACTTTGTTATACTAGCTTCACGTTGTGGATCCATCTAACTCCAGATAAGCAGATGAGAGTGCTCTCAACATCTAATGATACAATCAGAGTCTAGTCAGAATGATCTAGTGTAGTTGTCGGACGCCACAGCTGTGCCCCACCTTTACGTAAGACCCCAAACTAGCAACTATCCTTCGGACCGAATAGTGCTCCTAGTGACCTCACCGCATTGTTCCAAAGCCGTTTGCTTACCACCCCACGACATGACATCTATGATGCATGAAAACTAGCCTAAGTGTTAACAACATCTCGTGAATAACTCGTAATCATAGGCAATCAACCTAAGTGTCGACGAAATCTAATGATTAAATCGTAATCATAGGCAACCAGCCTAGTGTTAACTACATCCCATAATTAAACCGTAATCACATATTGTTCACTTTTTCATGAGCAATTAACAAGCTTTGATGGTAACACAACATCACCCTCTTAATCCTTATCATTCATACAATCTTAATAGTTTTATTATCAACCACAAACGTTTTCTAGTTTTTATACTTTAAATCTTTAAGGTATCCATGATTAACCGCGATCATCCTGAAACCATAAAAAAAGTTGTCAACCAGTTGCACTCAAATATTAAATGAAAGCAACAAAATCAAATATTAAATACTTACAAATGCAATCCCACAACCATTTCGCAATGTGGTCACAAAATGTGATGAGGACTGAGGTGTCCTCCGAACCGCCCGAACCGACATAACAACATAATCCTTGATCTCCTGTTGCTGCTAAGGGCCAGTCTCATGTGCAGGATCCTCATGCACCTATTGTGGCACCTATGTAGACTCCTCCTGTGCTACCTGATCAGGCTGCTCCTCTTCTGCCGGCTCATGTTGTGCCAACTTATGCTTCTCTTGCATACAGCGTCGCCGCTTAGCTAGCTCCCTCCGTGAGGACATGGTCGACCTTCAAAGCTTATTGTGACCCTCAATATTAGCTGGCCCTACCCCTTCGTGCGTGCCATATCTGTGGAAAAGCAAAAAATACATAACATAAGTAAACTGCCATAAGACTTAAATAAATAAAAAAGCAAACACAAATCCGGAAACAAGTTTTTAGGAAATCCTGGAAACTTATTTCCGAATTTGTATTATGGAGGTGGGAACCAAATACATATCAAAAACAAGTTATCAGGATTTCCCAAAAACTTGTTTTCGGAAAATTAAATTTTGCGAAAAAAAAAGAAGGCGCAACGAGGAAAACGATGGAGATGCCTGAAACGCGCCGGTGGTGGTGGGCGAGCGGATGATGAAGACAAAGGGATAAAGGGATTTGGAAGAGAGAGAGAGAGAGCGATGTGGTGAGGAAAGAGAGAGAGAGTGGTTTGGGGGTGGGAATGAGAGTAAAAGAGATAGAATGATGGTTAGGGGGAGGTGAGGAGAGTAGGTGGGGAAGGGGAAGGGTTAGTAGGGATAGATTTGAAATTTTTGAGGGGGGAGGTGGGGAAATTAAATGAGAGAATGGTTATTAACAATTGCCTTTTAGATTGGGCTCCCTATCACATAGTAAGTAATTTTTTTGGGTCAATATTAAAGGCACCCCCCACCTGTTGTGCACACCCCTCCATTTTTCGAAAAATCCAAAATACCCCTACCTAAAATAAGAAAATTGGAATCAATTCCGGAAATTCTAATTTTCGATATGTATTTTGCATACAAAAAATTCTAACCCCACCTGTTGTGCACACCCCTCCATTTTTCGAAAAATCCAAAAATACACCTACCTAAAATAAGAAAATTGGAATCAATTCCAGAAATACTAATTTTCGATACGTATTTTGCATACAAAAAATTCTAATTTCCATAATCCATACCGTAAATTTCTGCAATTTTGTTACCGAAAATTCAATTTTCGACATAATACCGGAAATTGAATTTCTGGTACACATATTTTTTATTTGTTACCGAAAATTATGAATTTCTGGTACACAGATTTTTTATCTGTTACCGAAAATTATGAATTTTCGGTATGGTATGTGTTTTCTTATTTATTTTTTTAATGAATTTTAATGGCATTTATTTGAATAAATAAATAAATAAATTTATCTATGAATCGAAATTTATAAATTTGTTTATCTTTGAAATTTGAAAATTACACGTTGGCATTATCACTAATGTTATTTATATCTATGATAATCGAATTAGAAAAAATATTAATTAGATATTTCTATAAGATATGGACGCATATAGTTACAAAAAAAAAGAAATGGATACACATGCTCCTGAGTTTCTGGATTAGGTGGGTATCAATGATAATTTAAGCTGTGAGGCAAAGATTCATAGCGGTGAAGGAAGATCTTTTTCATGTTTGAGAAATCATCATGCATGTTAAGGTTTAACATTTCAAATTTCGATTATCATAGACAAATAAATTTATTTTTTTATTTAAATAAATTATATTAAAATTCGTTAAAAAATTAAATAAAAAAAAACCATACTGGAACCTATGAATTTTTGGTAACAAATAAATAATCTGTATACCGAAAATACATAATTTTCGGTAACAAATAAAAAATCTGCGTACCGAAAATTCATAATTTTCAGTATGGAATCCATACCGTAAATTCCAATTTCCGGTAATTTTTTTTCCATACCATAAATTGAATTTACGGGAGATATGCAGGTTTTTGTGTTTTTTAAGGGATACTTTTGTCAAAAAAACATAAATGGGAGGTGTGCACGATAGGTGAGAGTGCCTTTAACGTTGGCCTTTTTTTTAGAGGCCCAAAATAAGGGCTTCACTTGTTTTGGGCTTGGGCCTGCCATTTAAATATGTATATTTCCATATCACAGAAACTGGAGATTTTTATTTTGACCAAAAAAAAAAAGAAAGAAACTGGAGATTTTTTTTTTTAGTTACAAAAACTGGAGAATCTTATCACACATTCTCTAGTTCCTTTAAGAGAAACCTTTTTTATGATTTTATCCTTATATCCTCAATACGAATAAGAATTAGAAAAGAAAATGTTTTTTTTTTTTGGTACATGTAGAGGGCCGAGGCCCGAAAAGAAAATGTTATATGGCACTCATTCTTCTAATTTTCTTCTCAAAAAAATATGCCAATTAATTCTAGTAAAATTATCAGGTCAGGATCGGGATTTATTACCCGGGTAGAGCTGGCTTCCTTGTTGAATTTAGTCACGAGGCTATACATATATAATATTAGGAAATATGAATGACCTATTCAATTAGGAATAAGACACAGATATTTGGTATAATTTTTTTTCTTTGATGGATATATTTGGTATAAAATTGATAATATAGCCAGGTGTACTAATTGAAATTGATATGGCATCTAGTTCCACCACTCTCTGGGAATGTTGTATTAAATAGGGAATAAGACCCGAATGGTGTGAGGCACCAGAGGCCAGAGTTGATGGTTGAGTGGCGTAAACCGGGCGCTAGTAGGGGTGGCTACAGGTGGCTTCGGGAGGAAGGGAGTGAGACGGCAAGTTCGGTGAAAGGAGCACATAATCAAGATCCCGCAAATCATGCTCCAATGGGGTGCGGGATTGGTGGAGGCTCTAATTCAAGTTCAAATCGGGTAGATGAGATTTGTCTTGCCAAATCTGGACCAAGAATATCGGATGTGATCAATTCGCATTTAATGCTGGTCAATGCTGGGTCGCGATCAGGTAAGGGGGCTCAGAATATTAGTAACCCTAATACGCAATTAATTGTGAATAGTGGGCCTTCACAGGATAAGTCAGTAGTGACTTTCATAGAGGAAAGAGACTACGATGATGAGATGGACACTGAATATTGCTTGGAAAAAAAGAGAAAACGTCGGGTGGGTGAGACTGCGAAGCATGGCGCTGAGGATAGGGAACAAAAGGATTCTGAGGCAATGGATGTTGGTAAAAATGGTCATTTTTTATTGGCAGGCTCTGGCTCCTAGGCCTGCCAGAAACACTGACGATCATTAGTTGGAACTGCTGAGGCCTGGGTCACCAGAGTGCAGTTCCCACCCTTAAGAACCTAATCCAGACATACAGGCCGGAACTGATTTTCCTGTATGAAACGTTAGTGCAAGCAAGTAAGATGGAGGAGGTCCGAAGGAGGACGGGGTTTGATAATTGTTTTGCGGTGGATAGACAAGGGATGGGTGGTGGTGTGGCAGTGCTCTGGCAGAACTCGTTACGATGTGAAGTCAAAGACTACTCCCGCCACCATATTGACATGGAAGTTGATGACAGAGAAAGAGGGAAGTAAAGGATCACTAGTTATTATGGTTTCCCGGAACGTACTCGGAGGAGAGAATCGTGGGCGTTGATTAGGAGGCTTAGGGGTTGTCCTATCTTCCTTGGTGTATCATTAGAGACTTCAACGACTTATTATCCCCGAATGATAAACTTGGAAGATGTGATCAGCCTAATAACCTTATGAGAGGTTTTCAAGAAGTGGTGATTGATGCGGGGTTAATTGATATTGCTTTAGAAGGGTATCCTTACACTTGGAGGTTTGCTCTGGGCACAGACTGGACGATTGAGCAGCGTCTCGACCGAGCCATGGCAAACAAAGATTGGTTGGACTTATTTCCATTGGTGCACCTCCAAAATTTGGTGGTGAACCGGTCTGATCACTCGCAGCTGTTGCTAAGGCGTGAGCCTTCGGTGCATGGCAGAAGAAGGAGGAGATTCCATTTTGAGAATCTGCGGTTAAAGGAGCCAGAGATCAGTACAGTTGTTTAGGAGGGTTCGGGGTACGGAGGGACGGGGGATGTTGTAGCAAAGCTTGGATGGTGTGCTAAGAACTTGGAGCGGTGGAGTAAGCAGCTGTGTTCAAAATTCAAGGATGAGATAGAGTCATACAGACAACAGCTTCTCACATTGCATGATAGGAGAGATGATGTTGGTGTGCGTCACTTTAAAACTGTGAAAGAGCGCATGACTAAGCTGATCATGCAAGAGGAAATTTTTTTAGAGACAAAGAGCTAAGGTGTTTTGGCTCAAGGAGGGAGACCTTAATACACGCTTCTTTCACGCCTCAGCTACTTGCCGAGCCAAGAGGAACAAAATGACCACGTTACAAGGGGAAGACAGGGTGAGCACGAATGATCCAATCAGACTTAAATCTATTGTGTTGAGTTACTTCCAGGATATTTATGCGCAGAGGAGTAGTCAGTACGAGCCGGTAATGGAGGTGCTACCCCAATGTGTGAGGGGTGGAAGATAATGAAACGCTTGGTAGGCCTTTTAGTAGGGAGGAGTTTTACACGACGCTACATCAGATGGACTCCGACAAAGCCCCTGGTCCGGATGGATTTAATCCTGGTTTCTTCAAGTACTTTTGGGAAAATTATGGTGAGGAGATTTTTACCACTTGTTGTGGATGGCTTGAAAGAGGAGTTTTTCCGGCTTCTATTAATGACACTAATATAGCCCTCATACCCAAAGTTGATAGCCCTGCCAGTATGAAAGATTGGCGACCTATTGCACTTTACAATGTTGTTTATAAATTGTTTCTAAGGTCCTAGCCAATCGTTTGAAGTGTGTGTTACATAAGTGTGTGTCGATTCAGCAATCTGCTTTTGTTCCTGGTCGCTCTATCCTAGATAATGCAATGATGGCCATAAAAATTATCCACTATATGAAAAATAAATCTAAAGGGAAGGTAGGTGATGTGGCACTAAAAATTGATATGAACAAGGCGTATGATAGGGTGGATTGGGGGTATCTTCAGCAGGTGATGCGGAGAATGGGGTTTCATGATAAATGGGTCGATTGGATCATACAGTGTGTCGAATCGTTAATCAGGATCATGTGGGCCCTATTGTGCCAAGGAGAGGTCTTTGGCAAGGGGATCTCCTCTCTCTTTACCTGTTTATCTTATGCTCAGAAGGTCTCACTACCTTAATTAATCAGGCAGAAAGTAGAGGCGACTTGCATGGTGCTAAAATATGTAGAGGGGCACCCATTATCTCCTACTTACTTTTTGCAGATGACTGTTTCCTGTTTTTCAGGGCAAGCTCAGGAGAAGCACATATGATGAAGAACATCCTAGGGCTTATGATACGGCCTCAGGCCAGCAGATTAACTACTAGAAATCATTGATTTTCTATAGCAAGAATGTTGACCCAATGACTAAAGCTGGGGTTGCATCTTTACTTGGAGTTCAAATTTACCTAGGCACGGGTAAATATCTAGGATTGCCTTCCATGATTGGTCGCAGCAAGAAGGACCTATTCAAGTTCATCAAGGAGAGGGTATGGCGCAAAATAAACTCTTGGGGTGGACGTTCTCTATCTAGAGCAGGAAAAGAAGTGATGATTAAGTCAACGCTTCAATCAATACCCACATATTTTATAAGTGTGTTTCTCATTCCCTCTTCCCTTGGGGATAAGATTCGACGGCTCATGAACTCTTTCTAGTGAGGTGGCAGTGGGGAGAGGAGTAAGGGTATTAAGTGGCTTGATTGGGATAAGTTAGCTATGCACAAGAATGATGGTGGAATGGGCTTTCATAACTTCCATGTCTTCAATATTGCACTACTTGGAAAACAAGGTTGGCGTCTTATGACCAATCCAGATGCCCTTGTTTCCAAACTCTTTAAAGCTAAATACTATCCACAGTGTGATTTTTTGGAGGCTGGTCTTGGAAGCAACTTGAGTTACGTTTGGAGAAGTATTCATGAAGCGAGCGCAGTCTTAAAGGAAGGGTTGAGATGGAGTATTAGGCGATGGACTGGCATAAGAGTGTTCCATGATATATGGACCCATGATAGGAGTGTTGTTACAACTTTTAATGCAATTGGGTACAACCCCTTCTTACGCATCAGCGATCTGATGGAGCAAGTCATAAGTTGTGGAATAGGGAAGCGGCGCATCACTGGACTTCACCTACTTCAGCAGAGGCAATCCTTAATATGCCGCTCTTAGGCTCGGTCAGGGAAGATGTGAGGGTTTGGTGGCCAGATTCAACTGGTCAATACACTGTTCGTTCGGTGTACAAATTGTGCACGACTTGACTATTGGATACAGCCCACTTGAACATGCCAGGAAATTGGACGGAGATCTGGTGACTTGCGATTCCACCAATGGTGAAGAATTTCATTTGGAGGCTCTGCCGTGACTGTGTCCCCACCCGTAGCCATCTCAGATCGCGTGGGGTAAATATCAATGGGGATTGCCCTTGGTGCTATGTGGAGGAGGAGACTAGTGGCCATCTCTTCTTCACCTGTCCAAAGGCACAATGGTGTTGGCAATTGGTTAATCCGGGAGGGGTGATTGCACGTCATCTGCTGCTGGGCATGCCTTTCAGAGATGCTTTCTTCCTCATGATGCAGGGGCTTAATGATACAGAGAAAAAGGCAATGGTGATGACTCTGTGGAGCATATGGAGAGGCCAAAATCAAAAGGTATGGGAGAATGTGGATGAGAGCCCAGCAACCATTGTTCACCATGGAAATGCATTGTCAGATGATTGGGGCAAAGCTAGGGAGGAGAGTGCCAAGCATCCTAATCGCGAGTCTGTTGCTTCAAGGAACTGGTGCGAACCCCCAGTGGGATTTGTCAAATGTAATGTTGATGCCTCATTCTCCTCTACTAATAACTGTGTGGGGATTGGCATGTGCTTAAGGGATGACTTTGGCCTCTTTATGGTTGCCAAGACCATGCGGTTCCAACCACTTCTTGAAGTCAAAATTGAGGAGGCTCTGGGGTTAAGGCTAGCCATTGACTGGGTGCGGGAACTTGGCTTGAATAATGTAGTCTTTGAGCTAGACTCCAAATTGGTGGTTGACGAAATTCATAGGCACGCAACTAATTTGACTGAGTTCGGGGCTATTGTTCATGATTGCAGGCGATTGATTTCTCCAAATTTTCAAAACTCTCATGTGAGTTTCATTAGGAGGAAAACTAATATGACGGCTCATAGTTTAGCTAGGGTGGCCTTATTCTCAGCTGACTCCAAAGTTTTTTCTGACATTCCAGCATGTATTGAAGCACACATTACTAACGATATGAATTAGATTATTTTCGTCAAAAAAAAAGACCCGAATAGTTCAATGCTATCCGACGAATTTTATGCGATATAAAAAAGTTATTGTTAGAAAGAGAATATTAGAAAATGTGATAATGTATATTGACACTTTTCATTGTTGACCCTTCATTTGTCAAAAAAAAAATATTGTTGACCCTTCTCTTTAGATAAATTATTAAATGGAAACCTTCTAATTAAATTAGTCTTTTCTTCAAATCCACCATAGTTTAACGTCTACGACACCATCTATATACTCGCATGTATTTATAGTTCTACTTGCTGTATCGTTTTGACTTGATACTTGGTTGTTGGTACTAATCAAGGAAGAACGCTTCATTTTGGTTGGACTACTTGTGTCAGTTGATTATTTTCGGCTTTTTTGAAGTTTTGATCCCACTATTTCACTAATCCGTAATTTTAGTCCCCCAATTTTTAACTTCGCAATTTTGGTCCCCTAATTTTTTAAAATTTCTGACATTTTACCTAACACTAAAATTGGGTCAGAAATTTGCTGATGTGACAAATAAGATGTTGATGTGGCATCTAAGTGGACTGTCCAGGTGGCAATTTTGTGACATTAGGATGCCATGTCATTAAAACTAAATTAAAATAATAAAATAAATCATTTAAATTAATTTTCAAATAAAAAATAAAATTTCAAAAATTAAAACATTAAATCTTATGAACCCTAATCCCAAACCCAGTCTCCTTCATCGTTCTGCTTCTTCGATTCTACTCCTTCTCCTTCAGTGTTCTGCTTCTCCTTCTGCTCCTTCTCCTTCCAGTCACGGTCTTCTCCTTCTACTCCTCCTTCCACTCTTAGACAAGCCAACAACAACCTCACAGAGTCACCTTCTCCTCCTTCCAAATCCCATTTCACCACCAAATCAAAATTGAAAGAAACCAGAAACCATTGTCTCGATCAATCGATTTCGCTACCTCACACATTACAGTCACTCTCACTTTCGCTCTCACTCTCCTTTCCTAAAACCCTAACCTCACACAGTCAGTCTCGCTCTCTCGCTCTTTGTTTTGGTCAATTAGTTCTGTCCTGTTTTGATGCCACTGGTTCTGGTTAAGAAATGGGTGCTGCCTAGGGTTTGGTTTGTAGGAGAATATTAGGGTTTTGTTTTAGTGGAGAGGGGATGAAGATGAGGGAAGAAGAGGGAAGCGCCGCGGCCGGGTTTCAGAGGGTGGAGGAAGAAGGAAGGAAAAAAAGAGTGAGAAGAGAGAAGCACCGTTGGTGGTGGTGGTGTTGTTGTTGTTCTATTTCTTCTTCTTCTTTTTTGTTCTTCCTCTCATTATTGTTGTTGTTATTGTTCTTCTTTTTGTTCTTCCTCTCATTATTGTTGCTGTTGTTGTTAAAAAACGAGATGAAAGGTCGAGGATGGGTTTGATGGTGGTTTCTGGGTTTACCTAGTCGAATACATGATCCAAAATTTTCACTAGATCCAGAAAGAGGTTGTGAAACTAGTACCGATCCTGGACCATAAGAAGGGGGAAGATAGAAAGGATTGAAGGCAAATGCATAAAATTTCAAGAAAAAACGAAGGAAAAGTATCGAAGAACTTTGGAGAAGATTCTGGGTTTCTGGGTTTCAATTTTTATTTTAGGGATTTAGGTTTTAAGTTTTTATGAAATCGATTTTAATTTTTCAGAATACCTAATTCTTTTTATAATATGTTTTTATGCTGATGTGGCTGCTTAGTAGGATGATTAGTGTATCATAATACACATCAGCAACCATATTCACTGGCCACATCAGCATTTCAGGTGCCACATCATCTAAATTTTGGTTCATTTTTGGTTGGGGGTCCAATTTCAGAATTTTGAAAAACTGGGGGACCTAATTTTAGAAATTAAAAATGGGGGGAATAAAATTACGGATTGAAAAAAAGGGGGGACCAAAACTACAGTAAAGCCTATGTT